>CAJQZP010000095.1:1117500-1675000 GCA_907164705.1 Parnassius apollo | reverse complement strand
CACTCGCTCTTCCAAAAAACCTATTGCTTGCCAAGGTTTATGAAGGAATCCTGCTTTATCACATTAGGAGAAATGAAATTGGGGCGGATTAACTAATAAAACACAAATATTCAAGCAAGCGTCATAGGGAAGAAGAACACTTACCGGGGTGTGACTTCGATGCGGCTTGGACGCTGCGGTGCTACTTCTGGCGGATCTCCTGGGGCCCCAGGGATGCGGTCCTGGTCGGTGGTGCGATGGAAGAGAGCGGTTCGCGACGATATCTCACTAGGTGAGGCGGTTACTTCTGGAGCTCGACTGCTCCAAGTGGTGCGGTGGAAGACGAGCGGTGCGCGTGGGCAAGAGCCCTCTAGGACGCGACTGTCCCAGGCGGTGTTCTTACAACCAGCGGCGCAAAGGCAAGAGAGCGCACGAGGGCTGCGTGCGCTTATATTACTTCGGTCCTTCTTTCAAGGCGTCTCGGGGGGGCGCGCTTCTTATTGGTTTGCGAGAGTCACGCGACATTCTAGAATTATTTTCTTTCCCCTCTCACCCAACCACCCTGGTGTGTGCGGAAGGGATAGGTCGAAGGAAAGGAATGCTTGGCAAGCCTACCTTCGAATAAAATTAAAAATACGAATGGTTTTCCGCGCAACCAGACATCGTGACGTCAGTCACCTTAGTCCCCCGTAACCATGGGTGCTGAAAAGCATCCGAAACGTCGGGAATTAAAAATAAATCAAATTAAACGCGATAAAATTCGTAAAACTACTTTTAATAAAAAAACTTTGTTGTTAAAGCTCTCAGCATGATTTTTTAAACACCGCGCGAGACATAAATTCAATTTAATTTATCATTTTGTAGACAGAAGCGCGCGGAGCATTAATTGAATTCTCGATATTAATAAAATAAATCTGACAGTAAATCAAACGTTTTTTAATAACTTCAGGTAATTTTAAATTAGTTTTATAGATTCTTTTTTCAGTAAAAATGTGTGATTCGGTCCACCGTTTCAATTAACTTCTGTCGATGTTAAATAATGTAACATCCCGTTCAATATGTTTTAAATTTAAATAGGATTGTCACAACGTACTTGTTTCAGTTAACTTTTTGAACTTCAAGTTCCACTACCTCGTCATTATCATCGTCATCATTACAGCCCTTTACAAGTCTAATTTTGAACATAGCTCTCCCCAAAGGAATACCACAAAGCACCGACCTGAGCCATCTGCATGCGTCAACATCCTGCATATCTTACCAGATCTTCACTACATTTAGAGGAGGGAAACCCTACACTTTACCTATCGGTACGAAGCCGCCACTCAAGAACCTTTCTTATTTATCGTTTGTTAGTTCTCCGTGCTATATGGCCTGCCAATTGCCAATTCAGCTTAGTAATCTGTTGGGCTATGTCGGTAACTCTGATTCTAATGCTTCTCTCCTTTCTAAGTTTGTCTCGCTTGTTGTCGAAAACGCAGAGAAATTCCGATTCCGATAGCCCTCTCCATAAATCGTTGAGTGATCTTGAGCTTTCTCATATGGACAGCAGTGAAGGACCACATCTCAGATTCATAAGTCATCACTGGCAACACGCACTGGTTGTACAATATTGTTTTTAGGCTTTAAGGTATACCCAACGAGAATATGTGTCGTAATCTCCCAACGTAAATTTAGATATCCGCAGTAGAATCGGAGTGACTGGCATAGCCCAAAGCATATAGCTCGAAGAACCGACAAGAAATGACCTCCTATTTGGAGGTAAAGTGTAGGTTGGCCTTCCTCTATATGTAGTGACGATCTGGTAAGATATGCAGGAAGTCGACGGATGCAGATGGCTCAGGTCCGGGCTTTGTGGTATTCCTTTGGGGGAGAGCTAAGTTCAGCAATGATGATAATGATGATGAATTAGTGGATCATCTTAAACACACCATTACAAGTTTTGAAAAAGAACGTGTGATTTCTGTCACATTTATTTCATTTATATCAAAAATTCAATTAATGCTCCGCGCGTTTAAGTCTGCGAAATGATAAGTTGAATTGAATTTAGGTCTCGAGCGGTGTTTATAAAACATGCCGAGCTTTATTACGCGTCGTAATCAAAACGCTACCACCGTATGTCTGACCACTGTGTAATTTCTATGACGCCGCCATAAAACGTATCGTTTATCAAATAATTTCGTATCACTAATTCTGTCCAGAAGTATAAACTGGGTGATTTTTTCACCCGAAAAAATAGGGTGTAACAGGAATAGAAGCCTATGGCACTGATATTTAAATAATTTTTTTTACATTGAATAAAACTATTATTTACGGATTTCATCGCGTTTAATTACTTTAATTTATTTTTATTATTATCCCGACGTTTCGGGTGCTTTACAGCGCCCATGGTCACGGGGGGGGACTGCGATGTTTGACGTCCCAATGTCATAGTTAGTCCGGCTACCTTCAGTTTTTAAATATTAATTCTGTGACTGGAAGTCTGCAGTCTGCGAAAATGTTCAAGATCGTCCCCACCATTACATTAGATTTGATAAACCACAAATTCTCGCAAAAGAACACCGATTCCTACCAAGGATGATACGCGAGGCTATTGAAATTAAAAAACATCCAAATTTCAATAGAGAAGATGGTTGGGTGCTACCATCTGCTTGGGATCCTATAATTAACAAAATTAAACCCAAACCCAAGCATACCACTGCAAGACTTCATGATACTATAAGCTCGTTTTGCGTAAATCGGACCAAAAATTAATATTAAAAAACTGAAGGTAGCCGGACTAACTATGACATTGGGACGTCAAACATCTCAGTCCCCCCCCGTGACCATGGGCGCTATAAAGCACCCGAAACGTCGGGATAATAATAAAAATAAATTAAAGTAATTAAACGCGATAAAATCCGTAAATAATAGTTTTATTCAATGTGTAGTGTTCGCGTAAATTTAAGAAATCATAATTTTTTTACATAAAATATTATGAAATTGATCTATCAATAAATACTACAAATTGTAATAAACTTTCTGTACTAAAAAATAACAACAAAATTTTGAACTAAGTAAATAACTCAATTAAAAACTATCGAAATAAAAATAATACGTACCCAATTAGTAGTATTTATTGATAGATCAATTTCATAATATGTTAATGTAAAATAAAACTAAAAACTAAAAGTAAAGATATTATAGTGTAATTAGATTTAACTGTTGACTATTTCTATTGACATTAGTAAAACAATATTGCAAGGACTTGCTGCATGATCGTTATAATCAGTGATATTATTATAATATTTAAATTAGTTAGTAATTCCGATCCCTAAAAAAGGCGACCGCTCAGACCCATCCAACTACCGGCCTATCGCCATCACCTCCTTGTTCTCCAAAACAATGGAGTCCATTGTAAACTGCCAGCTCATGAGGTACCTTGAGGATCACCAGATGATTAGTGACCGCCAATACGGTTTTCGCCGTGGTCGGTCAGCTGGTGATCTTCTGGTCTACC
Organism: Parnassius apollo; assembly: GCA_907164705.1. Lineage (NCBI taxonomy): Eukaryota > Metazoa > Arthropoda > Insecta > Lepidoptera > Papilionidae > Parnassius > Parnassius apollo. The sequence goes on along the minus strand of CAJQZP010000095.1, from coordinate 1,671,525 downwards.
TAACTCACAGATGGGCGGAGGCAGTAGAGTCCAAGGGGGAGGCATTGGCCGTTAGTTTGGACATTGCGAAGGCCTTCGTTCGGGTTTGGCACAAAGCGCTTCTTTCGAAGCTCCCTTCCTATGGGCTTCCCGAGAAATTGTGCGATTGGATTGTTACGAGCTTAGGGTTCGTGACAATAAAAATTGCCGATTGAATTACCGAAATTAACACTTTAATTCACTTTACACTAATTAAACTTAAAACACAAATAATTAATCACACTGATTCACTTTATTCCGCTCCGAAGCTTAGCTTGTCTCGCCAAATTCAATACTTCCCCGATCGCACCTTGCGGCGCCTATAAATACACATTAGTACCGAATCATCCAGAACATTCAAGTAAATATGCGCACCAATCGACAAAGCGCCGAAAGTTCGAGAGTCAGCTTCCAGCTTCCAGCTTAGTTCCAGTTTAGTTCTTCGTTTCGACAACAGATGGCGATGTCGGTTGAAAGATTAGTGATGTCATTTTCTGGAAAGCTCTCCACTCGCTCCGTTACCCAACACTAGATGGCGCTAGTGCCAGATGTCAACTTAGCCGCGCAACACTATGCAGATGACAGCACTGGTGATGCTCTTTACACCGGCCGAGCCAATATTTCTCGGGAATACGTCTCCGAGTGCCGGGACAAACTTGTGTCTGAATTCGAGTCTTTGCTGAACAGAGTCTCGGATTGGGGGCGACTAAATCTAGTCCAGTTTAACCCCCAGAAGACACAAGTTTGCGCGATAACCGCTAAAAAGAACCCCTTTGTCGTATCTCCTCAGTTTCAAGGCACTCCCCTTGTTGCCTCAGCCAGTATCGGAATCCTCAGCGTCGAAATATCGAGTGACGTGCAGTTTCGTGGTCACTTGGAAGAGAAGGCCAAATTGGCCTCTAAAAAGCTTGGCGTGCTCAGCAGAGCGGGACAGTATTTCATGCCGGCACATCGCCTGTAACTTTAAAAGGCGCAGGTTCGGCCGCACATGGAATACTGTTCCCATCTCTGGGCTGGGGCTCCCCAGTACCAGCTCCTTCCACTTGACCGCATCCAGCGCAGAGCGGCTCAAATCCTCGACGACCGAGTCCTTTCTGATCGGCTCGATTCACTGGCACTACGAAGAGATGTTGCATCTCTTTGCATTTTCTTTCGCATATACCATGGAGAGTGCTCTGAGGATTTGTTCGGATTAATCCCAGCCGCCAAATTTCGTGAACGCACTACGCGGCAAACGTCCCGATACCATCCACACCATCTGGATGCTTGGCGGTTCACCACTGTACGTTTCAAGAGGAGTTTTCTTCCGCGTACAATCTCTCTGTGGAATAGTTTACCACCAGCGATTTTTCCGGACCGATACGACCTGGGGACCTTCAAGAAAAGAGCTTACTCCTTTCTAAAAGGCCGGCAACGCACCTACCTTCAATTCCCCTGGTGTTGCGGTTGATCATGGGCGGCGGTAGTCACTTAACATCAGGTGAGCCGCATGCTCGTTTGCCCCCTCTTCTATTAAAAAAAATTGTTCTCGTAGTGAATAATCAGATGATAAGCATAAAATATCATACATGCTGTTTATGCAGAAGTTCACGAGCTTGATTGTTAATGTGGTTTCTTATACAAAGGGCAGACTAAAATTCAATAAAACTCGCGTAAAAAAACACATAGCTGATGTTAAGAATCGACGTTAGACTAAATAGACCAAGCAAGGATGATTCGCGAGGCTATTGAAATCAAAATACATCTTATTTTCAAAAGAGATTATGACTAGGTGCTGATATCTGTTAGGAATTCTATATTTAATAACATTAAATCCCAACCCAAGGACACAACTGAAATACTTCTAGATACTATAAGTTCATTCTGCGTACATGGGACTAAAATTAATAATTTTAAGATAAAGGTGGCCGTGCCGTAACTATGGCATTGTGACGTCGAACACCTCATTCCCCGCGAACATGCGTGGAGATGGGCATGATTTAAATTTGGGATAGTCAAAGGCCATTTTTATGATTATTTATTCATTTATTTTAAAAATGGTTATTTATGTCTTAAAAGTAGTAATAAGCCAGTTTTTTTTTTAATATTGCATATTATATAAAAATCCTAGCTGTTTGCCCACGACTTTGTCGTTTGAAATTTAATTTTGAAATTTGAAATTTATTACGATTGGATTGCATAGTTTTTTTTTGCGTTTCCACGCATCTCTTTTTAATCCCCGTAATCTCTTTTTAAAATAAAAGCAACCCAATTTTTTACAACTTCAGCAATTTCACTGTGAAAATTACGTCAAAATCGTTGCAGCCATTTTGGAGATCAGCCGCATTTGTTGCGGACATACATTAAATGAAATGCATATGCATTTAATGAAAAGATGTTATTTTGACCCTACAAACAGAAAAGTAGACCAGATATCGTTATCTCTTAATACTACCATATTTCAATCATTTTATTTCACGGATCGTCGGTTGATTGCCACTTTAACTTACCCATCCCTTGGGCTATGTCGATCACTCTGCTTCTTCTGCGGATTACTTCGTTTTGAATAATATGACGCAGAAAAATCCATACATATGTAATTTGTAGAATTCTGATAATAGAAAGGTATTTAAATTTTTTACAAAATATTACGAAAAAAAAGGATTAACAAAAATGAGAGTTTCGGCGGGAAACGGGGCTTCTTAACCGTTCACGAATTGTTGCTCCTGTTTTACCGTTTACCTAAAAATGGTTTGAAGCAGATGTTGAATATGTAAAAGAAAAATTAAACGATTTTGTGTACAAAGTATCTGCGCACGTGAATCGATAGTGGAAACAACGGAACAAGTGCTTCGATATTGACATAAACCGCAATTTATTTTGTTTGCTTAGGCTTAAGACCTTCAGTTACCATCGCCATCGATTTTCCGCCGGGCTGAGCTGTCGTCAAAATCTCCCCAAATTTCACAATGTAACGCATCAGCGTATTGTAAAGAACTTCTTATTACTTGACATTGGTAAATGTTTAATTATAGCAAAGGAAGAAACGCTTTATATCTGTTTATATGGAATATATTCTTATGTATATACAGAACTAACGTTAAAATAAGAGCCGTGGTAGCTCAAGTAAGTATAACAGAACGCGAGTAACCCGGTTTCGATCCCCGCCGGTACCGATGAAATTTTTAATTGCAATTTTAAGTGCTGATTTATCACGTGCTTGGCGGTGAAGGAAAACATCGTGAGGAAACCTGCATGTTTAAGTAATAAGAAAAAAAATATTTCGAAGATATGTGGTTTGCCAACACGCATTGGTGCTGCGCGGCGGATACTTCCTTGCCCTAAAACTCTCTCCTAATTGAGCGGAGGCCTGTGCCCAGCCGTGGGACGTATATAGGCTGTAACTTTACTATACTTAACGTTGAAAAATACAGCATATATACGTCCTGTTCCTCTGATTCCTGAGAGTTTTATGGAGCAATTAGAACACTGGTGTTGCTCCAGTACTTCCAGTTTTCCTTCACCGCCAAGCAAGTGGTAAATAAGCACATAAAATAACAATTAACAATTTCATTGGTGCCGGCGGGGATTGAACTTGGGCTGCTCACGTACTGTGATATTCACATGTGTTTGTAATAGTTTTTACTTAAATATATCGAAATAAACAATATGGTTTATTAACTAACGACTATTTTATTTACAGCTATAGCATATTTTGTATTCAGTAAATAGCTACTAATGCTGATCTACCGTGAATACCATTGAATATTATAGAAAATTGTACTGTATATGTTTCATATACTAATTTTAATAATGTTACAATAAGCTTAATAAGCTTTTTAGTTAACAGTCTAGCTCAGCAGTACAGCAACATTACACTGCATGGTTACCCTATTAATTTCATTCGCTCGTCTGTACCTAACGTTGCGATATGATATCTTATATAAATATCCAACACAATGTAAAAGGCCACCCCAGGCAAACCTTGATCGAGTGTTGCTGATATTACAAGATATCTGCAAAGTTGTATTAGACGTATCGGCTGAATGTGATTCAGGCCGCTAATTAAATTGCTCCGTTTAGTAAAAATTGCTCCGTTTAGGCTAGATTGTTTACTAAGACTACTTATTCCAGTTGGCTGTGACATATGCATAATACAATGTTAATTTATTTGCTCAAAATAAAATAAAAAAGTAATTATTTTAAATTAACGATAACGAAGCACAGAGAAAAGAGAGACGTGTAAGACAAAGTGATCATTATTCATTATGCTGACTTGCATATATTTCAAGCGTCAATGGTTACTTTGTTATTCTATACATAATATTACACCGTTTTCGGAATGTGATAAAAGGGGAAAATAAGTTTATAATAAGTGTTTCCAGGGTTATAAAAATAGATACTTCAACAAATTTAATTAAAATAACAAGCGATAGTAGATGTAAGTTATATTTTGGCGGTCCCCAAATATAATCTTACAAGTGGTACTTGCGTTATTTTACTTTATAACCTTCCTGAGTTGGTACTCCATAGACTGGTAAAATATTTTCTTAATTAGTAATTAACATAATGTTTGACCACGACAAATCCCACAACTACAAAATGTATTTAACTCCCCGGCATAATACAACGTTTACGTCACTAATGTTAAACCTTAAAACGTTCGGGATACTTATGACGTGGCAGGGCCACGCTGTAAATGTGTTATGGGGTCAGCTCGACTTGGGTAGTACTACGCTATAGGAGAATACCAGCGTAAATTCTGCTGTACTTCGTATGGTGGGTATAGAGAACTGGAGGCACTTTTTAATAGAATCGAGGCATTCCCACAAAGTCCTCAGGAGTGACAACGCATCTGCGTTTTGATTCGAGGATAAATTTGGATGACTTGGCTACAGTATCCACTTACCATCAAGTGGAATGTGTGCTCGTTTGCCACGTTTATTCTATAAAAAATATCACATACTATCGCTCTTCCGTGCACAGCATGTGTCATTTAGTGCCGTGATCTCAATAGGTACCTATAATGGGCGCATTTTTAGCGAGAGTCATTTTTACGACAATAATTCACTTTCGTTTATGATCATCATTCATTATCTTAATATCATCATCAGTCATTTCAGAACAATAAGGTTATTATGAAACGAAAACCAAAAATAGTTTCATCGATTAAGTGTGTTTTTGGCAATTTTTAATTTAATTTTATAATGAATAACTATTATACGAATTTTTCAGGCAATTTTTATTTCTAAGTAATAAAAATATCAGTACTGCTATAATTCGAGATTTATTATAATTTATTTACTTATATTTTATTGAAAAAAATAAATTTTCAACTTAATTATTCGCATATAACAGTTTCATAGTTTTACGTGGTAAAGTTTGTGGTTATTTAAATAGTAAATAGTACTTTCTTAATTTTACGTACTAAATTAACAATGCTTAGTATATTACATGTTAGTAATTTAATTTGACGCGGAAAATGTTTGTTCACTGAGTGAATGTTACGAGGCTATTCATCGGAAATAAGATCTTATTTGCAAATAAAGCGGCAGTTACTAACTCTTTTGTTAGGGCTGAATCTGAGTGACAGGGTGAGAAACTGTGTGATAAAAGAAGAGTGTGGTTTGCAAGATGATGCGGTGACCAGGATTAAGAAAGGAATGCTTCGGTAGTTTGGTCATGTAGAAAGAATGAATGCGGAAAGACTGACAAAGCAAATATATGTTGCAGAAGTGAATGGAAGAGTCGGAAAGGGACGTCCTAGGCGGAAGTTTGTCGATCAAATTGGCGATATACTAAAAATGGGCCAAATTAAGAGTACCCTTAACCGTAGAGCATGTATGCGTAGGTATATGGATGTGAAAGAGGCGAGAAATGTATGTCAGGATCGTGCTAAATGGAAGTCTGTAGTCTCTGCCTACCGCTCTGGGTGACAGGCGTGAGTGTTTATGTATTATGTTACTAACTCTTTTATCCAGCAGTACGAAAACATTTAATAATCTTAATGACTGATTAATTTATTTTTACCTTGTCATTGGTCTAGTACTCATAAGCGTGACTGCTGACCATGTGATGTGATGTGATGTGATGTGATGTGATGTGATGTGATGTGAATCTTGGATCGGGCCAAAGTCGATATAATTCGATTTGATTCGAATGTTTTACGATCAAATAATTCGATGGTTAGATATTCTTTAAAGACACTGTTAGTAGTTACTCATAGTACTAAAATCAAAGATGCCCTGAAACTACCATTTCCCATAGAAATACGAAATACAACTACTTAAAATATCTGTGTTTAATAACATATTTCCGAGATAGAGATTTTTTTTTCTTTTTAAAAACGTTACCCCTACACTAAGATTTTCTCTTGTATCGTGGGGGCAGTTTACAAACATAAATTGCACAAGAACAGACATCCAGACCCGGAACTATTTGTAGGCCATACAAATACTTGTTCCGTGCGGGATTCGAACCCGCGACTTCCAGCGCAGCCATTCATTGCTAAGCCACTGCGCCACGGAGTCGTCGAATCGCAGCATTTTAAAATAATTTCACCCAGGAGATCTCTTAAATTCGAAATATAATAAATGAATGAAAAAGTAATGGAGCTTTTTTTAAACAAGAATAACAAACGAGTCCATCTGATGGTAAGTGTTTGCTGAGTTTCATAAAAATCTACATCTGTCCTTGATTACAAATCAAAACGCAGACGCGTTTTGACCCATAAGGACCGGGATGGAATGCCTCGCTTCCATTAAAAAGGATCTTTGGTTCTCTACACTCACCGTACGAAACACAGCAGCGTTAAACTGCTATTTTACGCGGTTATTCTGTGAGAGCGTGGTCCATTCCCGGTTGAGGCGACCCATTCGTGCTACAACTGTAATGCCCTCCAGACCGAATTTTGTTCACAGCGGCCAGCCTCAACGGAGACTAGCCATCGGCGCAGGACAGGATTTTAGTGCCTAAGTGTATGCGCAAGTACAGGTGCACTCTCTATTGCCTCACTCTCATAATGCGATGGGACGGTAAATCGACACCACCGGAGAGAGATCAGGGTCAGGACTAACGGCTTTACGTGCTTTCCCTCGGAACGCACGCATAGCCGGTAAGCCGGTATAGGCTTGGCGGTGACTCACGTGGGTGAGACACAACCTATACCTGCAACATACTACTAATATAACTGCAGTATGGCTCTACCATGTGAAAAAGTTGACTCTGACAATTATCCTTTTTGTTACTTAAAAGTTTTTTTTATGAATGATCAGCGATCCGCACCGGCACCATAGAAGTGATTTCTGTATCTCGACAACAACGTCTTACGTCACCTACCAGGTCCAAATTTGAATCTAAACCATGTAGGGATCCATTCAAAAACACACAAAAAATTTCGTGAAAATAGACCTAATTAGAGGTTATTGTGATACTTTGATTTTATAATCGAAGTATAATCGAAAATACTTTAAGTTATTTATTCTAAAGTGATGATACCACTAAAGTGCTTAAACATTATAAGATGACAGAGGAAAATTATTATAACGTTAAAATTTTACATTAACATTTTATACTCAGCTAGTTAACAGCTAATATCATTGCTATATATTATTCTAAATAATTAATAAATAATAATAACAAAATCTTTTGAAAAATAATGATAATATTTGCAGGTATAAATCATTTTTAGAAAACAATGATTTATTTTGCTTTTATAATTCAACATTTACTTGAAAGGCAATCAAATTAAATATCGACTGAATACTATAATTAAAACCTGCAATTGCTTATCTATGTAAATATCAATATTTGGTAGATAGAACATCTGGAAAAATACAGAATCCAACAAACGTATCCAAAGTTGTTTAACATTATTGTGTTTCAAACGTATAATATTATATAAGTAGGTGGGTGAAAATAACATGTTTTCATAGTGAAAAATCACATGTCCTTTAAACAGATTATTTTGAATATTAAATCTAAATAGCATACCAAATTTCAGCTTTACAGCTTAAATACTCATACTCATACTCATCTCAATGGAATGGAAAGTTAATTCAAAATGCATTACACACAGATGCTTCAAACAAAGCACTGCCTGTACACCTATTTACCGTCAAAAATGACAGTGGTTAAGCGTATCAAAGATTTCGAGATAATCCAGAGTTATTTAAACCTAATTTTATTAAGAATTTAATTAATATTGGAATTTACGAAGAAAAGGTGGTGGATCTTTCATAATTTTAACATCAAAGTTATTTAGACGATTAAATTATTATTAATTGTAGGTAATCGAAATATTCCCAAAATATGTTTCGTAATGTTCTCAAGATGCTGCCCGATTGGCGTCTAAAACTTCTTGTTTTAGGCTTTCAACAAAGGCGATATAACAATTTGCAGAAAATTACGGTACACTAAATAAAGACTTTTCTTCTAAAGAAGAAAAGTCTTTGTTTAGTGTACTACAAAGCAAAATCATATTTTATAATGACGGTTATTTAGAATGAAGATATTCCCTTATTTTATAAGTTTATATGGTATATATAAGAGCCATGGTAATTCAAAAGTTTGACGTAAAATTTACGATTTTGATTGCTGATTTACCACGTGTTTAGCGATGAAGAAAAGCAGCATGAGAAAGACGGCATCTGATTCGTTTCTCTCTGTCGCCTCTTACGATACCCACGGGATGATATCAATTAGAAGATATTCTGACGCCGCAACTACACGGTTACATACATACAAGTAATCATTTATTACATTATACTTATTTTTTGCTTTAACTTCAATACTCGACTCGCATTTGTTGCGCGCCGCCTCAGATCAAATCAAAACTACAGACAATTCATCCTCTCTGTGTCGTTATTGTTGTGACAGTAGCTAGCTGCTTTATTCCGCAGCTGAAGACAAAAGAAAATTAAATTGTCTCAACTCTAACAAGAATCAAATATCTGAGATACTTATTACAAACATTTTAAACATCTAGCATCTGCAATGTATTGTAAATAGTAAATATATTTTACCGGTTTTTTAGTATAAAATTTCAATCAAGAAGATGTATTTTTTTAGATAAAAAATTAAAATGTTGTAGAACACCTCTTAAAATTCCCATGCAGACGCATGCGTCCGTCAAATCCCGAGCGGTCATGCGACCGCACCCACCCACAACACTTTAAACCATTAAAACTTATATTTATAGACTACTTTTCTGGAAATAAGTTTGGCATTATAAAATTTGTACGAAATTCTCTATCCTGTGGTCTAAACAAAAGTCAGTTACTCTATGTATTTTATTTTTATTCTCCTGTCAATTTACGACATTTGCCGACCATATGAAAATGGCGCAATTTTACGGTAGATTAAAAAAATATTCTACGACACTTTGAGAAACATTTAATATTTAAACTCTTCTAAAACAACGAAAAATAGATATGATAGTGTTTATAAACTTATCAACTTGATATTTTTTTTTTATAGAATAGGATGACAAACGAGCACACAGTCCACCTAATGGTAAGTGGTTGCTGCGGCCCATAGACATCTACATCTATCCTCCATTAAAAATAAAAATGCAGATGCGTTGTCACCCGTGAGGACTGAGATGGAATGCCTCGTTTCCAGTAAAAAGGGTCTCCGGTTCTCTACACTCCCATACGAAATACAGCAGCATTAAGCTACTATTTCACGCGGGTATTCAGTGAGAGCGTGGTCCTTCCCCGGTCGAGCGGACCCATTCGTGCTACAACTATACTACTAATATAACTGCAGCATGGCTCTACCACGTATAGTATAGAATAGACGTATTGAGTCTCCACTTCCCTTGTCTAAAATTAAGTAGGGCTCTTAGGTCTCTGGATGACAAGCGTTAGTGTTTAAGTTGTGTTATTATGTTCGTATAAAAATCTTATATAATTTATGATGGCAAAAATAATTGTCTATTTTGAAAACTATCATCTATCAATGAATCGTCTCATGCATGGCAAACTTGACATAAAGGGAATGTAAAAACTCACAAGAGCTTTATACTATCGGTATAAAAGTGTAAACATTCTCACGAAACTTAGAAACTAAAGTTTTAAAACAAAAGTATTAGAGTCTCCCCACAACTAGCACACTGCACAAAAGACGTCGTAAACTAACATACAACTTTGTCATAAAAAAGGAGATGTATACTTTTTTATTTTAAAATGTTAAAGTCAATTTTAAAATACTTAAAAGTAAATACTAAAGTTGGTAAGAATTACTCACACTCAATAAAATAAAATGATGTTGAATAAACGGATTTTATCGCGTTTATTTAAATGATTTTACTCATTTTTAATTCTCGACGTTTCGGGTGCTTAACAGCACCCATGGTTACGGGGGGGGGACTGAGATGTTTGACGTCCCAATATCATAGTTAGCCCGGCTACCTTCAGTTTTTTATTATTAATTTTCTTTTAATTTTTCGGTCCGATCTACGCAAAACGAGCTTACAGTATCTTGAAGTCTTGCAGTGGTATGTTTAGGTTTGGGTTTAATTTTTTTTAATTTCAAAATCAAAATTAATATACAAATAATAAAATTAATATATAAAATAAATAAATAATAAAAATATATTTATAGGTAATATTTTTCAATGTATATGCATATATAACTGTCCTCATGTATAAGTGAAATATTAAATATATTTTTGTTTTCAGGACATACCGTCAATAAAGTGTGGTGTGATACCAATATTCAATCTTCACGACAAGCTTTCCTTGATGGCTTGACAACAGGGCACCTACAGGCAAAGGGAGGCGACTAGTTAGCCATATAGTGAGCAAAGAAGGAATTTTGGAAGACGGCTTATTGGTTTTTGAGGCAAAAAAGGCTTGGCAGATTACCACAAGGAGATGACTGGGGCAGTATTTGAGGAGTCGTTCACAAAAATACTTCCAAATTAAAACCAAACTCGGTAGTAGTGTTGGATAATGCTCCCTATCATTCGAGGAAGGTCGAAAAAGTACCAACAAGTGCATAGAGAAAAGACGATATCCAAGCGTGGTTGACTTCAAAAAATTTAAATTTTGAAGAAAAAATGCTAAAAGTTAATTTATTGGAAATTGTGGGTCAGGAGAAATACAAACACCAACAGTGTATTGTAGACGATATGGCCGCAGCACAAGGCATTAATGTGCTTAGACTGCCCCCATATCATTGTGAACTCAACCTTATTGAATTGGTGTGGGCTGAAGCGAAGGGGCATGTCGCAAGACACAACAGAAGTTTTAAAATGGCGGAAGTTAAAAAACTATTACTGAAAAGTATAAGTAATGTTACTTCTGATAAATGGCAAGAATGTATCAGCCATACAATCAAAGAAGAAGATAAGATGTGCACATTCGACGATTTGATTGACACAGTCGCAGACTCTTTAATAATTAATGTCGGTGACATGTCGCGACATGATGATGACGATGAAGATATAATCAAAAAAATGAAAAAAAGGTATAAGTATTAATGATGATTAAAGATTTTAATAAAAATATGTTATCTTTACTTGTACGTGTTTGTGATTAAAAAGGACGTAGTTATCACTCACCGTAAAACCACTTTTAATGTGGAGCACCGTACTTAATAAAATGGATACATTCACTAACAAATAATATGTATATCATAGACTCAGATGTTCAGACTCGTATTGAAATTGAAAAATGTGCCCGGCCAAAAAAGGTTTGTAATCTCTGACATGTCAAAAATGATAGCAACAAATGATGAAATGATAACAAAAACAGACCATAAATAGGATGCAATATTTTTATACTGCTTTTTTTACAAAAACACTTTTGTTTGCTATGAAAACAGCTATGAAATCTGTTTATTCTTTTCCCAGTTACTGGCAATATTGGAATATCTAATCGGTAACTTTAGTGAATGAAACGTGAATATCCAATAAATGACTAACTAGGGCTATGCTCACGAATACCGTGCTGCTAAGTATATAAATTTTCACAGCAAACAGTCCGGAATTAATTCGGGCTAGCCTCGTTGCACACCTACCGGAAAAATCAGAGCAATGTCTACCGGGCTAAATGATAAAATTATAAAGATCCTTTATTTTAGAAACAGCATAGTAGCGATCATCAATTTCTAAGGAGATATTACCAATCGTTGAAAATATAATATTATTGTTGCAATACTAGTAACGGCATCTACGAATTTCCCAGAGAAGATATTTATCGGCGCCACATAGTCATAGCGTCATATTTAACCAATAGGCAGGAGTTCTCTTGACGTGATATTTCAGCTTTAACCATTTTTTTACAAAAAAATTCAAATAGCGGACTTAATGCCATGAGGCTTTCTCTACCAGTCAACCAATGGAATAGTGACGTTGGTGTAGCAACATACAATAAAAAGTCAGCCCTCAGCCTTCAACAATAAGTGACATGTTATTTAGTAAATTTAAACAATATGTTATATTATTAGGAATTTTTACAATTTATATTTATTTTCGTTTTATTTTTTCGACAGTAGCAACTCATAAAATTAAACCTCACGCATTGCTCTGTCGTAAAATGCCGCTTGAATTATTTAACAATCTGTATCCAATCGACTTTTACATTCAAAGTCTTTTAAATGTATTTGTGTTACATTATTCATCGCAACGAGTTTTATTGTTAAAAATTCAATACCTTTTATGCGAGAGAATTTGGACAAAATACGAAAATAAAATAAAATGAAGGGAAACAATTGGTCTTTCGAGATCAAATAATCTAAGGAAATACGGTATCCTTTTTATAAACAAGTTTAGGTGACAAAAAATCAAGCACATTCTTTATGGTAAGTGGATATTTTAGCTCATAGAAACCTACATCTGTCACTGATTAAAAATCTAAACTTAAATAGTTTTCAACTGTGAAGACCTAAATCTAGCGCTGCGTAACCAGTAAAAAGGGGTATCCCGTGCTCTAAACTAACCACGTGAAACACAGCAGCATGTGCATGTGATTTCATGCGGTATTCTTTGATAATAAAAAGGAGGAAAGAAAAGAAAGAATATGCTTGGGTTTAGTTTTAATTAGCCAAGCATAGCACTGCAAGACCTCAGGACATAGTTCATTTTGCATAGATCGGACCATAAACAATAATTAAAAAAGCTGAAGGTACTCCGGGTTTAACAATGACATCGGAACGTCAGTCATCTCCGTTCCCCGTGACCATGGGTGCTGGAAAGCGCCCGAAACGTCGGGAATTAAAAAAATAAAAAGTAAAAATAAACGCGATAAAATCCGTAAAAGTAGTTTTAATCATGTGCAATGTTCGCGTAAATATAAGAAATCATTAAAAAAAAAGTATTTATAAAAATAAACACCAACACACATTTTGTGGCTTCGTAACAGTCCTGATATAATATCCTTCATCCTAAGTATTTTCTATCCTTCCACCTCCCGTATATACGCTCTACTCAATCATTGGGATCATCGGTTAGGCCAGCCCTTGGTCTGGTTGTTCTCTGGTTCCTGAAAGCATTCACGAAGCACTTTGCGAAACATTCAAGGCCGTAACACGTATTTTACAAAATATATTTTTAACAACAGACTTAAAAAGAAACTAAATCCTAAAAAAATGGAAGCAATTCAACCAAAGTCTTAATGTGTGTGCGGGTTTGGTAAAAGATTAGCGTAATTTATTTGTATTATTCACGAAGCTGGTTTTCAGTGCGCCCACTAGTCAGTAACATACGGACGAATATGCAACAACTAGTACAATTTACTACAACTACAACTCTTGCAACTACCGCACACAAACATATTGTGTGCGGTAGTTGCAACTAACGTTTTACCGTTAGTGTTTTGGGACTTTTTTTCTTATAATGTGGCCGGATTATTGAAGTTTTAACCTAAATTTTCCGGAACATTATTGTAAACGATACTATAATGGGTCTTTCTTACTCACTTATTTTTCTTATTCTTTGAATATAAAGCATGTGTTATTTCCTCCATATTTATTTAGAATAAAATAAATATAAATATATTATACACTTATTTCGTATAAATTATTTCCTCTATTTAGTAATGATTACCTTACTATGTTAAGCTGTGAAGTGGTTTGTAAATTTTTCTATAAATTCATAGGAAGTCGAATTAGATCAATGCATTCATCATCATTACAGCCCTTCACAAGTCCACTGTTGAACGTAGGTCTCCCCCAAGCAATGCCACAAAGCACCTGCATCCATAGACTTCCTGCATGTCTTACCAGGTCGTCACTCCATCTAGTGAGGGTCACCCTACACTATGCCTACCGGTACGAGGCTGCCACTCGAGAACCTTTCTTCCCCATCGGTTATCGGTTCTTCGAGCTATATAGCCGGCCCATTGCCACTTCAGCTCACTAATCCGTTGGGCTATATCGGTCACTCTGGTTTTACTGCGGATATCCTCATTTCTGAGTCTATCACGCAGAGAAACTCCGAGCATAGCCCTCTCCATAGCTCGCTGAGCGACCTTGAGCGTCCTCATACGGCCAGCAGTGAAGGACCACGTCTCAGATCCGTAAGTATTCACTGGCAACACGCACTGGTTGTACACTTTAGTTTTCAGAGATTGAGGTATACCCGACGAGAAGATGTGTCGTAATTTCCCGAAGGCTTCCCAGCCGAGTTGAATCCGTCGATTGACCTCTCGGTCGAAGTTGGACTTACCTAGTCGGACTATTTGTCCCAGGTAAACGTACATCAACAACTTTGAGCATAGTGCTCCCAACAACTACCGGCATAGGTGTGACATGGACATTAAACATGATCTTTGTTTTGTCCATGTTCATCTTAAGACCTATCCGTTGGGAGACAACATTGAGGTCATTGAGCATAGTGCTAAGATCCTCCAGCAAACTTGCCATAAGGACTATATCGTCGGCAAATCGAAGGTGAGTGATGTACACGCCATTGATGTTAATACCGTATCCTTTCCAGTCCAGTAGCTTGAAAACGTCTTTCAATGCAGCGGTGAAGAGTTTCGGGGATAAACGTCACGCTGTCTTACACCTCTCTGCAGTTGGATAGGTTTCGAACTCTGGTTCTGTACTCGGATAGCCATCGTAGCCCTACTGTACAAACACTTCAGCACTTCGATATACTGACAGTCAACTTGGCACCGCTGAAGGTACTGTAGAACCACCCAAATTTCGACGGAATCAAAGGTTTTCTCATAGTCCACATACGCCAGGCAAAGTGGCAGATTGTACTGTTTGGTCCTCTGTATAATCCGCAACAGGGTACGTATGTGGTCTATGGTACTGAAGCCTTTTCGGAAACCGGCTTGTTCGGGAGGCTGGAAGTCGTCGAGTCTGCGTGCGAGACTATTCGTAATGACTCTCGAAAACAGCACGTAGACGCGGCTCAGAAGGGAAATCGGTCTGTAGTTCTTCAAGAGAGCGTTGTCGCCTTTCTTAAAGAACAAGACCACCGCACTTCTGCTCCACGCCTCCGGAGTAGTGCCACCATGGAGGACGCAATTGAAGAGCTTCTGAAGGACTTCAAGTACCGGTGTTCCACCCGCTTTCAGAAGCTCCGCTGTAATTCCATCCTCGCCTGGGGCCCTGCCGTTTTTAAGGTGCTGGAGAGCCATTCTAATCTCGCTCAGACTGACGTCCAGGATTCATCGGAATAGTGTCGGGTAAGACTTGCTTTTGGATCGTTACTCACACTTGCGTGTGGCTCCAACGATGATGTGTACAGCTGCCCGTAGAACCTCTCAATCTCACTCAAAATCTCAGGTGTCCCGGAAACGATGCTGCCACACTCAGTCTTCAGCTTTGACAGTTGGCTCTTTCTGGCAGACAGATCTCTGGCAAAGACTTTGGAGCCCTGGTTCCTCTCGATCGCTTCTAATCTAATACGAGCAGTATTAAAGTTGTGTAGGTCTCGCCGCATGCATTTGGAGATCTGTCTGTTCAGTTGCCTGTATGCTGTCGAATCTGTTGATGATTGCAGCCTCATCTCCCGTCTAACAGCTATGAGATTAAGAGTGTGATCGGAGAATTTTCGTTTTTTTCTGCGTCGGGTCTTGTAGAACTCAGCTCCGACCGCATGGACCGTTTCCAAGAGCTTGTCATTCATATCGTCCACTGCATTGCAATCTTCTAGGCACTGAAAGCGATTACGTAACTCGAGCTGAAAGGTTTCGGGATTCTGGATTAGAGCACGAGGGGGGACGGAGCGTTGACTTCAGTTTAGGTTCAGTGTGCCTATAACTATTCGGTGATCGCTGCTGTTTTTCACCCTTGCGATCACTGTGAGACATCACTGAACAGTTGGCGTCTGGTCGTCATAATGAAGTCAATCTCGTTTTTTGTCGAACCGTCGGGGCTCGACCAGGTCCACTTCCTGTGGGGCCGCTTCTGGAAGAAAGAGTTCATCATAAAGAGTCCCTCTTTCTCCACAAAGTCAGTCAGCTGCTGGCCCCTACGGTTCCGGTGCCCTACTCCAAATTTCCCTAACTTCAGCTCACCGCCTTCTCTTGTGCTTAGTTTTGCGTTGAAGTCTCCCATCAACACCGTGTAGTGGGTTTTGGACGAATGCATGGCTCTAGAAATATCCTCATACATTTCCTCCACCTCCTCATCGGGATGTGCCGAGATTGGTGCTAGACCTGTATGACCTTCAGCGAATACCGTTTGGTGATTCTGAGTATCAGGTACGCGACCCTTGTCGACACACTCCCAATCTTTACAACGTTGTTGCTCGTCAACAACGTTGTAAAGATTGGCCTTGTGGACGATAAATCCGACACCTCCTTGGGACAGATGGTCGCCCTCCTAGTGATAGAATAAGTTGCTGGACTCGAGGATTGCCGTGTCCTCCTCCTCTCTTCGGACCTCAGATAATCCAATAATATGCCAGCGCAACTTGTCTACCTCTTCTTCCAGCTCCAGTATCTTCTCGTCAGTCCTCACGACAGATAGCACGACAACAATAGTTCCGTAAAACATGCTCTTCAAAATCCTTGCAACCCAGTTATCCTTTTAAGCACTCGCTGAAAATATAACAGCACGTAGAAATGTAGTTTATACAACCTTATGTACGTAAGCCCAACTTCGACTGAGAGTTCAACCAAAGGATCCAACTCGGCTGGTCAGCGTTCGGCATATTGCTACAAATCTCGTCACGTATTCCTCAAAATTGGAAAACAGCCCTTGCGAGGTATCGGTAGATGACATATGGATTCAGAAGGTGGTTTTTATTGCTGGTCGTAGAAGAAATTTTAGTGTTACAGCGAGTTATGGGAGAACTTTTTTTGGAATTTCTCTCTTACAGACTTCGCAATGAGGACACCTGTAGTTGAACCAGCGTAACCAACGCAGCATTAGGAAACACTATGTCCAGCTGGAAATAAATGCAGTAATTCGATGGATACTTGTAGCCCAGGATGGTGTCATAGACCGCAGTTCAGCAATAGACTTGTTAATGGTTGAAATCATGATTATTATATGATGAATATAATTGGTGCTGGCAGGCATCAAACCTGGGTTGTTCGCCTTCTTTGTGGTTGTTTCCATATAAGTTACTAAATCACAATGAACAAAAAATATCCGTGAAGTCGGGACACCAGATGAAAATAGTTAGCACCGCTCCAGGCGTGTGCAGTTAATGTCTTCTGTTATTCCTGTAGTAACTTATTAATTAACTATATCACGCAAAGTATTGGATTTAACCAACTGAATCTGAATATATAAAACCCACGTTCTGATTGATTAAAAATAAAATATATTATATTAATATAAATTGACGGTAAAAAATTGTGGTATTTTATTTAAGAAAGGTTTAAAAGCAATTAAAATCTACAGTGTGCATCGGAGTATGGCTATGGCAATTTTGTTTGAGGCGGCGACCATCCTGGCTTGCTTTTCTGGCAGACCTTTATACCAGAATGCACGACCGGATCCGTGTTCCCCGCCAGAGCACCGGAATTGAGCTAGATGAGGCGTACGAGGGGGTTAGGCGACAGGAACGACTGAACGTATTCTTAACGTGACGAGCTCGCCTTTGTGAAGAGTGTTATGCGTGCGAACGCATTGTTGAAGCAATCCTGCCGCACTTTGAAGCCTGGATGTACAAACGGGCAGGAAGACTCACCTACAGACTTACACAGATAACGGTCACGGATGTTTCAGCGATTATTTGTGTAAGATCGGACGCGAAGCGATCAACTGCTTCCACTGCGGTGGGCGGGACCAGGATTCACTGTCCCATACAATTTTGATCCAGGCTTACTCGTGCAATATTTTTTTTCTTATAGGGTAGGGTAACAAACGAGCACACAGTCCACCTATCCTCAATTACGAATCAAAATGCAGATGCGTTGTCACCCGTGAGGACTAAGATGGAATGCCTCGTTTCCAATAAAAAGGGTCTCCGGTTCTCTACACTCACCATACGAAACACAGCAGCATGAAGCTACTATTTGATGCTGGTATTCTGTGAGAGCGTGGTCCTTCCCCGGTCGAGCCGACCCATTCGTGCTACGTCATTATCATCAGTCCGTGCTACAACTACACTACTAATGTAACAGCAACATGGCTCTACCACGTATAATATTATAAGTCAGATAAGCTCCGTACAGGTAAATTTGCGTCGCAATTTGGCAAGAATTTTGCAACTTATCTAAAAACGGATAGAGGAAGGATTTCAAGCGCTTTTATTACAGCTTGTTTTAACTACGGTATAAACACTCTAGGCGAATTAAACGGGATTTTTATGTACATCTTAAGCTTATAAGTGTTGAAGTATGATACCTAAAAGTTATGGAAAGCCCAACATAGAGATTAGTTTAAAAATATTATGAAATAAAAGTAAAAAAAAAACATAATCTTTAAAATTATCTCGTACCATGTTTTTAAAATTAAGCTAACTAAAGAAACGGTCTCATCTTCAACACGTGGTAAAGTCATAGTGGAGCTATATTGTAAGATCCAGCACGGCATGGTAGCACGAATGGCTCGATCGGGGAAGTACCACGCATTCAAAGAATACCAGCTTAGTGCTGCTGTATTTCGTATGGTGAATGTAGAGGAACTGATGACCATTCTTACTGAAAACAAAGCATTCCATCTTAGTTCTCAGGGTTGATAACACATCTGTATTTTGAATTTTATTTGAGGATTTATTTAAATTTTTTATTAATTTTTTTTAGATTTCTATGAGATACAACATGAATTTACCATCAGGTGGACTATTATTACCATTATTACAACGCGCGGTAATTATTACATTACCTCGCGTCGAAAAAAGTGTAACCACTATCCAACCGCGACGACGTAGCTTTTAAATTACTAAATATTTTAAATATACATATATTTGTCTCACTTAAACAAGTTGCGAAAACTATACCATGGCTAAGATTAGATAAAGATAGACCACACAAACATGCAATGGCGTGTTGGTGTGGTTTACTATATGAAAGTTTACCCAAAATACCATTGATTTATATATTACACTAGATCAGTAATAACCGCGCCACTGCACATATGGCCACAGCCATATGCCTAGCTGACGTCAGTTCAGTGTTCAATGTAATGCCGACAGAGTTGAGCCGCGACAAAAATGGGTAAATGCGTAGTGAAAGAATGCTATTCAAGGTCACAAAAACGTAATAAATCAAGCGGAACCACTTTCAACACATAATTTTTGTTCTTGTATTCATATAAACGTAAAAAACCTCAAATAATTAAATAAAATTATCAAAAATTGCCATTTAGGCTCAATGTTGCCACTTTTCCGCATTTTTGATTACCCTACATTAATGGGAGACTATATAATTAATAGATTAAGTTAATTTGTTACCTCCGATTTTAAATATTTTGGAATTTATATTTAAAAAAATTATATATAAAAACTAGGTTTTTTATATATAATTTTTTTTAAATATAAAGTAATTAATTATTCTTACAAAATAATTAATTATTCTTATTTTAGTTTATTTATGAATTATCTATGAAATATATTTTATTACCTATTTGATATTAATAATTTTATATTAAATTAAAATTTATATTAATTATATTTTATTGCTTATATTATATTGTTTGATTTATTAGTACAATAAAAATACTTATAAAAATATGTTTTATTTCATCATTATGTTTACTTCTATTCATCTAATAAGCTTTGTATCCTTTTTTTCTAAGAGGACACAATAAAGATTTTAAAATAAAATATACTCTTTAATATAAAAACAATTAACTGCAGCTTAAAAAACTCATTTTTATTGCATATTTTAGGTAAAATTTCATACACTAAGCCACACCAAACCGCCATTGCATGTTTGTGTGTCTATCTTTATCTAATCTTAGCGACGATATTGTTTTCGCGACTTGTGGGTGTGAGACAGATATATTATGTTTATTTAAAATTGTTATTAGTTTCAAAGCTACGTCGTCGCGTTTGGATAGTGGTTACACTTTTTTCGACGCGCGGTAATGTGGTGGTTTGCTCCTCTAGTGTTGTATAACTCAATGCAAAATACGCAATAGAATGTAGTATTTTTAAGCTGCAGTTCATTGTATGAATTAAAAAAAAAAGTACTTATAAGATGAATAGAAATAAGCATAACTGATGAAATAAAACATATGTTTTAAGTATTTATTATTGTACTAAAAAAATCAAACAATATAAAATAGGTAATAAAATATAATTAATATAAAATATAAAATTTATATAAAATTTTAATTAATATAAAATAGGTAATAAAATATATCATGAATAAAATAAAATAAGAATATTTAATTACTTTGTGTGAAAGTTAAAACTTAGTTTTTATTATAATTTCCAAAATATTTAAAATCAGAGGTAACAAATCAACTTACTCCATTAATTATATAGTCTGTTAATGTAAAATAATCACAAAGGCGGAAAAGTGGCAACATTGAACCTAAATATTTTAGTTTATTAAATTATATTCAATAATTTTATTTAATTATTTGAGGTTTTACGTTTATATGAAAACATGAACTCGAAACTTATGAGTGGCAAATGATTCCGCTTTATTTATTATGTTTTTATGACCTTGAATCGCATTATTTCACTACGTATTTACCCATTTTTTGTTGCGGATCGTTCGGCTCAACTCGGTCGGCGTCACATTGAATACTGATCTGACGTTAGCTAGTGTAGTGGCAACGCTTTGGCGAGATAATTACTAATCTAGTCTAATATATACATCAATGGTTACAGCCTATTATAGTTCATAGTTGAACCACAGAATAAATAATAGTACTACGTAGCCGAACAAAGGTCTACCCTACATCCCTTACCTCAGAGGTGGTTTTAAGTATCATCTATCTAATGTTTGACACATTAATTGATGTGAAACCAGATCGGGTTTTTGCTATAACATTAACAAAACTTCAATTCTTTGCGATGTCTGAAATTTGGTACGCTATAAATCTAATATAGAATACACTAATTTCTATAAAATTATATTTCTGGCTCGATTGGTTACACTTGCCACACTTGCTAGTTGCTACGCGCTGACGTGAGTTAGTGAATGCAGTATTTTTATTTTCTAGTTTATATTAGGAAGATACTGCTGCCCATCCCCTAGCTGGTTTCCCATTGTTTCATCTTTCGACACCCACGGAACGATGTGGAGAAGTGGATATTCTTACACCTACTTCACAGTCATTTACACTACAAATATAATGTGAGATTTTAATTACATTTTAATTGTATAACTAGCGCTTAGCTACGACTTCGCACGAGTGATTTTCATCTATTAACCATCTAGGGATTAATACAAACACACAAAATTTCATCAAAATCGGTCGAGCAGGTTTTAGTATTAACGAGATTTTCGGACAGCAATTGAATTTATTATATATAGATAACGTTACACCTAAACAAGGATTTTGTCTTGTATCCTGTAGTTTTTTTTTAAAGCAAAGGTGAAAAATCGAACTTACATTCCACCTGATGTTAAGTGGCTCCTGCACTCCATGGACCCCTCTCTATAACTTTAGGTTCTGAATACAGCAGTGCAAGCAGGACTACGAGTATTTAGCTTCAGAAATAGGCAAGAGGGTGGAACTACTCAGATTGACTCTTAGGTAGAAAGCTAACCTACCACCAGCGAAAAATTAAATAATATCTTCTTAATCAAATGTTAAATCACACCCACATCATTTTAGTTCACAAAATGTATTTATATCATTCAGTCATCATATCAGTTTGATAAAATTGACAGAACGTGACCACAATCGAAGCCAGATTGATAATTACGGTTTTGATTGAAAATAGTGGTCGAATTGCAGTTAGGCGTTTAACTAATCTTTAAACCATACACCCACAAAGTTAATTTGTACTTTAGGAAGATATGTACTTGCTGTTACTCTATTTAACTTAACTCTTCTAACTTACGTTTTGTTATTATTTTAAGTACATTAATTGTTTAAATGCAGAGTATAAAACATCGAATATTAATAAGTATTATATAATAATCTTCATTGGTGAATAAAACAGTTGCCTTCGACTAGTATTATGCTTAATCTATATGAAATAAAAAAATTGTACTCTATTTTCTTCCTTGCCAAAAATACATCGTGGCAATATTGACATAGCAGTTTTGAATACCCAGATTTCTTTGAAGCTATTTCATGATTTAATTTGCTATATAAATTACATGAATCTATATACATAAAAACTTAATTGAAGTGCATGTCTGTAATATTGAAGTAACTGCCTTTTGTTGAGCTGGAGGGAGTTATTTGTAAGCCATTAAGACTTGCATAATATTTTCTTAAGAAATTAAAATTTATATAATAAATAGTTTTCACTGATTATTCTTAATCTATTTTTTTAATAAAACGTTACCTCCACATTAGAATTTTCTCCTGTATCGTGGATGCAGTTTGTACTTGTTCCGTGCAGTATTCAAACCCGCAGACCCCAGCGCTCATTGCTCTACTCATTGCTACGCCACTACGTCACGGATTAACGCCACATTGATAGATCTTATTCGGGTGAAGCCGAAGTGGATCGCTGGTTAATATATAAATG
Source organism: Parnassius apollo (assembly GCA_907164705.1). Lineage (NCBI taxonomy): Eukaryota > Metazoa > Arthropoda > Insecta > Lepidoptera > Papilionidae > Parnassius > Parnassius apollo. Next base: position 1,648,508 of record CAJQZP010000095.1, on the reverse strand, counting down.
TACGAGTTATTAAATAATTTCAAAACACTCTCAGAAATGAAAGGACACCAGTGAAGCATAATATGTAGGCTGTTAATACATCACTTTTAACTTTAATACATGATAATATCCATTAAAATATTAACGTTCACCGTTAATGGCTTGTATTGCGATTGTGCCGGAGTAAATAACGCTATAAAAATATTGATTTCTTATAATGATTTCTTAAATTTACGCGAACACTACACATTGAATAAAACAACGTCGGGAATTAAAAATAAGTAAAAGTAGTGAAATAAACGCGATAAAATCCGTAAATTTAGTTTTATTCAAGCTATAAAAATATTACCATGCATGTGCTTTTTTAAAACTATGTTGTTTTAAAAAGAGTAAGAATCTTGTATCGATTTTCCTTCACAATTGCTAGTTCTAACGGACACAATTTTGCACAGGGTAGAGTTTTAGCGCGAGTATATTCACAAGCTCAAGTGCACTCTAATCCTTCACTCTCATAGTCCGATAGAACGGCAATCTAACATGACATGGGCAGGACCAACGAGTTTTGGTGCATTCCGTGACACGGGGGTTAAACACCACCCAATTCCTGACTACATACTGTTACTGAGACTTTATATACAGATAACTTAATTGATTTTTCTCCGACTGGATTCGAACCCGGGAATACAAGATCAGCAATCGCGCTTACGATCCCCAGACAAATTTGACAATTCCCTATTGTAAATAAAAATAAAGATGAATTTACATCCGATGGAATGGTCTTGTCAAAAACTATAGGAAACGCAGCATCCGGCTGCTATTTTACGTTGGTATTATTCTTCAAGAGCCAGTTCTTTTCTGGGTCGAGTTGATCCATTCGTGTCACAGTGATTAGACTTGTTTAAAGTAGGCGGCAATTGTACCAAACTCGTGCTGTATTTAAGACTAGGATGTCGTAGGCAACATATTGATTGCAATAGGTCATACTTAAAACAAATGCGGCGAATGTGTACTACATTCGCCGCATTTGTTTAAGCAAAGACTATACTCAGATGATAATTTCTTACGTTTGTGCGAATAGTGCACATTAAATGAAACTAAGTATATAGAGTTTATTGCGTTTAATTGTAACTTTTTAAACCCTAATGTTTCGTGTGCTGTACGGTACTTATTGTCACGAGAGTGACAGAGGTGTTTGACGTCCTGATGTCCTGAAGTTTGTGCGGCTACCTCCAGCTTTTGAATATTATGATACTCAGAGTTAAAATTCAATATCGTTTTGTTCACGTATCAAATACGATTATATACTCGTATGTGTTCCTTGCAGTTTTATGGCTGTATACGGTACTTGTAATTCTAATAACATTCGGGTGATTCAACATAAAAGCCACTCACCGCACACTCCTTTCCGTTTTACGGCTCACATCGGGTGTTTTCGAATAATGAAATTTCCATTAGCATAAGTGATTGAAATAATATTGACGGATTAAACATTTTGATAATTTGAGGAAAATCAACAAAGTAATGTTACATGGCTTGCTTACTTGAAGCAATTGGAATCTAACATTAGTTAAAAAAATTACTTTTAACAAAAGTAAAAGTACATTATTCTTTACCCTTAATAGATAAAGGAATATCACAAACTCTCTGTCGTCGAAAGTTAGTCGTATATTTTTCTCCCTTAAAAGTGGAATTTTTTCTTCAAATTTACGTAAAACTAACACTGAAAATCAATGTATTAAATTAAACAATATCCAAATCAGTTTGCAATTGAAGAATCTGCCGTAATATCATCATACCACGCCTATGTTATGTCGACACTTATTTAAGGTGTTATGTTCTGGGATAATTGGGCCGACAGATAAACAGTATTTAAAGCTCAGAGGAAATGCTTACGAGCCGTTTCTAAAATTAACCAGAGTGAGAGTTGTAATAAGCCATACTTTATTAGCTTAAAACTATTAACAATGCCATGTCTGTATATATATGGGGTAGTATTATTTGTACGTCAAAACCTAAATTTTTATAAAATCTAAATGTCCAGCGTAATAAAGATAAATTGAGCCATCCCAATAGTTAAACTGTTTTGTTTAAGAAAAGCGTATTCCGCATGGAGCCTCGACTGTATAACCATTTACCAAAATATATAAAAGAATCTAAGAGCCCTCTCATTTTAAAGAATAAATTAAACATATTTTTAATCAAAAAAGCTATTTATGGTATTGATGATTATTTGTCTGACAAGTTTTAAATTTGAATTATAAAATTTATTGAATATAACCGCAAAACCTTATTTTATATAATTTAATTTTAAGGCATTATAATTAAATTATGCCGTGTAGTGGCGGTTGAGAATATCCACTACCCCATATCTTCCCGCGGGTGTCGTAAGAGGCGACAGAGGGACACAGAAAGGAGATGGGCAGCAGCATCTTCCTGATAACAACTGTGTTATAATAAAAAACTGCGGTTGCCAACCCGCTCGCCAAGCGTGGCAACTATGGCAAATATCCCCCCATGAATAACGACGCAAAAAAACGGCCCCCAGTCCCCGACGGCCCCGCTATTCCTGGCTACGGTGGCGACCATGGTAACGGCGGGGAAGAGGTGCTAAGAATCTCCGGTGGAGGTTGGTTGCACCTAAATGCCTGGCAAGGAGAAGATGGAGGGGTGTTGGAGGGGGGGACGGAATCCTCATTGTTCTACCACCGGGAGGGCGACCATCTGTCCCAAGGAGGTGTCGGATTTATCGTCCACAAGTCTCTCGTCAACAACGTTGTAAAGATTGGGAGTGTGTCGACGAGGGTCGCGTACCTGATACTCAGAATCACCAAACGGTATTCGCTGAAGGTCATACAGGTTTACGCACCAACCTCGGCACATCCCGATGAGGAGGTGGAGGAAATGTATGGGGATATTTCCAGAGCCATGCATTCCTCCAAAACCCACTACACAGTGTTGATGGGAGAATTCAACGCAAAACTAGGCACAAGAGAATGCGGTGAGCTGAAGGTGGGGAAATTTGGAGTAGGGCAACGGAACCGAAAGGGACAGCAGCTGGCCGACTTTATGGAGAAAGAGGGACTCTTTATGATGAACTCTTTCTTCCAGAAGCGGCCCCACAGGAAGTGGACCTGGTCGAGCCCCGACGGTTCGACAAAAAATGAGATTGACTTCATTATGACTACCAGACGCCAACTGTTCAGTGATGTCTCAGTGATCGCAAGGGTAAAAACTGGCAGCGATCACCGAATGGTTAGAGGCACACTGAACCTAAATGTTAAGTTGGAGAGGTCTCGTCTAATGAAGTCAACGCTCCGTCCCCCTCGTGCTCTAATCCAGAATCCCGAAACCTTTCAGCTCGAGTTACAAAACCGCTTTCAGTGCCTGGAGGATTGCAATGCAGTGGAAGATATGAATGACAAGCTCGTGGAAACTGTCCATGCGGCCAGAGCTAAGTTCTGCAAGACCCGCCGCAGAAGAACACAAAAACTCTCCGATCACACTCTTAATCTCATGGCTGTTAGACGGGAGATGAGGCTGCAATCGTCAACAGATTTGACAGCCAACAGGCAACTGAACAGACAGATCTCCAAATGCATGCGGCGAGATTAATGTTAAAGCTTTAATACTGCTCGTATTAAAGAAGCGATCGAGCGGAACCAGGGCTCCAAAGTCTTTGCCAGAGATCTGTCTGCCAGAAAGAGCCAACTGTCAAGGCTGAAGACTGAGTGTGGCAACATCGTTTCCGGGACACCTGAGATTCTGAGTGAGATTGAGAGGTTCTATGGGCAGCTGTACACACCATCGTTGGAGCCACACGCAAGTGTGAGTAACGATCCAAGTGCAAGTCTTATCCGACACTATTCTGATGATATCCCGGACGTCAGTCTGAGCGAGATTAGAATGGCTCTCCACCACCTTAAAAGCGGCAAGGCCCCGGGCGAGGATGGAATTACAGCGGAGCTTCTGAAAGCGGGTGGAACACCGGTACTTGAAGTCCTTCAGAAGCTCTTCAATTCCGTCCTCCATGGTGGCACTACTCCGGAGGCGTGGAGCAGAAGCGCGGTGGTCTTGTTCTTTAAGAAAGGCGACAACGCTCTCTTGAAGAACTACAGACCGATTTCCCTTCTGAGCCGCGTCTACGTGCTGTTTTCGAGAGTCAATACGAATCGTCTCGCACGCAGACTCGACGACTTCCAGCCTTCCGAACAAGCTGGTTTCCAAAAAGGCTTCAGGACCATAGACCACATACATAGCCTTCGGCAAATTGTACAGAAGTCCGAAGAGTACAATCTGCCACTTTGCCTGGCGTATGTGGACTATGAGAAAGCCTTTGATTCCGTCGAAATTTGGGCGGTGCTACAGTCTCTTCAGCGGTGCCTAGTTGACTGTCGGTATATTGAAGTGCTGAAGTGTTTGTACAGTAGGGCTACGCTGGCTATCCGAGTACAGAACCAGAGTACGAAACCTATCCAACTGCGGAGAGGTGTAAGACAGGGTGATGTTGTATCCCCGAAACTCTTCACCGCTGCTTTGGAAGACGTTTTCAAGCTACTGGACTGGAAAGGATACGGTATTAACATCAATGGCGAGTACATCACTCACCTTCGATTTGCCGACGATATAGTCCTTATGGCAGAATCGCTGTAGGACCTTAGCACTATGCTCAATGACCTCAATGGTGTCTCCCAACGGATAGGTCTTAAGATGAACATGGACAAAACAAAGATCATGTTTAATGTCCATGTCACACCTATGCCGGTAGTTGTTGGGAGCACTATGCTTAAAGTTGTTGATGAGTACGTTTACCTGGGACAAATAGTCCGACTAGGTAAATCCAACTTCGACCGAGAGGTCAATCGACGGATTCAACTCGGCTGGGCAGCGTTCGGGAAATTACGACACATCTTCTCGTCAGGTATACCTCAATCTCTGAAAACTAAAGTGTATAACCAGTGCGTGTTGCCAGTGATGACTTACGGATCTGAGACATGGCCGTATGAGGACGCTCAAGGTCGCTCAGCGAGCTATGGAGAGGGCTATGCTCGGAGTTTCACTGCGTGATAGGCTCAGAAATGAGGATATCCGCAGTAAAACCAGAGTGACCGACATAGCCCAACGGATTAGTAAGCTGAAGTGGCAATGGGCCGGCCATATAGATCGAAGAACCGATAGCCGATGGGGAAGAAATGTTCTCGAGTGGCAGCCTCGTACCGGTAGGCGTAGTGTAGGGCGACCCTCCACTAGATGGAGTGACGACCTGGTAAGACATGCAGGAAGTCGATGGATGCAGGTGGCTCAGGACCGTGCTTTGTGGCATTATTTGGGGGAGGCCTATGTTCAGCAGTGGACTTGTGAAGGGCTGTAATGATGATGATGATGATGCATTATAATTGGAATTATTGTATTTATTATGTTATTATGTGGTAAATTATTATGATGTTAGTAGTGATACAAGTAAGATTATTTGATGTTAATGTAATTATCAAAAATTACGATTTTAATAATGAAAAAATTCTTGTATTTAATAATTAGTTCGCACACCGGAAGGTAGAATATGAATAACCCATATATCGCAAACGAATCAATGAATTTGAATTAAAGAAGTATGCCCACTTTCCATACATTGATTGACCTGTCACTTGATTCGTTTTACAGGTCGCGTCTACCTACAACTACTGTTGCATAAAATCAATTATTGTTTATAATAACATAATGACTTATCACCTTTTTATTTAGAGGCCAGGGAAAAATGCTATAAAGTAAATAAGTTTTTCGGGTTATAAACTGTCAAGTGTACAGTACGGTATACTATGGTGTGGAAGGAAAAATAACTTTCCACACTATAGTATAAAACGAGAAAAAATCATATCTAATCGTAAAATAATAAGATAAGTAACAAAAAACAATTAGTTATTTTGAACATTCATAAACCACATGACAAATTAACATTGAGCTATTATGTACTACGTACTAGAGGCGACACTGCATTCAGCTACTCTGTTCCACTCAACTGCGGTGCATACACCGCACTTTAATCAGTCACTCGCTAGGCGCTTGTAGAGTTGTCACGTGTTGTGTTGATTTAAAAAAAATCTCTTCATAAAAATATGCCCTCGTGTGTACTTAGATATTGCACAAATAATTCAAGAAATGTCAGTAAAAACCGAGGTATTACTTTTCATCGGTTAGTAAGATACGTAATCAATAAAAAATTATTATAACTTAATAATAAAACAAATTATTCTTAAGACGCCATCTTGTGTCATGTAATATAGATTATGAAATTAATTTGTTCAGATGCGACATTTCTGTGGGTACTTAAGTATAGGACGAATATATATGTACATTTTTTTGTAGAAACATATATGAGTCATCATAATTAAGCCAATTTTTTATATTTAAATCTGCTCATTATTTTTTTATATTATTTTTAGGTTTCCACATCAAAGTCAAAGTGGAATAAATTCGTCCATTTTTAACTCTCGCGTGCCCAGCATTTATGAACGACGCTTATTCTAATTCAAATAAATATATTTATAATTTAAATTTTATGTTAATAAGTTTTGTTAAACATACATTTAGTATGTTTTTTTTTATATTTGACATAGATACCTTTTAAAATATTCAGATAAAAATATTATTAAAATGTAATTGTGATATATTATGTAATATTATATTAAATAAGCGAATATAATATACAAAATAAATGACAAAATTTGAAAATTGTTCTCGATATAATTTACCTATTTAACAATACAATCTATTATTACCTACTGATCATTCTACCTATGTTTATTCTATGATAAAAAAAACCAACCGCGCGAACACAGAGTAGCGCACATGTTTTGTTTTAAATAGCTGTTCTAGTACGTAAGTATATATTGCTTCAATTCAATGCAAATTAATAAAATTTTTGTAGTCTGTGAAACGAAATGTGTAAAACACGTTCTTTTTTAAATACATATTGGCATAGCTTCTGGGCTTTTAAGTCTGTTTTACTTTTTTTCCTGGCTTTATTGGTAAATTCAATTATGCGATACGAAATAAGCAAAATAAAGGCAATTTTATAAGATATTTTACATCACTAGACGCGTTAGAAATTTTTCAGGTCAAAATTGGACATGATTCTTTGAAGATATCATCGTAATGCATCTGGAAAATGAAAAAAAAAAACTAGATAATAATTGATTTTACTAATATTGTTTTATATGAATATCAATATATTTTAAAAGTACTATTATTTATTAAGTCATTTTACTACAAACAATGACGGTATTAATGAGCTGTTCGGTTGTCACGATTAAGATATCGTAAATTAAACATTTGATAGTAAGCTATTACGCGAATAGTAACTCAATTGTTTAAATGATTAAATACTCGAGAATCAGATTGACATTCACCTATAAAATCGATCTAAATGTCCACTATATTCGTACTAGCGTGAGCATAAGTTCCGTCGGGGCTGGTTAATCTTGTTTCAAATAGAAGGTGGTGTTGATCTTTGGATATTATGTTGGCGTAACAGATTTTTGTTACATATTTTGTAGGGTATGAAAACTACGTACATATAATATTTTGAATCAAATTATAATACTGTAATTAACCGTGTTAACCGTTTAATAAGGATTATGGCTTAATTGCTAAAAACATTGTGTTGCTCTAATATTTGGATGATTCCTTTAGATATCAGAAAGTAAGTAAGTATAACATGCAAGCCTTCCAACACGAGCATCTTCAAGCGTACCAGGAGTAGTTAATATTCAAAAGTTTATTATTATTAGTGATATTAAAATAATAAAGAATAAAATATTTTCATAAATTTTAAACAAATTTCAATTCATTATTAATAATTATCCATCTTTGAATATAACATTGTAAATATAAAAATGCATTAGCTATATTTTGCACATATGTTTTTCTATTTTAATACAATTAACCATGTAAATTATATTTAAATCACGAGTAGATAGATAATCATAATTTAAATTTAATTTTGATTACATTAAACTAAAAACATTTATAATAATAAAATGACACATATTATATCAAAGTTAACAAATTAAACACTTTTATTAAAGTCATTTTCTTACAATTCAACACCTGACCTGCAACGGTAATACCGTTGTTGTTCAGGAGGTAACTTCTTGCAGTAAATTTAAAAATTCAACGTCAAAGTCAAAAATTTTCATTCAATTTAGGGTTGCTTAAAGCTCTTATGAATGCCAAAATCTACGTCAGTTCACAGAAACAAAACTTCAGACAAGAATCGGCAAGAGTTCTATTCAATGTCGTCTAAATAGTTAAATTAAAAACTTCAACCCCTGTGATGACATTGATTAGAGTAGTTTTTCCAAATTTTTAATAGAGTTACCCTTGAATCTGAATCATCTAAATCGGAACACTATTGACGAAGGTATCGCGTATCATATTATATTATACAAAAAAAAAACGAGAAATAAAGCAGACGAATTGCGAACCTCCTACTTTTTTTTTGAAATCTCCTAAAAGGGAGAAAAATGTAATCTACTTACATTTAAAAATATCTTTCGTAAGCAAAATTTTTTGTATTGAAACGAATGACATATAAGTGTAAGCTTACGCGATTCGTAAAAATGTATGATCATTTTCAAAGTAAGGGACGCTATGACGGAATAATATATGATGGTTTCCGCGTGAATTAAATTACTCCGCATTGAATTCTGTGAAGACTTGCAATAACGCAAAGCCGCAACAATTTTTCTGTTATTAAATTCAATAACCGAAAAATATTACAAGCTCTGATGCTTTTGCATTCTGTTTGCGAATCCACAAATCGTACGTTTTTTAACTTCCCACTATGAAAATATATGAGTATTAAAATATCAGGAAGTTATTGGTTTCGCTCGAGTTTTCAAAAATCGAGGTTTAATCAGATCTCGACGTTTTGAGGTCCTAGGAAGCTATTCTATTTTTACGAAGATATCACTATGCAAGTATCTTTGTTTGTTTGTTCGTGTGTGTGTGTGTGGGGGGGGGGGGGTGGTGTGTGTGTGGTGGGTGCGTGTGTCGCGGGGTGGTGGTGGTGCGTGCGTGCGTGTGGGTGTTCGGGTGTGCGTGTGCGTGCGCTGCGTGTGTGGTGGTTTTGCGTGTATGTATGTGTGTCTGTTTCAACCTCTCATAACTTTTGAACGACTTGACCGATTTGATTGATAGAGATGATTAAGATATAAGATTGATAATGAGTTACCTATTTGTATGTAAAATTATTTGTCAAGCGTTTTGAGTTGAAAATAGCAGGAAGTCCGAGGGACTGCACACGGATACTTGCAACTAAGATCAAGGCTACAGATGCATTGTTACCACTCAGGTCTAAAATGCAATGGATCACAGCTTGTAATTATACTGGTTATCTATCTATACCCTTCAGCACGGAGCACATCAGTGTGCGCACTGCTTGTTGATGGCAGAAATAGGTCGGAGAGTGGTACTAACTAAGACGGACTCCTGGGCGATGGCATCCTGACATCTACAGTATATAGTTTAAAATTTTACAATAACAACAAAATTTTAGTATATTATAAGTAATATAATTAATACCACCTCCCGTTTACCCTAAATTCCTTGTAAGTTACCCATCACCACTAATCCAAGCACCACTACTCCCAACACAATTACGCTGATAAAGAGACACCACCGTCGATAATACGACACATGTTGCACCTGCCAACACTAACGCGAAGCAACCTCAGGTGAAATAAACTCTGCGGTGGCTGTCCGCTAACACTTAAGACTCCTTGAATCCTCTTAGAATGAGGACGGCAAACGAGCACACAGTCCACCTTATGGTAATTGGATGCTGTGACCCATAGACATCTACATTTATCTTCGATTAAGAATCAAAATATGGATGCGTTGTCACCCCTGAGGACTAAGATGGAATACCTCGTTTCCAGTTAAAAGGGTTCTCTTCAATCATCATACGAAACAGCAGCTATACGCTATATTTTACGCTGGTATTCTGTGAAAGCGTGGTCCTTCCCCGGTCGAGCCGACCCGTTCTTGCTACAACCATAATATAGCTGCAACGTTGCTCTACCACACAAAGTAGGGTAGGCATATTATCTTAATACGCGAATATTACCTAATTAAATAATTTTTAATATTTTTAATATAATATGTAATAAATGAAATACCTAACTAAGGTGTACGGTGTACAGCGATCCAAGCAGATTTTAATATCGCGTGTGAATAAACGTAATATTCGTTGTAAGCCTCATCGACTTAGACACGCCTAATACTGCAAATGTTTACTTGCGTTTCAGTTATTACTTTTTTCATCTCGAGAATGAACTACGATTATATTAGCTATCATTGAAGCAGTTTTCTTGTGGAACTCCTTGTGTTTATATATTCAAAGTATTCAGTCCCTTTTTCTTCTTAAAAATCTACTCAAAGCCTATTGCTTAAGGTTGCTTGTCCTTGTGCAATTTATGATTGTAAACTGCCTCCACTATACTGGAGCAAATCATAGTGTGACTTTTATATATATACATAACTTTTATATAGAATATTTTTTATAGGATAGGGTGACAAACGAGCCCGACCCATTCGTGCTACAACAAATAAAAACAGTATAAGTTTAGTAGCAGCAGTTTTACGTGGTAGAGCCATGCTGTAGCTACATTGTGTATGCAGCACGAATGGGTCGGCTCGACCGGGGTAGGACCATGCTCTCACAAAACACCAGCGTAAAATAGCAGCTTAATGTTGCTGTGTTTCGTATGGTGAGTGTAGAGAATCTGAGACCCTTTTTACTGGAAACGAGGCATTCCATCTCAGTCGGGGGTGACAGCTTATCTGCATTTTGATTCCTATTTGAACATAAATGTAGATGTCTATGTGCCACAGCATCCACTTACCATCAGGTGAACTGTGTGCTCGTTTATTAACCTTGTTTTATGAAAAAAAATTTGGAACTCTAATATTACCTACAATAAATCCCGTTCTTCTGTTTCGTACGGTGACTGTAGAGAACCGGAAACCCATTTACTCCAAACGAAGCATTCATCTTAGTCTTCAGGGGTGACAACGCATCTGCATTTTGATCGTTAATATTTCTACTTATCAGCAGGTGGACTGTGTGTTAGTTTGTTACCTTTGTTCTATAAAAAAAGTTACGTGACGCTGAGCACGCGGACATCTGCACCTGGTCATCTTTATTTTTACAAAAAAATAAAAAATGTTAGCATTTCCGTTATTTACAATGGCTCTTTGTTGGTTTACGTAACCTTATTTTTAAATAAAATTTAAGTCTGAAAACTTTTACAAAGTATCCACGACTCGAAATTACAAACGCGTGAGTTTTACGACCCAAGGTGCCGCAGTCTCTTACAAGATGCTGCGATTTTGTCAAGTGGGTATTTTATTTTAATATGCTCGCTACCCTGGGATATAAAAGTCAATATTCCTTGTAAATTACTTCAGTAATTGACTTGAATTTATTTTTTATCAAACAGAATTAATAAACCAATTTGCAGTTCACCTGATGATAAAAAGCTACTGTAGCCCATGAACATCTTCTACTAACCTAAACAAAGAAGATTATAGATGCGCTTGAACTTAAATGGAATGCTTCTCCACCAGTAATAATGGTCCCTGGTTGAGCTGATCCACTCGTGCTGAAGCTATGTTACACTAAGGTCTGGTTCTATCGCGTAAAAAAGTGTTGACAAATGTCTCGCTCATTTCTTTTTTACATGGTAGAGCCACACTGCAGCTAAATTATGTTTCATATAACGATTTATTATATTTACGCGAGTAGGTACCACACATTAAACGAAACATATTTTACGGATTTTATCGCAATTAATTGTAACTTTTTAATTTTTGTCGTTTATCATGAATGGTTCGGCTCAACCGGGGAAGCACCACGCTCTCATAAAATCACATAAAATAGCACCTTAATGCTGCTGTGTATCGTAGTTGAACGTAGAGAACTGGAGACTCTGTACTGGAAATGAGGTGTTTCATCTTAATCCTCACGAGTGACAAGACATTTACGTTAGATTCTTAATCTAGGATATATGTAGATTGATTATGAGCTACAGCATTCACTTAAAATCAGTTGCACTGTGCGCTTGTTTTTCTCTAAAAAAACTCAGTGTCTCAGATGGACATAAGAAAAACACTTGAAACAGTTCTTAGTAATCAGTTATAGAAATCGTAGTAAACAGTTATAGAAAGATGTCAATCGTATTAACAATGAGAGAATATTGTGAAATATCTGACGGTAGTAACACAATGATTATTGTTGATAAAATAATAAGTTCCTGTGATATTTTAATAGCAACAAGTTGCAGTAATGAGCATTAACATCTTCCCCCCCCCCCCCATTGAAAGGCCTGGGTTTTCAATCTTGAAGGTCTTCTTGATTTGGAAGGGGACATAGGCGCACTAAAGGTGGCGCATGAAAGGCGAATGCATCCTCTTGTTGTATTGATATCTGCTACTCTCGAAATGCCGTCTGCTCCCGGAAAAAGTTTTGTCACACGTCTCAGACGCCAGCATAATGGTGGTAGCGAATCTTCTTTGATAAGAACTAGCTACTCTAACCTTAAGTTTGTCTTTATTTGTTTTCCATCTTGTTCTAAGCTGCAATTCAGATATATATTCATTTTGCCACCTTTGCCAAAAATGCTGCCGAATTTGTTCTAATCTCGCGTGTCTTTGTAGAGCAGTTTCCTTTGCATTCAGAAGATTTGGAGATGGCAACGCATTTAGTTGTCTTCCTATGAGAAAGTACCCTTTGGGAGAGGCAAAGGTAATCGTTCGGGGAAGAGGATAGTGGACAGAGGGGACGACTGTTAAGTATAGTCTCAACCTACGCAAACAACGTTGAAAGCTCTTCGAAGGTTAAGTGAGAATTGCCCATAACGCGCTTAATGTGAAATTTGGCTGATTATACACCTGCTTCCCAAATACCGCCGAAATGAGAAGCGTAAGAAGGTATAAAAATAAATTTGAAACCTTCTTGAGTTGCAAAATCAGAAATAGTGTCAGTATGATTCTTTAGAAAGGAGGCGATCTCCTTTGACGCTGCCGTGTAATTTCGACCATTATCGCAAAATACCTCCACTGGACGGCCACGTCGTGAGACGAACCTACGCAAAGTCATAACGAAACAATCTTTAGTAAGGTCGCTTACAATCTCTAGGTGTATACATTTGTACCATAAGCAGACAAATATGCACAGATAATATTTCATAAGCCTTGCACCACGACCTCTACGATTAAGTATATAGAAAGGACCTGCAGAATCCAAGCCCACAGAAATAAAAGGAAAGCCGGGTTTCAATCGCTGAGCGGGTAAGTCCCCCATTTTTGGAGTTAAAGTTTTACCTTGAGCACGTCGACAACTTACACACTTTTAAATGGTACGCCGTGCAAGATGTCTACCGTTAATAGGCCAGATATTATCTCTTACAATAGCGAGTAATGCTTAGGGGCCTGCATGCACACTGCTCAAGTGCTCATATGCAAAAATAAGTTTACAGAGATGATGAGATGACTCTAATAATATCGGATGCTTTCTCACATGTGAACAATTAGCAGCACCCATGCGACCACCAACTCTGATTAAATTTTCGCTTGATAAAAATGGAGATAATGCTAAAATTTTTGACTTAGGACTGATTGGGTTATGTTTATTTAGGTTTATAAAGTCTTTTGGAAAGCTTTCTTGATGCGAAATTTTACATAATAATAATAATGATTTTATTTAATTCATCAAGAGACAATTTGCCTACTTGCTTAGATTTTTATTTTTAATATTGTGAATAAAACGCAGTACGTAGGCACTGAAGGAACACGGATGGTTTTTAGTCAGTAAAAGTCTGACACTCCCTTACGCTTCACCCAGAGCGAAAGGCGTCATTAGATGATTTTACATCCGCAAAAAAAAAAAAAGGCCATAGTTCGTCGGATTCTTGTAAACCTTGAAAATCTTTGCCATTCAATTATAGAAGTCTGTAATATTGTAGATAAAATAACTTTGTTTTCAGTCTAATCCAAGTGTTGGTTGTGTTTCAAAACAGGCCATAAAGAATCATCATAATGTAAAAAACTAGGTCCAGACCATCACAAATTTGAATTTATGAACTGAGTTGCACTAACACCTCTGGATATAATATCGGCTGGGTTGCTAGCAGTAGGTACATAATGCCAGGATGAAGGTCCTGTTTTTTCTAATATTGAACCAACTCTGTTAGCGACAAAGGTCTTAAGTTTGTTTGAATTACCACTCAGCCAAGTCAACACCACGCTCGAATCAGATAATACGGTCTGCCTTATATCTTTTGGCCTTGACGACACTACTACATAATCGTGCTGAAAGTAATGCAGCGCACAGTTCTAGACGCGGTATTGTGGTTGGCTTCAGCAAAGCTACCTTCGATTTTGCACATAATAGTTTGACGAAAACTTTGTTATTTGCGTTTGTGGATTTAACATAAATATAAAATCCAAGTTGCCTGTGATGCATCACTGAATGAATGAATTTCCACAGAAATTAGCGCATCACAAATAACTGCGATAGAATAGGTAGCGATCGATTCGCAAAAATCAATTCGATTTGGCAAAGTCTTGCGAAATTTTTAATGGAACTGGGTCATCCCAGTCCAGCTTAAGCTGCCAATTTTTTGTAATAAAATTTTAGGTATAACGACACATGGACTTAGTAGACCCAAAGGGTCAAAGATCTTAAATGCATTGGACATGATAGACCTCTTAGTAGCGTGTAAGTTTGTATTGGGGAGGGCTATAGGAAAGTGTAAATCATCATTACAGGGATTCCACCCCAATCCGAGAGTGCTTGAAGATTCACTAATCGTCAAATTTTTCATTACCCTTAAGTTCAGAATTGTTGAATATGGAAGGCAAATTTGTTTTGTATTTTCTTAAATGAAAACCTGCTTTACTCAGCTCGATTGAAACTGATTCTTGAATATATTTTAATTGTTTGTCACAGTTGGAACCAGTTATCAAGTCATCGATATAAAAATCTTTCTGTATAATAGTCTTTATAGCTTCATCTTTGCATTCTTCACCCACCTGCCAAACACACCGAGTGCTCAAATAACTCGCACTTGCAGTACCATAAGTAAGAGTATTTAAGCGTAATGTTTTTATTGGTGGAGACTCATCTTCTCTCCATAAGATAAGTTGAAGGTCGCGATCTTCCTCAGCAACATATATCTGACGGTACATCTTTTCGATATCAGATGTAAGGAGATATTTATATTATGGCTCTTACAAGAAAGTCCTGGACGGTAGGTCCCACTTTAAGAATATCGTTTAATGAGAAGCCCGAGGAAGTGGGAGCTGATCCATCAAACACAATTCTAATTTTTATCGATTCGCTGTCTGTCTTGAAAACCGCATGATGACAAAGATAGTAGTTAATAATAGGGCTTAACCGTGACGATATAGAGAGATGACCTAAATCCGCATACTCTTGTATGAATTGTGAATATTGTAGTTTGAAATTTTTATCTTTTCTAAATCGTTTCTCTAAGTTATACAACCGTTTTTTGGCCAAAATGTATGAGTTACCAAAACAATCTGGCGAGTCAATTAGAGGTAATTTAACACAAAACCTACCATCAGAGAGTCTTGTTGTATTTGTTTTAAAGTGCTGTTCGCATTCGTATTCTGATTTACTACAGTTATGTGTTGGAGGCAGCTCTTCAAGTTCCCAGAATTTTCTAAGCAGTTCATCGTTAATTTCTTGCAATAGTGTTGAGCCTTTATTTTGATTTGTAATTGTATGATTGTAGTGAGTTTTAGCGATATTTTGCCCTTGCTTAATAGAAATTAATGCTATAGGACCAGCAATCAACCACCCAAGGTGAGAACTAATTAACTTAGGCTTATTAAGACCTAAGGATCTTTGCTCACTTTTCAAAATGTCCCAAAAGATGTTAGCTCCGATCAGCATATGAATGGAAGATGGCTGATCAAAGGACGGGTCTGCCAATTGAATATGTGTTGGCAGATTTAATTGTTTTCTATCAATAGGGCACCTTTGTAGATCGCTCGTTACTTCATTAATAACGTAACATGAAAGTTGAATATTATAAGTGTTGTGCATTGATTGTATTTTTGCAACACAAGATTCCTTAACAGTACTTAACGAGCTATTTTCAATACCAATTACATTCAAATGAATAGAATTAGAGTGCAATGATAGCTTGTTTTGTAATTGCTTAGTTATAAAGGACGACTGACTGCCACAGTCTAAGAGAGCACGAATCGTCTCAAATTTATTCGTCATTGGATTAATTACCATATTATATGATTAGTGTCAGGATTGCAAACATAAACCATAGATTCATTACGTGTGTTATCGTTATCGTCTTTCTGTGCATTATTGACAGAAGTGTTGTTGGTATTGTTATTGTTTGTTGAAGCATGGTGATTATTAATGGATTTTGGAGTATGAAGGAGAGTATTATGTTTCTTATTACATAATCGACATGGACCCATCCGGCATTTGCTCGTATTATGACCCTTCCTTAAACAATTTGAACATAGATTATGTTTCGCAGCATCAGAAATTCTGAACACTCTTTGCCTTAAATATATTGCAATCATAAATTCTATGTTATTCGCTACAAATAATACATGGATAAAAATTGTTATTGTGCGTTGGGGCCTTCTCTTGACTAGAAGATGTAAATGCCATAATTACTGTATTTGTATTATGTTTATTATACGAGTTTGACGGATTTTGTGTAGTCTTATTGCCGTTGTCTGATTTGTTACGATTGATTGATTCCAGAACGTCAGCGCGGTCGATTAAAAATTTGTTGAATAGTTGTAAAGTTGGAACTTCGTCACAGTCAATGTTGCTACGTTGTTCCTCCCATTTAGTAAGTGTACGGTTATCCAACTTCGTTGTCAACATGTATATTACAAGACTGTCCCAATTATGTGTAGGTTGTCCTAAATTGGACAACGTACGTAAATTTTTTGATACGTGGTCAACCATGAACCTTAAAGCATGCTCAGACTCCCGGGTTTATTAAGAGTCTTTTGTTATTGTAACGATTGCACACTAACTTCCAGACATCTTCATAATTGGCAGAGCATACTTCAAGGTTGGATATAATTCTTGTTTATTTCTTGATTATTGATTAGTTAATTCTTGATTATTGTTGTGAATAGAATTTTTAAACGAATCACGGAATTCAAGCCAGCGGAAAAATGAGCCGTCGAATTTAGCAATATTTAACTGTGGTAAATTAATCAGTAAATCACATTGATCGGAAGTGTACTGAGAACAATGACCAACGGACTGTCGTTTATCCCTTTCAATTGTGGGCATTCGTTGATCAAGATATTCCTTGGCAGTAGCCAAGCATAGTATCAAATCCTGTTCAATAACCTCCCTCTCATCCATCTCCTCATCCAAAGAATCACCAGCTAACACTTCAATTTGATCCTGCAACTCATAAAATTTTCCTGACAATGCTTCAAATTTATTTAATTTTATAGTTAATTCGGCAACTTCTATATTTGTTAACTTAGGCAATCTTGTTATCTTATCTAGATCATTTTTAAACTTGGTTATTTGTCCCTTAATTGAACTACGCTTATCTATCAATTCTCTGAATTGCTTTGACTCACTCATGATTTTAAAAATAAATGAAAAAGGTATCCTAACAGATAAGTTTTTTTAAGTATAAATATAAAAAAAGAGTTTAAAAGTAAACAAAAATATATTTCACGCTTCTCGCCTCGTAGGCACCAACCGAACTGGAAGCAGGTGATGTATGAAGAGGCTGACCTCCAAATGAACTTGAGAATTAAGGACACTCGACCCTGAAAACGTTCGGCAAAATATGTTATATACTTAATATAAATGTATTGTTTTCGTTGAAAATTGTATTTACGACTTTAAATTACAATTGAAATCTATTGTAGTGATATCGTCGAGATTATTGTAAAATAAAAATATCGTTATATTTTTTCCGAGATATCGTTATTGCGAAGTTAAAGTTAAAGTCAATACTTATTAGGATTAAAGATTAAAGGAAAATAAGGACACTTATCTCAAATTCCAATTCTTACACGGCGAATTTGTATTTTTAGCTTCCATAGGTAATCGTCTTGCAATAATAATTAGTTCCAACGTCTTAAATGAAATGATGATAGCTTATTTTATCAGATATTTCCGTGATCACGCCGGGGTCACCAAATTATGTCTCAGATGGACATAAGAAAAACACTTAAACCAGTTCTTAGTAATCCGTTTATTGCGATTATTTTATAGCACAGTTATAGAAAGATGTATATCGTGTTAACAATGAGAGAATATTGTGAAATATCTGACGGTAGTAACACATTGATTATTGTTGATAAATCAATAAGTTCCTGTGATATTTTAATAGCAACAAGTTGCAGTAATGAGCATTAACACCCAGTCCACATGATGCAAATGCATGCAGTGCTCTGTGGACACTCACATCTGTAGTTCATTATGAATCTAAATGCAAATATGTTGCCACTCTTAAAGAATAAGATAGAATATCTCGTTACTTGTACTAAGATGGAATGCCTCAATTCTAGTAATAAGGGTATCCGGTCCTCAGCACTCACCATATGAAACACAGAAGCATTACGCTGCTATTTCACGCGGGTATTCTGTGAGAACGTGGTCCTTCCTCGGTCGAGCTGATACATTCGTGCTGCAGCAAAAATAAAATACAGCGTGACTTTACCAAGATCTAGAGATGATAATTGAGACACGTGTACGAACAGTTTAATTTTGTAAATATATTGTTCACACACTTTTTGTTTGACTCTTATTATTATTTAAAACACACGTGAAGCAGCTTCATCAGCAACATCCCTGGCTGTAAATAAATGATTTTGGATTTAGCAACCACTCTTGTCGTTCTTTCGATATATCGCCATACATGGAAATTCGCAAGGTATTCTGATATTTCCCATAACCGCATTTATCTTTAGCCATAATATTAAGAAAGTCCTCCAGACCACCGTTTCAGTCACGGTAGCCAGTCTCAACGTACATCGTACACATACTATCTACGCAGGACAGGAATATAGTGCCCAAGTGTATGTAGAAGCACAGGAGCACTTTCTATTTCCTCACTCTTATAGTCCAATAGGACGAAAATCTCGCATGACCGGAGAGAGATCATGTGCAGGACTAACAGCTTTATGTGCTTTCTGAGGCACGGTGGAACACGTAGAAACATTGCCAACTTCCTGACTCTGCACTGCTTTTCTTGACAGAAAATCCAATAACGAATTTTAGACCAACCCGAGATTCGAACACCCCCCCCCCCTCATACCTCGAAAATTACGCCTTCGCCTAAAGCCTTCGCTGCTGCGCCTGGTCTCTCTTCAGTCGCATCAAATAATCGCCTTACCGGACTATGAGAGTAACGGAATGAAGATTACACCTGTACTTGCGCATACACGCATGTCCTACGCAGGTGATCTATTGCCGTGACCAGAATTCTGTCTAAACTTTTTATTACAAATTGTTTCTTTTTCATTCCATCCCCTAAATACAATCTTCCTAGTCTTTATCAGTTTTCCTTGACAAAAAAATTCATAACTGATTTTGGCCCTATTTCGTGTTAAGTTCTGAACTTTAAATATCAGCAGTTGCGCCTACGACCACGAGACTAACAAGGTCATCATTTATCAATTTCATTGGTGGTTCAATATAGGAACGCAAACTGGCAGATAAACCTACTTATGGTAAGTGTCCACTACAGTTCATGGACAGTGGCAACCAAGTTAAACGAAGGACGTCACTTGTACGATGTTTTCTCACAGACTGTATCTATTTTATTCTATATTCTCTGATATTTTAGGACCACACACAGGAGTAGGTGCACTGTACACGTTTTGTGACGTAGATACACGTCACAATGCTGGGCACCGCCGTTCTCATATTTAAGAGGGTTATAGAGTTGTTAGTCCGCCGCGTCGTTCTAAAGCTTGTTGACTGACTTCACATTTACAAGGGGGTGGGATTCCTTCTCTGCCAAGTCCGTCTGGGTAGGTATCACCCTCTTGTCTATTTGTAGCGAGCAACAGAAACCGGAGGAGACCACTGCAGTGTTTCCTACACTGATGTCGTCCCTTACGGATTCTTTCTGTCTGATGGCTTTTATAAAACGAGATGTCTTTGAAATGATTTGTGTCGTCAAACATGTAGGTTTCCTCACGACTTTTTCTATATCGAGCATGTAGTAAAATCAGCACTTATAATTGCAATTTTAGTTACCACGACCTATTACATCTTATGTAATAGGCCGTGGGACGTAGAAAATTTAAACGTAGTGTTAATCTAAACATTATCTATTAATAATACATATGCGGAGTATTGCTCCTTTTTGATCAACGAATCCTAACATAAAGCGC
The DNA here is from genome assembly GCA_907164705.1 of Parnassius apollo. Lineage (NCBI taxonomy): Eukaryota > Metazoa > Arthropoda > Insecta > Lepidoptera > Papilionidae > Parnassius > Parnassius apollo. Next base: position 1,628,087 of record CAJQZP010000095.1, on the reverse strand, counting down.
TCGGCGAAAGTTTGTTCAATTAAGCTTAACTGTCATTTAAGTACGAGTACAATATTTTACAACAATCCTGCTATTTAAAACTTAATATTCAGTCTTGAACTATTGTATATTTTTAACATTACTTGTACTTGTGTTGTGTAAGTGTATATTGCGGCCCATAGACATTTAAATCTATTTTCGGTTAAGAATGATAATGCACGTATGTTGTTACCTCTGAGGGTTAAGATGAAATGCCTCATTTCCAGTAAAAAATATCTTCGGCTTCCTACACTTACCATAAGAATAACACAGCAGCATTAAGCTACTATTTCGCGTTGGTATTTTGTGAGAGCGTGGTCCTTCCCCCCGTGGAACTGGCGCATTTGTGCTACTACCACATATACCTGTAGCATCGCTCTACGACAATTTTGGTATGGTTGTTGTTGTTTCTTCTATCTGTACTAATATTTTATCTTTTCGTTGGTTAATTTAAATATATCAACATTACCAAAAACTCACTCTTTAATTTTTTTTATTAAGCTCACGTGATAAATTAGTTGACATTCCATGCGATGGTAAGTAGCTACTGCAGCACATGTACACCTTTAACCAAGTTAAAACAAGTAAGAAGTCTACAGATACATTGTCATTTTTTATTTTGCATTCAATCACATAGCCCAGGCAGAAAATGAGAGGGAGAGAGATTGCTATAGTTGCCACGCTGGGTAAGATAGTTGTTAACCGCAAGTGTTTAATATTTTGAGTTGTTATCTGGTACCAACTCAAGATGCTGCTGCCGATCTCATATTGCATTTCTCAATGTATTTAAAAGAGCTTAAAGTAAATAAACTAAACTAAATATAATGAATTCTTATATTTACGCGAACACTACATATTTAAATAAAATATTTTCTTACAGAATAAGGGTGACAAACGAGCATAAGGTCCACTGATGGTAAGTGGATGTTGTGGCCCACAAACATCTACATTTATCCTCGATTAAGAATCAAAATGCAGATGCGTTGTCACCCCTGAGGATTAAGATGGAATGTCTCGTTTCCAGTAAAAAGGTCTCAGAATCTCTACACTCGCCATACGAAACACAGCAGTACCAAGCAGCTATTTCCCGCTGGATTCCCCGCTTATTCTGTGAAAGCGTTTTCCTTCCCCGGTAGAGCCAACCCTTTCGTGCTACAACTATAATATAGCTGCCGCGTGTTTCTACCACGTATAATTTTTTTTTATTTAAACAAAATATTCTGGATTTGACATAAAATTTGAGAAGTACGAGTATTCATGCGTAAAATGAGACTCCGGTTAGCCGTATGCATTTATTTGATTACAGACATTTGCACTGTACTATTTGAGCTAATCGCTCGGCACAAATTATCCCCACTAGGCAAATGTTTACGTCCGCCTTTACGAGTAAACTCCATTATAGTTTATAGGCATCACAACTCATCTATAGCCGAATTAGTCTGAAGTTGGCTGCTGCTATACGGACTTACGGACCACGTTAACTACTTACCATCTATGTATCTATTTCAATAAACATAATCAGGCGTTGTTTTGCAGAAATCCATTATATTAAAGATGTTTAAATTAATTTCCTAAGATCTGCGTAATTTATTACGCTTCTATTATAGCGAATTGATTTTAACATCCCTAATTTAATCGAATTTTAAAAGGAAGGAGGTACACAATTCGACAGATTTTTTTAATCAATCAAACTATATATTATCCTTTAATGTACATCAATACACATTAAAACAAAAATATGCGGTCTTGCTGCTGTGAAAGCAATTTCTTTCATACAACCTTAGTTAAGTTTTAGTTTAGTTTACGACGGGCTGTTTTCCGCAACTCCACGTCTACACGCGTATTCCGCATACGGGCAGTAATATTATGAATTTTTCGAGCCATGTAATCTCCTCGAAGAAGTTCATCGGTCCTTTAATGTTGCGAGCAACTTCGGGGAGTGATCACGGCGTGCCGAGATGTTTAGCCTTGTATGCAGCGACCTGCGGACATGCCAGCAACGTGTGGGCCGCCGACCCCTCCTCCCCCATACATGCCCTGCACAGGAAACTATCTGTAACACCTATGGTAAATAAATACACAAAATCCATACAAACTTATTACGCGGCGAACTGTTGTACATAACGAATGAAGGGAGAATATCCGTGTATAAAATAAAAGATTGTGACTTATCTACTAGTCTGAAGAGCACCTCCCGCCCTCCGCTCTCCATCACCATTAAACCCAGCATCACTATTGCCAACAACCCTACACTAGGAAAGATTCACCACCGTCGATAATACGACACGTGATTAACACTCACAATCAATGAAACAATTTCATTTTTTAATCCAAGGCAATTTCTTAATTTTAATCTGCTATCGATATTTTTGTATTACTTGTGTATTTCTTTCCACTATTATAAGTTGCGAGCAATTTATAATAAATATAAAATTTAATCAGTAGAGTTGAAGAAAATTTACTTGTAAAATATGCGGTTAACTACAAACGTGAAAGTTTTGTAGGTCACAGCCACACTCTCTAAACTCACTCAAACTGTCACCCAATGGGAAAATTAATTTTATGCTCAACTGAATAGGTTTACTTTTTCGTTAAAAGTCTGAAGATAAGAGTCAACGTAACTTCGAAAAGAAATATTAAGTTAAGTCTATAAAATACTTGCATATTAAATTAAAACTTAAATTATGAAATATGAGGGTGCAGGAAAATGACCGCCGTTCCGTCGCTGTGTGTTTATATTAAAGATAACGTTAGATATAATTTATACACACGAATATACTATTCGTCACTGAACTCGTCCAAAACGTCAATTATAACAAATTATCATTGTGGGTCTCTGGATGGTTAAGATTTACAATTGAATCCACAATTGGACCGGTAGATGGCACTGTTGTCACCCCTAAGAGCTAAAATGTATCGCCTCATTTCCAGTGAAAAGGTTCTCTGAAGCTGTACACTTATCGTACGAAGCATAGCAGTAGCAACTCAATGCAGCTGCTATTTAATACTTGCGGCTGGCTGATGGATTGACGATCAAAATACCAAGTCTTGTTACCTATCGTAGGCCTCTTTATTTTCTGTCCGACGCAAACGAGATGGCTATACCGTTACTTAAAGGAGCCACAAGATTTTGCTTACATTTCCCATTGTGGCATCTTACGTCACTCAAGGGATAAGATGGGATAACATATTCTCGTACGCCGCCTCCACATAACAACATTGTTATTGAATGGTATTTTCCTTAATAAAATATTGAACTATTATCGGTTTCGTTACCCGCTCATCCATCCATCCATTGCAGTCTATAAAATTCCACTGCTGAATACAGGTCCCTCCCTTAGATTGTCTCATAAGGATGATATTGCCACGCCTGGCATACCAATTGGCAACCGCAGTTTTTTTATTATTTGGAGTTGCTACGAAGAAGATCCTGCTGCCCATCTTCTGTTTTAGTTTCCCTCTATCACAGATTACTAAATAGTTTACCAATATCGCCTCTTACTACACCTACGGGACGATATGGAGTAGTGGGGTGGGTAGTGTTAACTTCCGCTACACGGTTTACACCCACTCTTGGAGTCTCTCATCTTCCCAGCTTCATTTTCCACTCAAAAATGGAAATTCGACTATCAGATATATCTCTCTGCATCACCATTATCATCAAATTAGTCTATCACAAGTCGAATACTGAACATACGTCTCCAACATAGATTGCCACAAAGTACGGTTCTGAGGCACTGGTATCCATCGACTACCGCACTTTCATCAAGTCGTTAATTAATCTCTAACTACCAATGAACCTATAGATAAATAATAATAATAGGTAATACAAGATAATAGGACTCCTCTTCCGCTCAAGAGTGCTTTTGGACAGGTACTAACCTTTTACCTATTTCTGTCATCCAACACACAACAGTGTCTGCACTGCTGTGTTCTGGTTTGAAGTATAAAGAGAGCCAGTATAATTATTATATTTTTTATAGGATAGAATGACAAACGAGCACACAGTCCACATGATGGTAAGTGGTTGCTGTGGCTCATAGACATCTATATCTATCCTCGATTACGAATCAAAATGCAGATGCTTTGTCATCCGTGAGGACTTAGGTGGAATGCCTCCACACTCACCATACGAAACACAGCAGCATTAAGTTACTATTTGACGCTGGTATTCTGTGAGAGCGTGGTCCTTCCCCAGTCGAGCCGACCCATTCGTGCTACAATTGTACTACTAATATAACTGCAGCATGGCTCTGTTTTTATTTTATTCCATCCTAGTCCCTAGCAGTGTCTGCACTGCTGTGTTCTGGTTTGAAGGGTATAGAGAGCCAGTATAGTTGCACGCTGTGAGGCATTCCATCTTAGTGCTTAGAGGTGACAAGGCATCTGTAATTTTCTTATGAGCTGCAGTAGCCACGTGTCTAAGTTCGTTAATCACTTCAAACTTAAAAAGATTTCCACTAAATGTTTATATTGCATATAAGCCTTAGTATAATGCCTAAGAACTAATGAACGTAAATCCCTGCTCTATAAGTAAATCATAAACTTAGTCGCTTTAACAAATGACATTCAAAGCCGTAAAATGTCGAAGCGAAATATAAATTGTGTTGGATGTTTTACATAGTAGTGTTTAGAGGAATAAGCACAAGTAAGAATTTTTGTTAATTCAGCGATCCTTCTTACTTAAACTGTGCGGCAGTTTAGTTGTTTAAATAAACGTCGGCTATGGAAATGCAGCCTGTATTACAGCTGCGTAAGCCGGCTGTTCGTATTTTCAGAAGTATTTATGCGTTGTGACAGCTCGCGATAAAACTCCACGTTTACTTTGTTCTCTCCTGGATGTTGTAAATAAAAGGATAACGATAAGCTATTTTAATGGGGCAACGTTTATGTTTGCTTATAAAAAATATACTTTTTAATTAGGTATACCGACAACAGATTTTTTATAGAATAAGTTTGACAAACGAGCATACGGTCTACTTGATGGTATGTGAATGGCACGTAGACATCCACATTTTTTCTCGATTAAAAATCAAAATGCAGATGAGTTGTCACCCATGAGGGAGATAAAATGCCTCGTTTACAGTAAAAAGGATCTGCGGTTCTCAACACTTACCTTACGTAACACACTAGTATTAAGCTGCTACGAGTACTTTCCGAGTCTATCCGAGTACAGAAACAGAGTTCGAAACCTATCCAACTGCAGAGAGGTGTAAGACAGGGTGACGTTATATCCCCGAAACTCTTCACCGCTGCGTTGGAAGACGTTTTCAAGCTACTGGACTGGAAAGGATACGGTATTAACATCAATGGCGAGTACATCACTCACCTTCGATTTGTCGACGATATAGTCCTTATGGCAGAATCGCTGGAGGACCTTAGCACTATGCTCAATGACCTCAATGGTGTTTCTCAACGGATTGGTCTTAAGATGAACATGGACAAAACAAAGATCATGTTCAATGTCCATGTCACACCTACGCCGGTAGTTGTTGGGAGCGCTATGCTCGAAGTTGTTGACGAGTACGTTTACCTGGGACAAATAGTCCGACTAGGTAAGTCCAACTTCGACCGAGAGGTCAATCGACGGATTCAACTCGGCTGGGCAGCGTTCGAGAAATTACGACACATCTTCTCGTCAGGTATACCTCAATCTCTGAAAACTAAAGTGTACAACCAGTGCGTGTTGCCAGTGATGACTTACGGATCAGAGACGTGGTCCTTCACTGCTGGCCGTATGAGGACGCTCAAGGTCGCTCAGCGAGCTATGGAGAGGGCTATGCTCGGAGTTTCTCTGCGTGATAGACTCAGAAATGAGGATATCCGCAGTAAAACCAGAGTGACCGAAATAGCCCAAAGGATTAGTAAACTGAAGTGGCAATGTGCCGGCCATATAGCTCGAAGAACCGATAACCGATGGGGAAGTAAGGTTCTCGAGTGGCAGCCTCGTACCGGTAGGCGTAGTGTAGGACGACTCCCCCACTAGTTTAACAACTGGTACGTTACTATAAAAATGTACAATTGTTACTAAAAAAGTGAAAATTTTGTGTCATTAGAGATATTACTAAAATATTTATGAATTTCTACGGTAGGCTGTGAAGTCGAAATACTTTTACTATGGTATCGTTTAATGTGTGCGTTTAATCCCCTTTTAGCTTTAAACGGCCTACCATCGGTACAATATTTAAACCGTAGGAAATTCGGCTGTGAACTTACCGGAGCACCAGTATGCATAAAAATGGTTAAAAATTCTAAAAATATATCTACAGCACTCATAAGTCTACAACTTCGTATTTACGTGTTATACTCTGCACCTTTCCTGTTAAGAAATAACTTATCTGTTTTTAAATATATTACATAGCTTTATTTTATATTCTATAGTAGTCTCATTATTTTCTTTAGAAAGTTGACTGAGCAGTGAATCCACAGTCCAAACAGTATCATCAGTATCGAAATCAACTTGAGGAACATATGAAATACACACTTCAAGTACTCTTTCTATGCCTTCATTTGAGCCACTGATAACTTCAATTTAGCTAAAATGTTAATTGTTTTAGCATATTTCTGTTCAGCACTATGCGGTATTGATATTTTCTTTTATAAGATATCTTATAAATCATCCAAGTCTGGCATAAAAGGGTTATCGTATGTAGAGTCAAGTGATTTCTTTGGTGTAACAAACTTCTACGCTTCTATGCGAGCTCACTTCGCCTAGACACCTACTTTCTTCCGTTTTATTGTTGCTTGTGTTCTTGTTCACCACAGAAAACCCACCCAGCAAATAACCGTTTACTTCAAGTAGACGGTTATTTGCTGGGTCAGGTTTTAGTCGAGATCTCTTATTTAAAACACATAAAAATATCAATTACTTTACCATGGCAAAGCACAAAACTTACGAGGATCAGAAATGACTATTTTATATTTTTATGAATATTTTATTTACAAAATAAAAGTATTTTTTAAAATGCATCTAATATATCCTAAGTTGTAGTTTGGTTTAAAAATACTACAAATATAAGTTTTTGTTAATATTAAAGCTTAACCGTGTAGCGGCGGTGTAAAACTATTCACTACTCCATTTTATCCCGTAGGTGACGGCAGAGACTAATTGAAACAGTAAATAGGCAACAGTGACTTCCTGGTAACAAATTAAAATAATAAAAACAGCCAAGCGTTGCAACTATGGCAAATATCTCGACGATATGAAGCAATCTATGGGGGAGGCCTATTTTCAGCACATTGACCTAAAGAAAGTTGAACTACATGAACGCTAAATCCCATAATTGGAAGTCTTTTTGTTATCTACGCCATTCTTAAGAGTATCGTTGTCTCATCCGCCCCTTATTTTTGACATCACAATTATAATTTTTGACACTTACATCTGGTGTAAAGGAAATCTTTATACCACAATTTATCGATAATCTTTGTAGCATTTCCCAAAGACGCCTCTTTCGACACACACGAGATTAAATGATGCAACGGATTCTCTTAACCCACCAACGCAAGGCATCCTTCCTGCAACAGGAGATGGTCCATATCCAGCCTTGTTTTGCATTGTCAGGGTTGATGACGAGGAAAAATAGTAGCCTGTACATGTAAGTGCCGATTAAGTAAGTTTTTCACAGTGAAGAGTTTTCGATACCATCTATCCATCACCCATCCATTACAGTCTATATAAGTACTACTGAAAATAGCACACTCTATAGACTTCCTCATAGAGGGACTTTTTCCAAAGTTGCCATGCTTTACTTTGCTTTTGGTTTGCAACCCAAGTGTTTTTATAATTTTGAGTTGTTATTAGAAAGATGCTGCTGCCATCTTCTGTTTGAGTTTCCCCCGTGGGCTCTTACGACCCTGCGGGACGATATGGGGTAGTGGATATTCATACAAATGCACTACACGATTATTTTATTACAATCGATTTGTATACGTATAAGGGTGATAAACAAGCACACAGTATATCTAACGGTAAGCAGATACTGTGGCCCATAGACATTTACATTTATCATCAAATAAGAATCAAAATGCATTTCTCGAAATCTTAAATGGATTGCCTCGTTTCCATTGTAATGAATTATTGGTTCCTTACACTTACTATACGAAACACAGCAAAGTTAAGCTGCTATTACACGCTGTTGTTCTATGATAGCTTGTCAACCATAGTATAGCTGCAGCATGGCCTTACCACGTTTATGTATATTCATATTTCTATCCTATATGAATATCCCAAACACAGCCCAACGTTCGGACGTACAGTAGATAGAGTACAATCATGGAGTATAGAGATAAGGAGGATAATCTTCCATAGGAGAATAGTTGAAAATGTGTTCATTTGTAAGCAGTAAATAACAGTTCAAAAACTCCACAACAGCGCTCGAGTGGCTACATGGTATGATAAATCGCCGTAAAATACGTTGAGGATGATTTTGAAAATAAAATTTTTTAAAGCAATTAAATAATTATTGTAAAAAGAATTATGGTGAAAGTCTGTGCAATAAGAAAATTATAAAAAAATCTTTATAATTTAGACTGTAGCTACAGTGGCGCCACCCTTATTTAACGCATTCCTACGAACACTTTTTTATTCAGAGTCTACACTCCTTGCCTCTACACTCCATAGTACAATGAACAGGATATACACTCGTGTTACCAAATATAACCGAAAGTTTAGAAGTACAGTAGATAGAGTACAACGAACATAACTCGTGTTATCTTAAACTAAACTGGCGTTTACTTAATATTTGTTAGACCGCCACCGGTCATATTTACATAAGTATTTTAATAACAATTGTTATAAAATTTTCGCGAAATAAATATTATTATAAAAAATTTACAACAAGTTGTACACTTTGTTATTTCATCATCCGTTTACTATTAAATTTCATCGGTAGAAGACATTTGGGTCGTTGGTGGAAAAGGGTAGATCCTCTGCAAAGTAAGGTGTGTAGCTTTATACAAAGTCATACATAAACTTTTAAATAAAATCTAGCAATTCATTAAACTAATATTCCCTTTGACCACTTTTTAACCCACTCCAATAAGAAGGAGGTTTTCAATTCGAGTATACCTGTTTCTTTTTGTATGTATGTTACGCTGTATCTTCGCAGATTATGAACCGATTTTAATAGTTCTTATTTTATTATATAGGCTTTATCTCTAGGTTCCCATTCAATTCTGAAGAAAAAACTACGAGCCAAGGGTGGGGAAAAGAGGGAAAAAGTTTTATATTGGACTATTGTTTAAGGAATTTTATATTATATCTTCGCAGATAAAGAACCGATTTAACGATTCTTTTTTTAAATAGGTTATACTTCGAGTGTAGTCTCATATAAGCTTGGAGAAAAATCCATCCCTAAGAGTTGCAAATAAATAACTTCCTTTGTATCAATTTGAAGTCGGTTTTTACTTTTTGTTAAAAGTTGTAATTATTTATAGAAATATATACGTACTAATAGGGTGACAAACGAGAACACTGTCCACCTGATGGTAAATGGATGCCCGATAAACATCTACATTCATTCTCGAATAAGAATCAAAATGTAGATGCTTTTAAGCCTAAGCTTAAAATGCTTGTGTTAGGAGTGGTTCACGACAGTAGTCGAATGGCGGATTCGAACTCACGTCCATTGAGCTCGGGTTTCACACCCTGCCTTTAGGCTACTGGTATTTTTAAAAACTTTGATAGCGTGACTAACCTCTCAAACGCCAAGCGTCCATATTTAACCGCTTAGATATTCCGTCAAAATTCAAGAGGTCAAATTTGGCCACACCCACCCACAGCACTTTAACCCATAAATACTTGTGTTTAGAGACTACTTTTCTACGAAGAAGTTTGGCATTATAGGCTCAATGTGAAATTTTATTTCCTATAGTGGAATAAAAAATTAGGTAGTCTATGGATATTCCATTATAACCTACGTTCATTTCATACGCCATTTTCGTGTGAATATTATTGTGTTGATTTTTGGATTTTTCTAGTGTTTTAGCGTAGTGTTTTATTGTAATGAAAGTTTTTGTGTGAAAATAATTTATCTTTTTACGTAAATAATTTCGACTAATATATATTTTGAAAAAATTGTGATTTTCACCCTGCCGACATCCGCTTGGTATTTTTTTTGTTATCAAAATACAATAAAACCTTTTTGTAATGAAGTAAAACCTGACGGATAGAGAATTTTGTATAGATTTTATAATGTCAAACTTCTTCATAGAAAAATAGTCTCTAAATATTATAAGTTTTAATGGTTTTAAGTGCTGTGGGTTGTTGCGGTCGCATGCGACCGCTCGGGATTTGCCAGGCGCGTGAGACTGCATGGGAATTTTATGGGGATTGAAGGGTTAAGGCTTCCGTTGTTGTTCGATTCGTTTACGCTTTTGAAGTGATACGATACCACTGCCACATTTCATAACCTATCAGTTTTTAGGTCAGTCAGTCAGATATGAGTGTTGAATTACCAATGTACTTGAATTGAATGTTGAAATACCAGATCACGTAGCTGTGCTACGTGATCTTAAAAGTTAAAAACCTGATAGTTATTAACCAGGCTTTTCATAAGGCAGCTTGGCTATATATGAAATAATCACGTTTACAACTAGACTTTAAATAAAGTTTTAATAGGAAAATGAAACGAGACACAAATTCGCTTTAATAAATTCCTAATTTGACATTACGGCTAAACATTTCTCAAGATGGCGTCAGCAGCTGATATAATTTTATTAATAAGAAACTCACTGCTTTACCACTGTTTAAAAAATATGGATTGCAAATGAATAATCAATTCAGGAATTTAAACTTAAACATAATTATGAACTGAAAATTAATTTCAAGGTTATTGTCAAAATATAAGCTGATTAAAACTACTTTTACGGATTTTATACCGTTTAATTTTAAATGTTTTTTTTTAATTTCCAACGTTTCAGGTGCTTTCCAGTACCCATGGTCACGGGGGACTGAGGTAACTGACGTTCCGATGTCAATGCGAATCCGGAGTACCTTCAGCTTTTTAGTTATTGTTTATGGTCCAATCTATGCACAATGAACTTACTGGGTCTCGAATAGTATGCTTGGGTTTAGCTTTAATTTTATTAATTACAGGGTTCCAATCAGGTGGCAGTACCCAGCCTCCTTCTCTATTGAAATTAGGGTGTTTTTTAATTTCAATAGCCTCACGTATCATCCTTGGGAGGATATCGATGTTACTTCGCGAGGATTTGTGATTTATTAAATCTGATGTAATGGTTGGGGCCGCCTAGGATATGCTCACAAACTGTAGTCATCCCGGAACGTTAATGCTTCACGTCAGCTATATGTTCTTTTACGCGGGTTTTAATAGACATTTTTGTGTGTCCTATGTATGAGAACCACATTCACAATCAAGCTTTCACACTCTTACATCCTGTAGAGGAATGTGACACTTGACAGATGTTAAGAACTGACTAATCTTCTTCGGCGGCTTATAGAATGTTTTAGTAAAAGCTCGCTTCAAGATGTAGCCAATCTTAATTGATAGAATCAGGCGTTACTTTGCGGAAATCCATTATAATAAAAAATAAAAATATAAATTTCTTCGCAACCTTCCGCAAAATAAATACAACGACGTGTCTTACCTGGATTGAAGAGCACCTCCCGCCCTCTCTCAGAGCTTCACTTAACGCTAAGCTTACTTAGCGGTCAGCCGCTGTAGAGTCTACATTACCTGAGGATGCCTCGTGTAGAGGCGAAACACGTGTCGTATTATCGTCGATGGTGTGTCTTACCTGGAATAGTGGTGTTGGGAGTAGTGGTGCTGGGACTAGTGGTGACGGAGTTAGTGCATGTAATTGAGGGAGGGCGGGAGGTGCTCTTCAATCCAGGTAAGATACATCATTGTATTTATTTAGCGAAAGATTGCGAAGAAATTTATATTTTTGTTTTTAGTAGCCAATCTTGTCTGTCACACCTCTGACATATGGTAGTACAGTAGGCACACGCTTGACTGTGGCCGGCTTCACTCGGTCACTGTGACGTAGACGCGGGACCCGAAGGTTGTTGTCGTGCAGTACCTGCTTGACGAGCTGAAGCTCGGCGGCCAGGTGTTTGCTGTCACAGATCCCTCGTGCTCTCTGTAACAAATATTTGCCCACGGTAGGTAACTGTGAAGGATGGTGGTGAGATTCACCGTTTAAATACTGGTTTGTTTGGGTCTTTTTTCTAAACACAGTGTGCTCTAAGGTATTGTTAGAATTTCGAATGACTAACACATCTAGGAAAGCTAAGGAATTATTTGAAAAAAAAAACAATTAAAATTAAACGCGATAAAATCCGTAAAAGTAGTTTTAATCAATGTGTAGTACTCGCGTAAATATAAGAAATCAAAATGTAAGTTATCAAAATGTTGTAATACAGCCCAGTTTTTGCAAGCCGTGACGTTACGCTTTCTAACAAAGCTCTTTCCTTATTAATTAGCCAGCAAAAGTCCACTACTGGTCATGTGCAAGGGGCACATGACCAGTAGTGTACTTTATATGGAGGATTTGCCACATGCTATATTGATAGGCAGATTGGCAATTGGATAACCAGACTGGCACCCTAGATTTTTTTTAATAGAATAAGGGTGACAAACGAGCACACAGTCGACCTAATGTTAAGTGTATGCTATGGCCCATAGACATCTACATTTATCCTCGAATAAGTATCAAAATGCAGATTCGTTGTCTCCCCTGAAGACAACGATGAAATGCCTCGTTTCCAGTAAAATAGTCACTCTAGGTACACTCACCATACGAAACACAGCAGTACTAAGCTTTTATTTTACGCTGGTATTCTGTAAGAGCATGGTCCTTCCCCGATCGAACCGACCCATTAGTGCTGCAACCACATTATAGATGCAGCGTGGCGCTACCATATGTGAGATGGTAGCCCCCATGACCGATTTTTATATTTTACATTTTTCATAGAAAAAGTGAGACAGTTCACCTGAAAGTTAAATGACTGCAGTAACTCATAGACACCTAACTCCATTGATTTAAATATTACATTAAGTTTTGTATAACTCAATGCCTAACTGTGACCTCGGTTAAAATTCAAGATGTGAATACGTTGCCACCCCTGTCACGGTAATTTTATAGATAATATTACCGTGCCCCTGTTGACTAAGATGCAATGCCCTTTTACCAGTGAAAATGGTATCCGGTTCTCTTTGTTCACCTTACGAAAAATATCAGCGTTAAGCTGCTATTTCATGCTACCTAATATTCTGTAAGAGCGTGATGTTTTCCCGATCGAGCCGATCCATTCATGCTGCAACCATAATATAGCTACAATGTAGCTCTACCACGAATTTTTTTATAAATTAATAAACTTTACTTAATTTTATATAATGCAATATCTTAATATAGCGCGGTGTATTAATTATAAATAATGGAAAATGATTCAAATAAAATCTCCTCGTTCACAAAGTTAAGCCATTAAAGTCCCGACCCTCGGGCAATAGCCGTGTCAGGTGGCGGAACTTTCAAAGTCGCTCCGAACTATTGAAGATATTTATGAACACTGAATACTCCCAATAATTGGGCTCCCAAAAATGTTTAGTTTAAATCTTTATGTAATTTTAATATAATTCTATCCATTTAAAGGCGAAAATGTCATTCAATAATGGAAGAGTGGATATAATAACATGATTATCGTAAATACATATTGCGCATTACTAGTAAGAGGTTAAAAAAGCTCGAGTTGTTTTAGCGGAAACTTGTCTTGAAGATTGTTTGATTGCTTTTTGACTGCTCCTGTAGTCCGGTCAAATTAGATCAGAAAATAAGAGTGAAGATACATGAAGTTATAACAAGCTGATAATCAGTAAAATTGTTCAAAATATAATTTGTTAAAAAATTTTGAAGTTCCCCCCACCTGTGTATGGAAAAAAAATTTTCAAGGTCAAAGGTCAAAAAATGAGTTTTTCACGATTTTCAGCAAAACGGTAAGTTTTATCATAAATATACTTCAGACAAAAATTATAGACCACAAAATTATCTACAAAAAATGTATCAATACTTTTTTCCTACGAGCTACCGTTTCTTAGATATTAATTATCGCGAAAAACTCATTTCACGTTGGGAAAAAAATCCAGTCCAAAAAAGGATTTAATAGTAAAAGTAATGCGATTATGTGTACGTATTACATATTTATTTATAAAATGGAAATCTGAATTAAAGTGTATAATAACACAACAAAATAACACATGTACATAATGCTACGAGCTTGAGGTTCGTGACAATAAAAATTGCCGATAGAATTACCTAAATTAACACTTTAATTCACTAAACACTAATAATTAATCACACTGATTCACTTTAAGCTTCGCTTGTCTCGCCAACTCCAATACTTCACCGATCGCATCTTGCAGCGCCTATAAATATAAATTAGCACCGAAATACCCAGAATATTCAAGTAAACACGCGCAAGGTACCGAGAGTTCGAGTTTCAACTTCTAGAAATTTAGTTCTTCGGTTCGAGACTAGATGGCGCTGTTGGTTGAAAGATTAGTGATGTCATTTTCTGGAAAGCTCCCCTCGCTCTCGTCTCTGACACTAGATGGCGCTAGTTCCATCGACTTAGGCCCGTAACACTGCCCCCTCCTAAGACATGCTCGTCCCGAGCATTATCGGCCCCATCATAACGCGCCAGGCGATCCACATGGACAATCTTAGGAGTCCCTCTTGCGCCTTTCTGTATCCGGTAGGTTACATCGTTGATCCTGGTCACAATCCAGTACGGGCCGTCCCATTTAGCTTGAAGCTTAGGAGATTTCCCTTTGCTGCGGACTGGATTGTGCAACCACACTAGAGAACCTTCGTCAAACCCTTTATTGTTCATTTTGCGGTCATACCGGGTTTTCATCTTCTCAGACATTTGCTGGCCCGATTGTCTGACGTGCTCATAAATGTCATTCATTTTGTTCTGCAAGTCATTTGCATAATCGGTTATACTGCGTGGGGTATCAGGTGGTATCCCGGTGATCAGGTCTGCAGGCAGCCGTAATTCTCTTCCAAAGTTTGCGAAAGCTGGTGTCACTGCTGTACTTTCGTGAACAACGCTTCGATATAACAACAAAAACGGTTGTATATGCTTGTCCCAATCTCGTTGCCGATTGTCTACAACTTTACTTGCTAGGTACCTCTCCAATGTCTGATTAAATCGTTCTACCATACCATCAGATTGCGGGTGATAAGAAGTCGTTCTTGTTTTGTGAGTACCCATAACTCGGCAAGTTTCCTGGAATATTTGAGACTCAAAATTCCTTCCTTGATCGCTGTGAATCTCTAAAGGTACTCCAAAACGACAGAAGACTTCATGAACTAGCTTATCCGCAACTGTTGAAGCTTCTTGATTTGGAATGGCGAAGACTTCTGGCCACTTAGTGAAGTAATCCATCACAACCATGAAATATTTGTTACCACTTTCACTCTCCGGAAACGGTCCCGCCACGTCAATGGCTATTCTCTCCCATGGTGCACCAACATTGTACAACTTCAAGAATCAGAATCAGAATCAGAATTTTTATTTGCGTAAGAACATGGTATATAAAGGTGGTACATGTTAAAAAGGTGCACATGTCTCGCTATTACAAATAGCATGCAAAATTAATATTATTATCTTGTATAATCATAAAAATAATATCACAAAGTCTCATTACAATAAATTACATTGAATTAAAGATAAATTAAAATATATAATATAACATGAATAGTATTAGGGATTGATGTCAATAAAGTCTTTAATGTCATATATTTTTCTGTCAATGAGCCACTTAAATAATTTTGATTTAAATTGATTAATATTTAAATTTTTGATGTCATTAGGAATTATATTATATATCGTTAAACACATTTTTAGGCAACTTTTATGGTATTTAGCTGACCTTGGGATAACGTCTAACACAAGTCTATTAGGATTTCGCTTCAATCTTGTGTTCATGTCACTTGCTTTCATAAACAAATTGATATTTCTCTTCACGAAACAGCTTATTTCAAAAATATATAGTGCCGGCAGCGGAAGTATGTTGAGATTTGCAAAAACTGTTCTACAGGATATGCCAGGCGGTATTCCAGAGATAGCTCTAATACACTTTTTTTTGAGCTATAAACGCCTTTTGTATATTTGTGCTATTTCCCCACATTATTATCCCGTAGCGCAAAATGGAAGCTATATACGCGTGGTATGTAATAAGAGCCGTTTGTAAGTTTGTCACTTTTCTCATTTTGTTAAGGGCATATACAAAACTATTAATACGATTACACAAAGACTCTATATGTAATTTCCAGTTTAGGTCCTGGTCTATGACTACTCCCAGAAACTTGGTAGACCTTATTTCCTTTAATTTATTAATATTTAGCTTAAAATTTAATTGTTTATGTTTGGATTGATTAAATTGGATAAAATGTGATTTATTTAGATTTAGTTTTAAATTGTTTACGTTTAGCCATTTAATAACGTTGTCAATTGTTTTATTTATATCAGTTTCGTGATCGTGTATAGAGTTTTTTTCAGATGTCACAATAATAGATAGATCATCGGCGAACAAAACACATTTATGATTTGTCACTACCGTTATATCATTGATATATAAAATAAACATTAGAGGCCCTAGCACACTTCCTTGGGGGATACCACACTCAACAATTTTTGATTCAGAAGCGTAAGATAAAACTTCGTCGCCTACTAACTTGCTGACTACTACGCGTTGACTTCGATTGTTTAAGTAGGATTTTAGCCACTGATAAGTGGGTCCTCTTATTCCTATTGATTCTAATTTATTTAATAAAAGTTTGTGATCAACAAAATCAAAAGCCTTTGACATGTCAAAAAATAGTCCTGTGGTCAAATATCCGTCATTTAAATTATTTAATATTGTTTTAACTAGAGTGAAGATTGCTAATGTTGTGGACTTTTCCTTTTGAAATCCAAACTGTTCTTTATTAATAATATTATACGTGTTACAGTATTTCATTATTCTTTGATGCATGCATTTCTCAAATATCTTAGATAGAATTGGAATTAAAGTAATGGGACGATAGTTGCTGACCTCATCTTTTGCACCTTTTTTTGTGCAGAGGCTTGACGATAGATTGCTTCAGCAACTCAGGAAAAATACCCATTGAGAATGAGAGGTTTATAAGGTGTGTTAAGATGGGCACAAGCTCTTTAGTACATTCTTTAATAATTCTCGTACAGATTCCGTCAAAACCCTCAGAGTTAGTATTGTTTAGGCTAATAATTTCTTTTTTTAACTTCATTTTCATTTATTGGAAGAAGAAACATTGAATTTGGCATAATCTTGGTATTTTGATTTCGTTGTGTATTAATCATTGTAGTATCTTTAAAATTAGTCAGTTCTATGAAATAATTATTGAAAGCCGCAGCTATGTCAGAAGGATTGGTCAATATCTTATGATCAAAATTTATTTCGGAAATGTTATTATCTACTTTGGAATAACAGGTTTCATTTTTTATTATTGTCCATGTCGCTTTACATTTATTTTTACTATTAGTAATAAATTTCATATTAGAATTCTTTTTTGAATTGTCAATGCATTTTCTTAAAATTTTGGAGTACGTTAAATATTCATTTTTATTTTTTTCCGTTTTACTTTTATAGTATCTGAAACGTAATAACCGCTTTGTTTTACAGCTAGTTTTCAGCCCGTTGCTTATCCATTTTGGTTTATGTGTAATAGAATTATTGATCCGAATTTTTTTTACTGGGAAACATAGGTTGTAGAATAGACAAAGTTCAAGATGAAACTCTGCGAATGCCGTGTTGAGATCAGTGTTCGAGTAAATTTTGCTCCAAGTCATACTGTCTAGACACTCCCTGAATTTGCGGATGTTTTCACAACTGTAGTCCTTTCTCAATATAGTAAATGACCTTGGTTTAAAAGATTGGCGAACTGGAAAACTTAAAAGCTGTGCGGTGTCATGATCCGATAGATATAGGGGAATCACTTTGGCAGTAGCGTCTTTGATATTGCTAAGGACATGGTCAATACATGAATCTTTGCGAGTTGGTACATTAATATGTATATTCAAATTATAATTACGACATAAATCACTAAAAAAGATTGCAATATTACCTTTTTTTAAAGTGTTGATGTTAAAGTCACCAGTCAAGACAATTTTGGTATCATGTTTATGCTTTCTTAATAGGTCAAATAATAGCTGGTCTAGTTTATGTAGGAAGACTTTAGGGTCTGATTTGGGTGTACGATAGATACATATAACTATTAATTTATGCAGAGGTATTTCAATTCCACAAACCTCGAAAGTGTTTTGGGTTGCATACGCTTTTAGTTTTGTAATTTCCCGGTAAGTACTGTTCTTTTTTTTTTGCTAAGATACATGTGCCACCCCTCTGCTTATCTCTACAAAAGGCTGTTGCCAACTTATAATTATTAAGGTTTATATATTTTTCGTTGCCTGTTTTCAAAAAGGTTTCAGAGAGACATATCAAATCCGGCTCATTACCAGACTTGTTTAGTTCCTCTAAAGTGATTTCCAGAATATCTTGCTTTGCTAGTATACTGGCAATGTTTTGGTGCATTATATTGAAATGATTTTTGGTTTTATTGCCTTGAGGTGCGAAATGAATTGTTTTTATTTATTCGTGGGAAAAACTGATGTAAAGTAGTTTGATTTAATCGCGATGATTTGGTAATAGCAGTATCGTTAGAGCTATTATTCCTTGGTAGGGCTCGAGAAAAGAAATGTGGAATGGTTTCTTTTGTGGGTTCTACCTGAATATTTTGCATTTTAGGCATACCGCGCACTATAAATTTTCTCAGCTGGTTAGGGTTGAGATAGTTGCGTTCATAATCGACACAGTCAATCACATAATTAATAGACTTAGCTAACTGAAAAACATTACTAGAGTTGCAGTTGATATAGTGGCAGTTTTGATATTTATTACAAATTCGATTTATACTGTGGTTCAAGTCAATTACATTCAAGTACTTATTCGACAATACATTTATTACAATTATGTCATGTTTAATAAACTGTTTTACTAATCTGTGTAGGTTTGCAGCTGTAATTTTCTTATCGTAATCGTTTTCTCCAATACAAATTATTATTTTGTCACTAGAATTAACTTTTAAATTGTTTACATTACATAATACATCTGGGGACAGTGCATACGGCTTTGTTTGTGCAGTAACGACGTATTTTTCATATTGTGTGTGCTGTCTTGTACGCATTAAGGCTGCCGACAGCCCAATACAGCGTTGCGTTCCGAAGACAAATATCCGTTTACTATCGTCAGCATGTCTACAGCATTCAATGTTCGTCCTTTCAAGAATCTCTTGTGAGTCATATGATAGTCTTTGTTCCAATGTATCAATATATTTTTTCAGCTTCAATATCTCCTTTTCTGCGGATTTTAGTTGCTTCTGCAAGATCTTAATTTTATCGTAGAGGGTTTGTAGTGAAGAGTCCAGGGGAGCTGTTTTGACGGTTGATGTAGGTTTTGAAAATGTCATGGGAGATACAGCTTCGGGTTGTAGTATTAAGCGCCTATTACTTTTTTTTGGAGCAATGAATTGTTTGGCTGTCGTTTAGTGGAGATTGGCACAGGGCCTTTAGCATATCATTTTCTTTTGCCAATTTGCTAAGTTGCTGACGGAGGTTGTTATTTTCCAATGAAGTATTATCAAATTCATTCTGTAGGATTGCATACTCTGACCGTAGCAGACTGATAGTCTCTTTCATTTCCTGAATTGGGATTGGGTCGGTCACAGTGCAGTCCAAACTTTTTGATAGTCGTATATCCAGGGAATCAAGAGTCTCCTGCGTTATTGAGTCATTACTCAGATCAGGGATCGGCGAGTCTAATGACAGATGCGATGCAACACTCGTGTTCGGTGTTTGTGATTGTTGTTCATCAGTGCGTGATGACATGCCTGAGGGTGTTCCTTGGAGGTGGTCTATATTTGAGTCAATGCACCTCTGCTACGAGTCTGAGGTCCCTTTACAGCCGCACAACTTGTACATTTGCGACACCAGTCCTCGACATCGTTTCGACAGTGGAGCCAATAAAACCGTTCTCGGATCTTCAGTAGAGTTCGTTTAACTCCCAGATGGCCTCCGGAACAATCATTATGGTACAGCTGTAGAACATCCGGTACTTTAGCCTTAGGGACAACCATTTGCAAATGACAGCGGTCTACCCGAACATTTTCCCATTTACGGCACAGAACTCCATCCTGAAGCAGCAAGCTGTCCCACTGGGACCAATAGCTTTTAGTGATCGAACTCATCGCTGAGACGTCGTTCTACTTGGGCTTGGGAGCACTGTCCTTCATCCATTCCAGGATCGGCTTGATGTCCGGATCTTCCTGCTGTGCACGTTGTAAGCTGTCCTTCCACTCGTTGCTGAGGTGGTCTGCCCTGAGCATCCTCACGGATACCACTTCCTTACTCTCTTGCCTAGTACAATGTTTGCAATCTTCAGGACTAGGTCTTCTTGACAGTGCATCTGCGTTGCCATGAGATTTCCCGCTGCGATGTCTGATAGTAAACTCGTATCCCGGCTGCTGCTGAGCGGTGATGTTAGCCGCACTTCCCTTCTGAGATCGTTCACCTTCCCTTTCTAGGGTTCGCTTAGGGCAGCTGTAACGAAGATGGCTCTTTTCCCCACAGCCATAGCACCTAGGGCTGTATCTCTTATTGCGGTCGCGTACCGTAGCTGCTGCAATCTCCCTGACGCGATGGGAGCGAAGATCCTGCTGCATGGCTTCCACCTCCAGTGCATGGGCCAAGGCGTCCTTAAGCGTCTCGTGGTGCCCGAGCCTCACAGCAGCTCTGACTTCAAGGTCGCGGATGCCGTCGATGAATGTCTGAACCAGGTTCCCTTCAATGAGCGCAGGTACAGACTGGTATGCTTTTCGAACCATCTTCTCCACCTCAAGCGCCCACTGCTGCAGGTTTTCGTTGCTGCGTTGCACGCGATCTTTAAGCTGCGCGCGAAAGACGTGTTCCAGGTGAGCGTCGCCATATCTCGCCTCCAACGCCTCAAGGAGCTTCTCGTAGGTCACTTTCTTACCGAGAGCTTCCAACACAGTTAAGGCTTGGTCGTGCAGGCCTAGGGTGAGTGCAGTCATGGCTTGGCTTTTATTCCAACCGTTCGCCTCCATGACGGCCTCGAACTGGATTTTGTAGGTCGACCAGGAAGAAGTCCCGTCGAACGGCGGCACTTTGAATCCACGTAGCGAAGGTGCTGTAGCTACTACGGGAGCTGTAGTTCCATCCCCAAGTTTGAGGTCGTTCAGCGTTTTCTTCACGTCAGCCATCACGTTGTCAACCCGATTGTTCACTTGGTCGATTTGGGTTTTAGCTTCCTTGATTTGGGTTTCAGCTTCCGACAGGCGGTTGTCATGTTGAGCAACCCTATCCTTCACCTCCTTTATCTCCTTCCCGAAGGTAGCGTAAAGATCGTTCATGAGGAGCATTTGCTCTTCCAACCGACGGGCCTGTTCCTCTTGTCCGCCCCGCAGCTGATCTTCCACACGACGGACCTGTTCTTCTTGTCCGCCCCGCAGCTGCTCTTCCAAACGAGGGACCTGTTCCTCATGTCGGCGGGCCTGTTCATCCTGTCGGCGAGTCTGTGCCTCCTGCTGCTCTTTCAACAGACGAGCCTGTTCCTCTCGTCCGCGCTGCAGCTGCTCCTGTAGCATCGCCATCAGAGCACCTAACTCAGCTCAGGTGCTGCAGATGTAGGAGCTACTGACGTGCCCGCAGCCTCCGTGGCTGGCAGTTGACCCTCCGACGTCTGCGGTGTTGCACCATCAAATCTCCTCTGGTCCGTGTCATGCTGGCGTTGACTGCGGGTACGGACACCCTCCGTTTCCTCTTTAGGTAAAATCGGCATGATGTTATCCCACTTCTGACACCAATTGTTACGAGCTTGAGGTTCGTGACAATAAAAATTGCCGATAGAATTACCTAAATTAACACTTTAATTCACTTTACACTAATTAAACTTAAAACACTAATAATTAATCACACTAATTCACTTTATTCCGCTCCGAAGCTTCGCTTGTCTCGCCAACTCCAATACTTCACCGATCGCATCTTGCAGCGCCTATAAATATAAATTAGCACCGAAATATCCAGAATATTCAAGTAAACACGCGCAAGCTACTGAGAGTTCGAGTTTCAACTTCTAGAAGTTTAGTATTTCGGTTCGAGACTAGATGGCGCAGTCGGTTGAAAGATTAGTGATGTCATTTTCTGAAAAGCTCCCCTCGCTCTCGTCTCTGACACTAGATAGCGTTAGTGCCATCGACTTAGGCGCGTAACAATAATAACATATAACCTTGCATTAAAAATGTTTCATACGGGCAATATATATATATATATATATATATATATATATATATATATATATATATATATATATATGTTGCACGTATACCTGTATATATATATTCTATGTATATAACATAAATTAAATGAATTATTTGCATTATATTACTATACTGGTTGATCAATAAGTTTTTGGAAAAGCAATGACACTAGGCCCAAGGTATGCCACAAAGCACAGTCCTGAGCCACCTGCATCCATCCATTAGATCTAGTGGGGGGTTGCCCAATACTACGCTCACTGGTACGCGGCTGCCACTCGAGAATTTTTTACCGATCGGTTGTCGGTTCTTCGAACTTTAAGGCAGACTCATTGCCACTTCAGCTTACTAATCCGTTGGGCTATGTCGGTCACTCTAGTTCTACTGTGGATCCTCATTTCTAAGTTAATCACGCAGATAAACCCGGAGAATTGCAGTCTCTATATCTCGCTGAGCAACCTTAAGCATCCTCATACGGCCAGCAGTGAAGAGCAACGTCTCAGTTGCATAGGAAATCACTGGCAACACGCAATGGTTGTACAATGTAGTTTTCAGGTTTGAGGTATACCTGAATAAAAGATGTGTCGTAATTTCCCAAACGCTGCCCAGACGAGTTGAATCTGTTGATTCACCTCTCGGTCGAAGTTGGACTTACCTAGTCGTACTATTTGTCCCAGGTAAATATACTCGTCAACAACTTCGACTTTTGTAACTCTAGCCGAAAACTTTCGGGACTTTGGATCAGAGCACGAGGGGGACGGAGCCTTGACTTCATTAGACGAGACCTCTCCAACTTAATGTTTAGGTTGTGTGCCTTTAACCATTCGGTAATCGCTGCCAGTTTTCACTCCTGCGATCACTGAGACATCACATCATTGAACAATTGCCGTCTGGTCGTTATAATGAAGTCAATCTCATTTTTTGTCGAACCCTTGAGGCTCGACCAGGTCCACTTTATGTGGGGCCGCATCTGGGAGAAAGAGTTCATCATAAAAAGTTCCTCTCTCTCTATGAAATCAGCTAGCTGAGAGCCCTTTGGGTTACGTTGCCTTATCCCAAATTGCCCTACCTTTAACTCAACATTCTTTTTTGTGCCTAGCTTTGCGTTGAAGTCTCCTATTAACACCGTTTAGTGAGTTTTGGAGGAATGCATGGCTCTAGGAATATCCTCATACATTTCCCCCCACCTCCTCATCGGGATGTGCCGGCGTTGGTGCGTAAACCTGTATGACCTTCAGCGAATACCGTTTAGTGATTCTGAGTATAAGGTACGCAACCTTTGTCGATACACTTCCAATCTTTACAACGGTTTTAACGAGAGACTTGTAGACGATAAATACAACACCATCTTGGGAGAGATGGTCGCCTTCTCGGTTATAGAACAAGTTGCCGGATTCGAGAATCACCGTGTCCTCCCCCTCTCTTTGGATCTCGGGTAATCCTATAATATTAAAGCGCAACTTGTCTATCTCTTCTTCCAGCTCCAGAATCTTCTCATCATTCCTCAGGGTGCGTGCGTTGTAAGTTGCCAGTTCAAGTCATTTAAGATGGTAATCGAACATCCACCGGAGATTCTTAGCACCCCCTGCCCCGCCGTTATCATGGTTGCCACCGTAGCCAGGAATAGTGAGCACCGGTGACCCGGGGCTGTCTATTTGTGTCGTTGCTCATGTGGGGGGGGGGGTATATTGCCATATTTGCCACGCTTAGTTTTCTGTTGTAGAGTTGCTGTTATCAGGAAGATGCTGCTGCCCATCTTCTGCATGTTTTCCTTTGTTATCTTTAATGACGCCCACGGGATGATATGGGTAGTGGATATTCTTAGCCGCCACTACACGGCAAAATAGGATAAGTGTATGTAAATTCTATTTATTTTTAATGTAATCACCTTTAAAGCTAATATACTTCGTAAATTCGTTAATTCCCTTGTAAAAAAGGACTGATCCTGGGACTCGAAAAAGGCCTCTACAGCACACATCACCTCATCATCGCCGTCGAATTTTATAAATGTAATTAATAAAATTAACGCTAAATCCGAGCTTACAATTGCAAGACACAGTTAGTTCATTTTGCGTAGATTGCGTAGATTGAAATAATTTAAAAGCTAAATATACTCCTGGTTGACTCTGGCATCGGGATCTTAGTCCCCCGTGAACGTGGGTGCTGGAAAACATCCAACACGTCGGGTATTAAAATGAAATCAATTAAACGCGATAGAATCCGTAAAGGTAGTTTTATTCAATGTATTTGCATAAATATTAGAAATCATAACATTATTAAACATTAAAAAAAATCAATAGTGAAAACAAATAATTTGTATTATCGTAAATGTTTTACAGTTTGTTATTTTGCAATATATTAAGCTAAATATGAATATTTTAACCACTTAATTTATCGTGTCGTAAGCATAATGCGCTGCCAAGAAATAAATTCAGCATGCGTGACACGTTTATAAATTAGATTTAAATATTTCTTTAATTTTTAGGTCACCTTAATGTTCTTTACCACGTGCTCGGCGGTGAAGGAAAACATCGTGAGGAAACTTGCATGTCTGATGAATAAGAAAAAAGCTATTTCGAAGACATGCGAATTTCGTCAACACGCATTTGGGCAGCGCGGCGGACACTTCCTTGCCCTAAACCCTCTCAGAAATGAGGGGAGGCCTGAACCCAGCTGTGGGACGTATATAGCTGTAACTTTACTTTACTTTACTCTTAATGTTCTTCTCAGTATGGACAATTGAGAAAATATATGGGAAAATGCTCCAAAATGTATAGAAATTTTCTTATAATAACTCAGCAAATCAATTTCAAAGCAATTTCTCAGAGCCGATACGATTTAGGAACTTCAAGAAACGAGCTGGCTCATTTTAAAATAGCCGGCAAAACACCTGCAGTTCCCCTGCAGTTGCAGTTGTTCATAGGTGGCGTTTGATACTTACCATCCGGTGAGCTGCATGCACGTTTGCCCCCTCTTCTATAAAAATAGCTTTTAATGTAAATGAAGAAACACACTTGCACCTTTAATAAAAAAGTTCTGCAGAAGTTCTAATGACATTTATGAATTTGTAGAACAAATAATTCATGGATAAGTAGAGAGAGGTAGAGCTTTAGATAACAGAAACAACGCAAATTACACAGCTCCTTTTTAGTTAAACCCGAATTTGTTGTTGGTTCCTCTCTAAGGCCTCATTTTTGCGAACCGGTATAGATTTTGGCGTTTATGAACTTGAAACAAGCTAAATTGTACAAAATATTTTGACTTTGTATATAGTAAAGACACTTTGCAGCTATATTATGGTTGTAGCACGAATGGGTAGGCTCGACCGGATAAGTACCACGCTTTCACAAAATACCACCATAAAATATCAGCTTAATGCTTATGTGTTCGTATATGTTGAATGAAGAGAACCGAAGACACTTTTTACCGGATACGAGGCATTCTATCTTAGTCGTCAGGGATGAGAACGCGTCTACATTAAGTTGTTTATAGGTCACAGCATCCACTAATATCAGCTGAACTGAGTGCTCGTTTGTTACGTATCTCTTCATCTAATAATGATAATCCATGACCATGTTATTTATCACTTTTCGTTTTTTCAACAAAAAAAACTTCAATATTTTCGAATAAAATGTGGACTGGAATGACTAGATGCCTCTTGACACTACTGTCAATTTTTTTGTAAAGGTTTATCACAATCGATTCAGCAATTCCAAAAATTCACCCGAATAGAAAACATTTAAAAATTGTTATTTATCTCAATTGCATTCAAATAACTCCCAAAGCACTTTAATTTAATTTACATTTTAGACTAAAGATAAAAGTATAAGTAAAGTATGTAAAGCGTAAGTTAAACTCCCCAGATGCGCTACATTTTTAAGAATTTTTGCCTGTGTAGTAAATTTTATTAGAAAATTTAATAAATCTACAGTTATTTGGTAAAAACTAAAAACACAACCAAATGCTTGACCGTTGCGCTTTCGAAGCGTTAGGATATAAAAATTAGTTGTGATTTAATAATAAAGCAATCACGTCTATTCCCTTAGTAATTATCTCAAAATTTAAATGACAGAAATAATATGACAATTTCTTTCAACTACGGAGTACTCATGTAAGATATACTGCATACGAAAATTATGTAAAAGTATTCTGGCTGATGCCTAGGCTCTGCAAGACAAGCAGTAGAGGATTTGTTCTGTTAGCATTACAGGTTATCAAAAGTCCACTGTTGAATATAAGCCTCCTAAAGATTGCTTCATGCGGTGTTTGTTTGCCACGCTTAGCAAGCGGGTTGGCAACCGCATCTTTTGTTAATTTTTAAATGTTATTAGGCAGGCACTTTTTCGCCTCTAACAACTCCCACGTAGAATACTCTTACAACGCCACTACACCAAATAAAACGCTACTGTACTCAACCAAATCTAGAAGTATCTTTAAAAAACTGGCAGACTTATTGGACTAGGCGCGCCAACCAAATGATCGGTACCTACAGTAATAGATTCTTAAGAAAAATCGGTAAACCATTGTTTAAATTTTTCTGCATCTTTTCCTCATGGTATTGTCGTGTATTCTTTAATTGGAAGGCTAACAAACAATTTTCTCCAAATCCTCCTCCAGTGGATCCCGCATGACACACTATGAGGCATCCACCTTTTCCTACAGACACCTTTGAGGAAGATGCTGCAGGCATCTAATAAGCTTTCCTGTAACATTGCCGCAGTAGGACATTCGCCCCTTGTAAAATACATTAATTGATCGATAACCGTTACTGATTTGTTCTTTTTTCGTTTTTTCGGCGTGTAAAGTAAGTTATTTTCACTGCCTGAAGGCGCGTACTTTCGGTGACGATCTTGGCAACGATATGTTTTTTTACCAATTCCAAGTGCTTCACCGACACAATCCCGCAGTTGAACCACTGGTAAAATCGACCTGCCGTTTGACTCATGTTCGAAATATTCTTGTAATTTCACCACCAATGCACACACACCACTTCGTCATCTTTTCAACATTGTGATCACTTGCTTAATCAGAGTCCAGTAAACTTTCCACGGTCAAAGAATATGGAAGCATCAGTCGTCATTCGTGATCAAATTAGTGATAAATAACGATTTGTAGTTTTTTTTTATAGAAAGTCATGTCAAATCATAACTATCAATAAATATCGACCATAAATATACAGTCAGAGTATGCCTAACAAAGTTATTGCAGAGTGATTAAAATATTAATGTCGTCAGGCATTTTTTGGATTCTTGTGTAAGGAAGGTATTATCGAATTAATTCCTGTGCCAAACCACCGAAGTTGTATGGGTTACCAAAGATACACAAACCGAATGCTCCATTACGTCCAATAGTGAGTCAGATTGATTCGCCAACTTACAGATTGGCTCAATACTTAGCTAAAATATTATCACCACTCAGAGGACACACAAGAGCACACACTAAGGATTCATACCATTTTGTCAGTGAGATAAAAGACCTACATCTTACTGACAATGAAACCATGGTCAGTTTTGATATTCAGTCTCTATTTACATGCCTACCTGTTGAAGACGGCATCTCAATTATAACTAGGAAACTAGAGGAAAATAACATGCCAGCAGAATATGCAGTATTACTAAGACATTGCCTTACATCTGGCTATCTATTGTGGAAGGAAGAGTTTTACAAGCAAGTAGATGGTGTGGCGATGGGCTCACCTGTATCTCCCATTGACGCCGATATATTCATGGAAGACTTTGAGGAGAAAGACCTCCTTACTGCACCTGTTACACCAAGGATCTACAAGCGGTACGTAGACGATACTTTCACAATTTTACCATCAGACAAAGTAAATGCATTTTTAGAACATCTTAATTCTATAAACGCTAAAATTCAATCTACTATGGAGTTAGAGGCAAATAATTCCTTACCTTTCCTAGATGTGTTAGTCATCCGAAATCCTAATAACACCATTGGTCACACTGTGTATAGGAAAAAGACCCATACAAACCGATATTTAAACGGTGAATCTCACCACCATCCTTCACAGTTAGCTACCGTGGGCAAATCTTTGTTACAGAGAGCACGAGGGATCTGTGACAGCAAACACCTGGCCGCCGAGCTTCAGCACGTCAAGCAAGTTCTGCACGACAACAAGCTTCGGGTCCCGCGCCTACGTCACAGTGACCGAGTGAAGCCGGCCACAGTCGAGCGTGTGCCTGCTGTACTACCATATGTCAGAGGTGTCACAGACAAGATTGGCTATATCTTGAAGCGAGCTTCTATTAGAACATTCTACAAGCCGCCGAAGAAGATTAGTCAGTTCCTACCATCCGTCAAGTGTCATATTCCTCTACAAGATGCAGGAGTGTACAAGCTTGATTGTGAATGTGGTCTCTCTTATATAGGACAAACCAAAAGATCAATTAGGACCCGCGTAAAAGAACATATAGCTGATGTGAAGCATCAACGTTCCGGGAAGTCTGCAGTTTGTGATCATATCCTAGACGGCCCCAACCATTACATCAGATTTGATAGACCACAAATCCTCGCGAAAGAACACCGATTCCTACCAAGGATGATACGTGAGGCTATTGAAATTAAAAAAACATCCTAATTTCAATAGAGAAGGAGGCTGGGTACTACCACCTGCTTGGGATCCTATAATCAATAAAATTAAAACTAAACCCAAGCATACCACTGCAAGACCTCAGGACATAGTCAGTTCATTTTGCATAGATCGGACCATAAACAGTAATTAAAAAAGCTGAAGGTACTCCGGGTTTAACAATGACATCGGAACGTCAGTCATCTCAGTCCCCCGTGACCATGGGTGCTGGAAAGCGCCCGAAACGTCGGGAATTAAAAATAAAAAAAGTAAAAATAAACGCGATAAAATCCGTAAAAGTAGTTTTAATCATGTGCAATGTTCGCGTAAATGTAAGAAATCATTAAAAATTAAGTAGTTAAGACGTGTGTAATAAAATAACGTGTCTTTTCTAGTTTGAAGACCAACTTCCGTCCTCAATCTCTCAATTGAGTTCATTACTAATTCCAACGTGACTAAAATGTCATATGTACATACATACAGACACACAAACCATTTGTATGCGACCCTATGACTCCAACATTACATTTTAGACTTTCTTTTCTTTCTTTCCTCTTTATAATGCCGTGAAAGTTTACTGCTGGAAATATGCCTTTCCCACTGTAGGCAATATTACCGATTTCATGCTTGATGGACGATCGCAGTACCAGCCTTGAGCGCCTTAGACTCTGCAGCTCGTCATAGGTGTGAGAAGATCGGGCCAAATGCAGTTATTGGGTTTTTGAGTGAAGAAGTTCTCATTAGCAGTCCGAAGGCGAGAAGTTGGCGGTGTTTCAGCCCCACGGAAAGCACGTAAAACCAGTGGTCCCTCTCCTGATCTCTCACAGGTCGTGTCGGATAACCATCCCATCAGACTATGAGAGAGAGAATAGAAGGTACACTCGTGCTTAAGCATATTTGGCTGCATCAGGTAGGGTGGGGGGAATAGAAGATCTCCCAGAGCTCTCCAGAGCTAT
The DNA here is from genome assembly GCA_907164705.1 of Parnassius apollo. Classification (NCBI taxonomy): domain Eukaryota; kingdom Metazoa; phylum Arthropoda; class Insecta; order Lepidoptera; family Papilionidae; genus Parnassius; species Parnassius apollo. Next base: position 1,598,156 of record CAJQZP010000095.1, on the reverse strand, counting down.
TCATATATACCGTAGTAGCCACTCCACGTGGGCAATTTAATCATAAAAGAAAGTAATATAACCTAAATCCTGTCCTAAGCAGTTGGCTATTCTCCGTTGAACTGGTTGCCGTGACCGTAACTCGGTCTGCAGGACATTATTGTCATAAGGTTTTACTTAAGACTAAACTAAACGTTTATTCATTTTTTCAAAATAGTTTTGGAATATTAGTTAGAAAGTACTATTAAAAAGAAAGTTGAAAGTAACAAACAGTTATTTCAGCAGCGCCACCACATTTTTGCAATAACCCAACTAATAATACTGTTACGAGCTTGAGGTTCTGAACTACCAAAATTAACAATTTAATCACCGAACACCAATTAAAACTTAAAAATACTAATAATTAATCACACTGGTACACTTTATTTCGCTCCGAAGCTTCGCTTATCTCGCCAAATTCAATACTGCCCCGATCGCGTCTTGCAGCGCCTTTTCCACGGAAATTTCTACGTCTGGTCGGTCGGCGCCCGTATCTACCGGACCAGACGTAGAAAGTTCGAGTGTAGGGCTTCTAGAAAGTTTAGTTCTTTAATTCACTACTAGATGGCGCTGTCGGTTGAAAGATTAGTCATGTCATTTTCTGGAAAGCTCTCCTCGCTCTGATACCCGACACTAGATGGCGCTAGTGCCAGACGTCAACTTAGGTGCGCAACAATACTTATCGCAACAAATGCAGCATCGCACTTTATCAGTGTTCTTGGAACTGCTCGTAAATTTAAAATTATGGACAAACTAGCTGTTACCCGCGGCTTCGCCCGCATAGTCACTGGGAAATGAACTGTCCATTGCTTTTTGAATTGAAAGAAAACTGAGTTTTATAGATTTGTCAGAGATGCAGCCATTAAAAGGAAACTGAGCATAATTGATTCGTCATCTTATTTAAATGTTTTGAAAAGCAGCGTATAGGAAAGCATGAAAATAGCCTGTTTATTCCAAATGGGAATGGGATATTTTTTTAATTAAAGGAAACTGAGCATAATTATCCGTCAGGGATGCAGTTTTCTGAATTGAAAGGAAACTGAGCCAAATAAAAGATCCGTCAGAGATGCAGCCTTTTGAGTTGAAAGGAAACTGAGCTTAATAGGTCCGTCAGAGGTGCAGCATTTGGAATTGAAAAGAAACTGAGCTAAATAGGAAATTTTGAATTGAAAGGGAATTCTGATTAATTGATTGTGGGAATTTTGGAAAAAAAACTAACTGAACACTATTTTAAGACGCTACTGTACCAATGTTGTATGTTTTTCCATTCGGGAAAAGAATGTGGAGATTCTGGGCATTTGACACACGCGAACATGCTACACACAGCTGACCATGAGAGAAGCACGGTTTTTCTAAGTTGACCCCCGCTACCTGTAACGTTTACCCTTGCACTTTATTAATTGTCATTGCAAAACTGAGCTTAATAGGGAACTGCAACCTTTTGAATTGAAAAGGAAGATCTGTTTATAGGGATCCGTGGTATAATAACATTTTCACCTTTTCCTACGCCTGTCAAAATTGTAGCACCGATTATGTTCCGTCCAAGATGTGTCACACGCAGCCTTGTTCCGTTACATAACCGAGGAGCATCTAAATTTCGCATTAGCATGACTGGGACGCCTAATTTTAATTGAAGCTTATGTAAGGGCACACCTGACAACTCTAGAGAATTTATAAATTCTACGGGGTATGAAGTGCTCTTTTCTGTGTCCATAACTGTGTCTACTGACAAATACTCTGTTATTTCTCCTGCTACTTCGCTTAATATATCTGAATTTATTTTGTTAACGCTCTCATTTTTTGATGCAAGAATCGCCCTTTCACATAACCATTTGTCTTCATGCATGTTGTTCGTTAAATGAATAAAGGTTTGTGCTCGACTAATACAAAAATCTCTCGTCAGTTTAACGCAGCCCTCAGTATCCGTTTCCAACCGCCCATCGCCAATTTTTAATAGTGTGTCAGCATAGTTTCCAGTATTGATATAAATGCACTCTCATATTCGTAATTAAACTGAATTTCGTCACCTTGTTCCATAAAATAGACGACTTGAGGCATGCTTTAATTTCATCTGCAGGTGTGACCTTTTGAATGACAGGCAAAGTTTGGCGAAAGTCACCAGTCAGTAAAACCACCATTCCTCCCATTACATCGGTATTGCTGCGCAAATCCTGGAGCGTTCGATTTAGTGCTTCTACAGCTTTTTATGCGACATTTTACTTTCATCCCACACTAAAAGTTTGCAGATCGGCGATTCTTCCTGGGCTAGATTTAGAGAGAGTTTTAAAACAGAATGTGCAGTGCGACCCCCGCTTAGCAGCGTGGCGGCTATACCGGAGGAAGCTACGGCCACAGCAATGATTTTATCTTTCCTTACTTACGATAATAATAAATTTAACAAAAATGTCTTCCCAGTTCCTTCAGGGGCATCTAAAAAGAAAAGTGCAACATTTCCAGATTCAATTTGTCCTAATACTTTGTCAAAAACTCGTTTTTTGTTCGGGAAGTAATAGGGTTACAAATTCGGCTACTTGCTGCTGCAAAGCTGGTATATAGTAATTTGTTTCACGTATAATTTCATCACTTAGTTCATTTTCTGTTGTTCGCTGAGGGCTTATCATTCCAAAGTTCGCCTACCTCAAATTTTCCAAGTGCTTCATTATAAATGTGTTCATTGTATGTCATATTCGCGTGTGTCTGCTGTAACCCTCGCAAAATATCTTCCGCCATATACTCTTTATATTTTTGTGCATTAGATATCCCGCAAGATGATATGAGAGTTGCATAAAGATCCCTAATTTCGGCTGGTGACTGGCACTGCACAGCTTCCTCCATGGATTCATCCCAGTGATTATCGTTTTTTAAAGATGTAGAGCTTCACATGCTTCTCTATAAGTTGCGCATTCCTGACCGTTGACAATTTTAAGGTCTTTATATCCTGTAGGACCCCGTACATAGTGCAGCAGCAATCGTAAAGAGAAACATTAAAAATTAGTTACATGGACGGTATACACACAACTAAGGGCATCTGATGACTTAACAACGGGCCAATTTGCAAAAGGCGCGCCTTAAATACGGCGTTTCCACTCCTTACTAGATGTGTTCCAAGTATAATAGCGGGGGACTTCAGAATATAACACTTTTGCAAAGGGGTCGGTTTGATAAAGTTCAAAGAAAGCTGTTAGTGTAGTTTTTGGCGGTGATGCAATTCTTTCTTGGAAATTTCTTTCGGTGAAATATACACGCTCTCTATTTTCTAAGTGTACAGCAAGTTGAGTAACTTTTGGGTGCCTTTCGTGTAAAGGGAAGCCAAGAAGACGCCACGCTGCCTCGTTACTGCTGACATAACACCCTGCTTGAAAGGTCTGTACTTCATTAACGGGATTTGCCTCACCTTCACTCCTGAGATTAAATATCGCTTGGTCGCTTCCTTTACTTATGTACTTACAGATATACTTGATAGCGCGGACAGAGCTACATGCTTCTACATTAATATGGGCATTAAATACTTTACATAGAATGGGCGAATACGGGACAGTTCAGCTGTTATCTAAGGTTTTGAACGCTCCAGAGCGAGATTTGATTGTAACTTTCCTGCCACCATCTCCGGGAGCTCTGCGTCTGTATAAAGGGTAGCTATTATCATTGTTCACTGTTTCTTTTAGTAGCTGTTTAGTGAATTTCCTTGTACATTTTCCTTCTTTCATACATGGCGATATTGACTTTCGTTCTCCACATGGACCGTGAATCATATTTCGGACAATGGTATCATATAATTATTTATCTTGCTCAGGATCCGGAATCTCGGCGCTTATTATGTCGTCTATTTGGCTGGGCCGCAACTTCTCTTTAAACCATATTAGAATGTGGGCATGCGGTAATCCTCTTTTTTTGCCACTCAATTGAATACATGAAGCACTGCACCTCTCCGAAAATTTTCCCTTTGTTAATATTACATACATTAATTTTTGTAATTTTAATCTAAATACTCTAGCAACTAAATCGTGTTTGTTAGTACTTTTTTGGCCCGACATTAGCTCCTCGGTTATTTCTTTCCATGTGGGATTGCAAGTAAAAGTAACAAAAAGATCAGGTCTTCCGTAAGTTCGTACATAGGCGAATGCGTCTTGTGTGTACTCATGTAGATAGCGGGGACTGTTAACGAATGATGAGGGCAGAATTACTATTTTATCTAAATCTCCGGGGTTTACATTGGCATCGCTAGAAACTGCATCTTGTAAATGTATATAATTTTCAACGCGCAGCTTTTATTGATTTAAAGATATATAACGGAGACGTTCACTTTCTACCTTCACATACATGTCTACCAAAAATTGATGAAATAATTGTCTACACCGGGCTAAGAGGTTAAAATCATTTTCTCGCAACATCATATGATACGCATAAAAATCAATACATGATACTTTTTTGTTCGGAGTAGGCTTCTTTGTGACCGGGTTAATGAGTGGAATTTGAAAATGATAACCCTCTTGTTCTTTGCAATAAATCAATGGGTATTACAGAGCGTCATAAAACTTGTGTATATTAGCGACCCGTTGCAACGTATCATCACGTGCTCGCAAGACAATGTCTCGTGAAGAAAATTGATCACCTCTAATTACGGCTGCTAATAAATTGCCTCTAAGCCCAAGGCGTCCCTCGGCCTCCATGAACGACGTTCGAAAAAGTTTCATAATATCCTAGTTAAATAAAGAATTTTCGGCCTTTTTGGCCTCTGATCAAGAAACCTCGAACAGCTCAAATTAAAATCACAAAAATTTCTCCCACATCCACAACATACACATTATTGTTAAAAGAAAATCGCCAACTTCGTTTTATTGTCTGTACCTATATTATTAACGTATTCTACTTTGTCGTTGTTCATTTTTACCAGCTGCCAAAACAGTGTAGAGCAGTGTAACATTTTGGAAACTAAGTCTGGATAGTCGATGTGCCCATTACAAAGGCTATACATGAAAGTCATGTCATATAATATTTGACGCTTTTCAAGCGTTAAGAGGTAAAAAGGCTTAAAAGAATCGACATAGTTTTGTGGGAATCGATAATACCTATAGTTTAAATGAGAAAATTTATGAATTTCTTCGCTGCGGCACGAATATATTTTATAATATAATGGATTCAAATTAAATTGCAATACTCAATAATAGTCCTAACGTATTAATAATACAGAACCTTCAAACACGTGGTATTTGAAAAGAGGCTACATACTCTTAAAACAAAACCTAAATTTCTGTAAGCCTCTTAATATGTTCCAAAAATAATAATTTTGCATCCATAATAATTCCTAAATCTTTAATGGAATGTGAATCATTTATTTCAGTATGGTTAATTTTTTAACAAACATATATGATATATTTCTTACGAGTACATGATACATAATTACACATACTCATACATATACGATTTTTAGCATTACATTAGTTCATTCTATCAAGATCAGATTGAAGATTGATACAAATGGTGTGAATTTTATTCCTTATACTTATATATATTTGTGTCATTCGCGTACAATACGTACTTTACATAATGTAAGCAAGTATCAATATCGTATAAGTAAATATGAAACGTAGAGTAACGGTCCTAAGATTAAACACTGAGGTACACCAGATGGAATTAAAACAAAATAATTAATAGAATCACCTTGTGGAAATCCATTATATTACAGTTGTTAAAAATTATTTAGCTAAGATCTTCGTCATAAAATAAAATTATGTGTCTTACCTAGTTTGAAGAGTCATCCCCTAATTGCGTGCGCTGTCCCTGTCACAACTAATCTCATCATCCCATCTCCCAACACAACAACGCTAGGAAATACACACTACCTTCGATAATACGACAGTGTTTTGTCTCCAAACGAGGCATCATAAAGTGATCATTGTGAAGCGCAGAGTTCTTTGCGGTCAGCCACCACAAAGGCTCCTCCATTTAACTTTATATTTCACTTGTTGAAATTGGCGTTACAATGCGAGCTTTTATACTGTATCGAAGATGTAGTGTTAACGTAAAGCATTCAGTCGGAATTGAAAACAATCGCATCAAGTTCAACTGTAAATCCTCGCGCGGATTGCTCTGACTACGCCTCTAAAGTGCTGCTGGTTGTTTATGCGTTCACATACGTTACGTAGCAATTGAATCGTTTTCTACGCTACTCGCTGAAAGCGTAAATATTTATTTATTTTATTTCAAAGTTACAGTTTTGCATGTTTAAATTTTAAATTTTAATTAAATGCCCTATTTGACCGTATGCACTTAACCCATTTATTATCTGCACTGTGTGCGAGTTTGTTTTATAATTTTGCGTAGAATTATTAGATTTTTTTTAATGAGCGTTGCTAAGCGCTAATTAATTATTTGTAAACCATACAAACTACATATTCAACGTCAGAATCGAATTCGCGCTTATTTGATGTGGGAAAATTATTAACTTGTTTACTATAACAAAATGAAACAAAGAGATATTCGTAGATTAAAGTCTCTCCAAAGGTTAAAAATTAGATTTGTAAGCTACAGAAGTATATTTCCCAAAGTAGAACATACGCTGTATAACGTCTTAAACACTTACATAAATAAGCAGCTATATATATTTTTGTATCAAGTTGACTAAAAAGACTTTATGGAGTGACGATTTAGTAATGCACGACCTAGAAATAGATGCAGGATATCGATGGATGCATGTAGCTCAGGACCGTGCTTTATAACATTTCTTAGGGCGTCAATGTTCAGCTGTGGAATTATGATGGGCTGTAATTCGGATAATGACGATGATATTTTTAACGACAGCAAGCTCGTTAACAATGAAGGACTGCCATGACAAGCTTCCTGTATATTTTGTATACTATAACGATAGTAAAGGTATACGAAAGAACGATATACGATACGTAACACATAACGAAACTAGTTTTCTGTTGAAATTAAATATAAATAATCCAAATATTTTTAATTGTGAAAGAGCAATACTGCAACTGGTTTTAGCACGAATGGGTCAGCTCGACCGCGGAAGGACTACGCTCTATATAATACCAGTGTAAATTAAGCAGCTCAATGCTGTTTTTTTTTTGTATGGTGAGTGTATAGAAACGGAGACCCATTTTTTTACAGGATGAGGTGACAAACGGGCACACAGTCTACCTGCTAGTAAGTGGTTGCTGTGGCCCATAGACAGCTACATCTATCCTCGATTACGAATCAAAATGCAGATACGTTGTCACCCCTGAGGACTAAAATGGAATGCCTCGTTATCAGTAAAAAAGAATCTCCGGATCTCTACACTCACCATACGAAACACAGCAGCATTAAGCTACTATTTTCGCTGATATTCTGTGAGATTTTACCGGATACGAGGCATTCCATCTTAATACTCAGGAGTGATAACGTACGAAGGTGACACTGAAAATCAAAAACTGAACGAACTAGCAAGTTATTAATTATGTTATACGTTTTTAAAATAGTGTCCATTTACATCAATACATCGCTGCATCCGATGGAACCACTGAGAAAAGCACTTTTCCCACTCGTCCTTAGGGGTCTCTTCGACGGCATTTTGAAACGGAGTCACTGTTTCATCGGCGTCCATAAAACGTTTTCTTTGAAGTTTTTCTTTTATTTTTGGAATTGAATAAAAATCGCAAGGTGCGAGATTGGGGGTTTAGGGCAGGTGACCTAGTAATTCCACGTCTGACGTCGCCAAATAGTCGATTGTTTGCTTGGCGGTGTACAACGAGGCGTTGTCGTGGTGAAGGAGAATCCTACTGCGAGATCATTTCTCCCAAACTTTTTCTAAGACAAGTGGCAAACAATTGTTAGTGTAACACTCTACAGTAACTGTTTTTGATCCTCTAAAACAATTGTCGCATAGTGTACCTTCACTTCCACCTGTACTTCCAAAGAACGAAGCCACCATCTTTTTTCCCACGCTTCGACCTGTCTTTACTTTGGCAACTCTTTACTTTGGAAGGAAACACCCAGACAGCAGACTGTCCCTTAGTTTCAGAATCATAACAATAAATTCAACTTTCGTCACCCGTAAGTATGTCGAACACAGCATTTCATTCACCTCCGTTAAATCTTTGAACCATTTCACGACACCAATCAACAAATGATGGGGTATCCACCGGGCACTTTCCTGACAGCTAAATGTTCGTGGAGGATTTTGTGCACTTGACTCATACCGATGCCTAAGCTTGTCCAAATCTGCTAAAAAGTCACTATTTTGTCCGTCTCTATCATACGCCACACAACACAGATGTTTTCTTCAGTGGTCGCTGTAGAAGGCCGTCCCTCACGCAGATCATCGGTGAGATTAGTGCGCCCACGTTTAAACTCATTAAACCAGTTTTAAATGGTGGCACGAGATAGGGCTTCGTTGTGAAAGGCTAATAGAAGTCTATCATAATTTTCTTGTTTACATAAGACGGAATACGAAGCGATTGACCTTGCTCGTTTCGCGGAGAACCGCGCGCCGTCTATCGAACTACACGTGCGTTAGCCGTAAGAGTGTGCTAGATTGGTATGCAGACTAATGAATAACAGAGAGAAAATTTCTTACTTCTTGATAAAATCTTTTTATTTGTAATATTAGTTTCTATAGATTATAAATTCTGTACTTTATTCGTTACAAACAAAATTAATAATATTTCCTCTTTATAATATTAGTATAGATTATAACTTCTGTAAAGTAAAATTATTCCGTAAACAAAAATTAATGTATGGACAGCGATTTCTTTTCTGAATTGGTACATCGTACGTAAAAAACTTCACGTAACTGAAAATGTTTGTTCTTGTGAGTCGTACAAGATGCAAATTTACGTAATGCAAATCGCATAAATAATAAAGAAAAAAAACTAAAATGTCCCTGTTTGCCCCATAGTAGGGGTAGGTACTGTGTGTGTAAATTCTAACAAGATTTCTTCGACCGGCCAATCACTTCACATCCGTAGTACGTCAGTTTTTCTTAATTATGTACTTAATCCATACTTTCGAAAATAAATTGACTATGATATTACTACTCTGTACATTATTTTCCGACTTGTTCGACGTGATATTTACATTTTTGGAGTTTCCCACTTGCCTAAAAACGTATAAATTATCAGTTTGGCTAATGTAAATTACTAAAAATGCCTTACAAAAAATATTACCTCAAAATGGAACTTACCACATTTGAAAGGCGTTCTTACGATAAACTCTCTTTGTTTTACCACTAAGGTAATATTTTTTCCTACCCATATTCACATATATAGTCAGTTAACGTGTGAAAACCGCTAAATTAACTGACTATTGTCACCTTACTATACTTTATTTTTTTATTTTTTTATATTACTTATATAGTATGAGTTCTTCCGGGTCGATTGTACAAATGGGCGTGCCTCAGGGCTCAATTCTTGGCCCCTTTCTGTTTCTTGTATATATTAATGACTTACCTTACATAGTAGGGGATAACCATGATATAGTATTATTTGCTGATGATACTTCATTAATTTTCAAATTAAAAAGACAGTTATTAAATTACGACGAAGTAAATAATGCTATAGCTAAGTTATTCAATTGGTTTAATGTTAATAATTTGCATTTGAATGGAACTAAAACTAAATGTATGAAATTCGTAACTCCTAATGTTAAACATGTCAATACTAATGTAATTTTAAATGGGGAGGAACTGAGTCTTGTTGATACCACCATTTTTCTTGGAATCACACTGGACGCAAAGCTTCAATGGCTCCCCCATATATCAAAACTAGCTAGCAGACTTAGTTCTGCAGCATATGCTGTAAAAAAGATTAAAACTCTTACCAGTGTTGAAACAGCTAGAATAGTTTACTTCAGTTATTTCCATAGCATTATGTCGTATGGTATTTTGCTATGGGGACACGCGACTGACACTGAAATTATATTTATTTTACAGAAGAGGGCCATTAGAGCAATATATAATTTAAAACCAAAAGAGTCACTGAGACAAAAATTTAAAGAAATTAATATATTAACTCTGGCCTCTCAATACATTTATGAAAATGTAATGTACGTACACAAAAATAAAAGTAGTTTTGCGAAAATAAGTGATATTCATTCTGTAAATACTAGGAACAGACAGAGAGAAGCTAGTAGTACCAGTTACTCGACTCCACCGATTCAGTAATTCATTCTTGGGGCGATGTATACGCTTTTACAACAAAATCCCAGAAAATATACAAAATTTGTCATACACAAAGTTCAAAAATGTTATTAAACTAAGTTTGTATAAAAAGGGTTATTATAATATTAAGGAATTTATAGATGATAATAACCCCTGGGAAGGGTGATCGCTACCAAGCTATTTCTAATTTGTCTTGTGTTGTTGATTGTAAACATGATTGTAAGCTATTATTGGAAAAAAATAGTCCCGCTGGGTTTCTTGCTGGTTCTTCCCAGGACAGAGGTTTTTTTTTTGCGAACCAGTGGTAAATTAAAAAAGTGACCTTCAATAAGTATTTTTATAATCTACATTGAATAAAAAAGTTTCTATTTCTATTTCTATTTCTATTACACCACACATCGAAGCGCCTGGTAATTTATAACGGCAAACTTTTATCAGGCAATGTGCAATATTATTACTAGGCGTTTGTAATCAAAACTAATTATGTTAATAAAAAAATTGTATCGTGAAAGGTCGGAAATGAAAAGGCAGGCACTTTCGGAATGACAATTCAAATATTTTTAAGTAAAAATAATTTTTTCTAAATTTATATTCACAGAGTCTTGGGTAGAACAATAATTTTAGATATCATTTCTTAACATATTTTTATTGGTATATTGACTTATTTTAAAATTTTAAGAAGGCGGGCAACTTGTAATGGAAGCGAACAAACCTACAAAAATGTGGGTTAGAATTACTTCAGGTCAAAGTTCTAGTGAACAGAAATAGATGAAATTTCTCCAGTTCTCTTCGTATTCTACCTTAAATGACATCGAAAGTCATAAAAAACCATTGTACGAAAATTTTCTCGCGTTAAATTCATGCTGACGAAAAAATGACAAATTAATAAAATACATATAGTTCGTACGGATAAAGAATGGGATTAAATATGGCGACTGATAGAACCCATACCGTCTACATGTACAGTACCAATAGCGAACACCCACTAATAACGATATAACGTTATATTATTCAGTTAATCGGAAATTTTCAATTAATAAGAAAATATTTGAAAAAAAAAATATTGAAAAACTGTGCACGCAAGTAGGTACAATAATTTAAAATAAAATTTATAACTAGCGACCCCGTCTGGCTTTACCTGGGTGGTTTCTAATAATATGGCGTTATTTAGACTTAAGATAATCATTTATATAAGTCCATTTATTTTATCTTTTCAATATTTCTATTTTATTAAAATTAAGATTTCAGATAAAATTTAGTCTAGATCACTTCTTGTATGACACTATTTGTTCATGAATTTTTATTGCAATCGGTTCAGCCATTCCGAAGCTCGGACAAACGGGCAAACGAAAATTTTATAAGTGGTTCGTTATTTTTCAATGTCAAAAATAAATTTTAATATCATTAAATTATAAAGAAAACTCAGAAGGCGTCGTAGCTTACAAATAAGCATAATTGGATCGGTCCATTTTTTTTGTGATTTTTGCCATTTTGGTATTATTAATTCCAATAACAAATGTTGGACTGAAGTTATAGAACGTACAAAAACGCATATCGCAAGGTATTTTTGCAGTCTTTACTGGCGGGTGTGAGTATAGATAGCGACAGTGTGTGAGTGAGAGGTAAATAGAGGCGGCGCCATTTTCAATTCCATTCTTTAACCGCATGGGTAGTATACAATAATATTGGCAAAGAGTTCCATTTTCAAAATTTGACTTGATATTTTTAATTATATCGTTTATAAGTGGCCAGTTCTAAAAACTTTCAGTGTCGCCCTCGTATCTGCATTTTCATTCTTAATCGAGGATAGATGTAGATGTCATTGACGCACAGCATCTAATTACTATCAGGTTACGGGTTCGATTGTCACCCTATACTAAAAAAATGTTTTAGGCAGTAGTCGAATTGTGGATCCGAGCTCACGATCTGAGTTCGTGGTCCTCACCCTGCCTTTAAGCTAATCTCGTAGATGCAAGTATTAAGTTATTTGATTTAAGCTGTTATGTTATCTGTGATGTTAAATTATATTCGTATATATATCAAGAAATAATAAACCGATTTTTGATAACACAGTTCTCAATTTGTCATTCGGCGCATTTAAGAGGATATAGCAAGTCAGCTCAAATTCTAATTTCGCCCCCACTTCCCCGCGCGTTTTATGCTATGTACCGACATGTTTGTAATCAATAATACTGTAAGTAGATAGGTCGATAGATACTTATTTCATTAGGTTTATCATATTTACGCCCGTTTCTCAACCCAGTCGCTTCTTATTTTTATTACGATTATTTCCCATTTTAACTTTACGTCGTCCTGTTGCGTAATGTGTATTCTGATCGTAAGTGACACATATTTCCCCTTCAATGGCCGAAGCGAAACTGACCGGGCAGCAGGAATCAAGCATCACGAAGCCGATAGTTCAGGTAATTTCTTTTTACAGTGAAAACAGTGGTATTTAAAAAAGTAAATAACATAAGCACTGCTTTATAGTTAGTTCAGTTAGTATGCAAAGTTTCATGATCTTATTTAAAGTATTTTATGAATAACAGAGGTTTATTGTTTTTTTGGAGGTAACTTAGGATTTTTTTTCTATCGAGAAAATTTCACGGAATCGTGTTTTCGTCTAACATAGTCCTTAACATTAATTCTCAACTTTACCATATATTTATTTCAAAATTAATCCTGCAATATTTTCGGCATAACGGGGGGATCTTGCTAAGCCATTTGAGGTTATATTTCCCCCTTAAGCGCGAGATCTAACATAATAACATAATCTTACATATCAATCTTACATATCAAATCTAACATAATTTAACAGTGGTAGAGCCACGCGGCAGCTTTGCTGTCGCACGTATGGGCCGGCTCAAACCGGGGTGGTACCACGACCTCACAGAATACCGGCGTGAAGTGGAAGCTCTGCTTCCGCGTTTCGTCTGGTGAGTGCAGGTGGCCGGCGGCCCAAATCCCCCCCCCCCCATCAACATGGTAGCGGAATTCAATGATAGACTACCCCAGGAGGGTACCAGCACCCCTGGAGAATCCCTCGCTGAGCATCCACGACCATGTTTCTCCACTTCTGAGCGTGGGTGCTCAGGCTGCCCCGCATATTCTGGGGGGGGGGGCAAAATTCCGCTCAAGACTAAAACTGCTCGGGGCAAATGGAGCAATAAGACCAAGGCGACCCCTGCCACGCTGTCCGTGAATTTCTGCAATATTAGGGGACTTCACTCCAACCTAAACGCCGTCCACTACCATCTCGAGACGGCGAGGCTGGCTCTGCTCTTTCTGACCGAGACGCAGGTGTCCTCTCCGGCTGATGTCTCGTATCTCTCCTACCCGGGGTACAAACTGGAACACTCCTTTGTGCCTCGGGCTGGAGTTTGCGTTTACGTCAGAGAGGACATCTGTTCTCGACGCCTCGGCAGACTTGAAGGTTCGGACCTGTCCATCCTTTGGCTACGCGTAGACAGCGACGACCATCCGCGCGTCTACGGGTGCCTCTATAGGTCCCACAGCGGTAATGCCGAAACAGACCGACTCTTCGACCACGTCCAAATGGCTGCAGATTCGTTGCTACAGCAGATCCCCTCCGCAGAGATCGTGATCCTCGGCGACTTTAACGCCCATCACGCCGAATGGCTCGGTTCACGTTTAACCGATCATGCGGAGAGATCTGTTCATGATTTTGCCTTGGCATATGGTCTGACACAACTGGTTACTTCGCCTACGCGGATTCCAGATGTGGAGGATCATGCACCTTCCCTGTTGGACCTTCTGCTGACCTCTCACCCGGACGGATATCAGATTTCCGTCGACGCCCCTTTAGGCTCCTCGGACCATTGTCTTGTCCGGAGTGTGGTGCCACTCACGCTGAAATCGCGGTTGCATTCTGCAGGCTGCCGCCGTGTTTGGCACTATAGGTCAGCCGATTGGGATGGGATGCGGTCTTTCTTTGCATCCTACCCTTGGAGGCGGGTTTGCTTCTCGCCGGACGATCCCAACATTGTTGCGGATTCTGTCGCTGATGTGGTACTTCAGGGTATGGAACTTTTTATTCCTTCCTCTGTGGTGCCCATTGGAGGCAAATCTCAGCCATGGTTTGGTCGCTCCTGTAAAATAGCATCATGCTATAAGCAGGAGTGCTACCAGGGCTGGGCTGACGCATCAGCGTCCAGGGATGTAAACACCAGCGCTCTAAAAAAGAAGTATAATTCCGCCTCAAGGTCCTTCAAAAGAGTCATTGCCAAGGCAAAGTCAGAGCACATAGGCAGAATTGGCGAGAAACTAGTTCGTCTTCCTTCTGGAACCCGTGCATTCTGGTCTCTCGCCAAGACTGTCCAGGGGAATTTCTGTCAGCCATCTCTTCCATCTCTGCACAGGGAGGACGACTCACTGGCCCACACCGCAAAGGAGAAAGCCGATCTTCTAGGCTCTTTCTTTGCGTCTAACTCGACTCTCGATTACAGGGGGAGTACGCCGCCGACCATCCCGCGGTGTGAGTGCTCCATGCCGGAAGTGCAGTTCACTCAGCGCTCGGTTCGCAAAGCACTCCTCTCGAGTGGGCCTGACGGAATCCCCCCAATTGTGCTGAGGACGTGTGCTCCAGAGTCGGCACCGGTTTTAACGCATTTTTTCCGGTACTCCTACTCCCTAGGCGTAGTCCCAAAATCATGGAAGACGGCTTTCGTCCACCCGATCCCTAAAAAAGGCGACCGCTCAGACCCGTCCAACTACCGGCCTATCGCCATCACCTCCTTGTTCTCCAAAACAATGGAGTCCATTGTAAACTGCCAGCTCATGAGGTACCTTGAGGATCACCAGCTGATTAGTGACCGCCAATACGGTTTTCGCCGTGTTAGGTCAGCTGGTGATCTTCTGGTCTACCTAACTCACAGATGGGCGGAGGCAGTAGAGTCCAAGGGGGAGGCATTGGCCGTTAGTTTGGACATTGCGAAGGCCTTCGATCGGGTTTGGCACAAAGCGCTTCTTTCGAAGCTCCCTTCCTATGGGCTTCCCGAGAAATTGTGCGATTGGATCACCAGTTTTCTTGCAGATCGGAGCGTCAAGGTCGTTGTAAACGGTGCAAGCTCCGATTGCAAGCCTATTAATGCTGGTGTTCCACAGGGCTGAGTGCTATCGCCAACGCTGTTTCTTCTGCATATCAATGATATGTTGCAGACCCGTAACATTCATTGCTATGCAGATGACAGCACTGGTGATGCTCTTTACACCGGCCGAGCCAATATTTCTCGGGAAAACGTCTCCGAGTGCCGGGACAAACTTGTGCCTGAAGTCGAGTCTCTGCTGGACAGAGTCTCGGATTGGGGGCGACTAAATCTAGTCCAGTTTAACCCCCAGAAGACACAAGTTTGCGCGTTAACCGCTAAAAAGAACCCCTTTGTCGTATCCCCTCAGTTTCAAGGCACTCCCCTTGTTGCCTCAGCCAGTATCGGAATCCTCGGCGTTGACATATCGAGTGACGTGCAGTTTCGTGGTCACTTGGAAGGGAAGGCCAAATTGGCCTCTAAAAAGCTTGGCGTGCTCAGCAAAGCGGGACAGTATTTCATGCCGGCACACCGCCTGCAATTTTACAAGGCGCAGGTTCGGCCGCACATGGAATACTGTTCCCATCTCTGGGCTGGGGCTCCCCAGTACCAGCTCCTTCCACTTGACCACATCCAGCGCAGAGCGGCTCGAATCGTCGACCACCGAGTGCTTTCCGATCGGCTCGATTCTCTGGCACTGCGAAGAGATGTTGCATCCCTTTGCATTTTCTTTCGCATATACCATGGGGAGTGCTCTGAGGAATTGTTCGGATTAATCCCAGCCGCCAAATTTCGTGAACGCACTACGCGGCAAACGTCCCGATACCATTCACACCATCTGGATGCTTGGCGGTCCACCACTGTACGTTTCAAAAGGAGTTTTCTTCCGCGTACAACCTCTCTGTGGAATAATTTACCACCGGCGATTTTTCCGGACCGATACGACCTGGGGACCTTCAAGAAAAGAGCTTACTCCTTTCTAAAGGGCCGGCAACGCATCTGCAATTCCCCTGGTGTTGCGGTTGATCATAGGCGGCGGTAGTCACTTAACATCAGGTGAGCCACATGCTCGTTTGCCCCCTCTTCTATAAAAAAAAAAAAAAAAAGATCGCTCAGATGTATCTAATTGTTTTTTGTATTAATTGATAAAATGACAGTTTTTTTTTTTAAATATTTTTTATTGAAATATTAAGATGTTAACGAACAAAAGTTGTGAACTGCAGTGTGCAGAAAATTCTTATTAGTATAAATTTATGTTTTACTGTAGTTATATGAACTATGTACTCGTATAATATGTATTTTTTGTTGTTAAATACAGAAAGAAAAAATAAATAGGTATAAATATTTAATTAAGTTAACAAAATTTAATTATTATTACTGGTGGAGCCACGTGTTTAAGGCTGCCGAAGTCTAGTTCCCCGGTCGAACCTTAAACCTATTACGCGAGATATTAATCTAAGTGGACTGTATCTACTAATTGATTCTACACTTATATATGCGGTACAATGCACTCGCTCTTCCCTAAAAAACGAACTATTATTTGCCAAATCGATGAAAGGAATCCTGCTTGATTGGGAAAACACAAAATTGGAGCGGGTTAAAACAACTATATCAAGCAGAAAAATACTATTAGGAAAATGTTGACTCACCGGGATGTTTCTTGTATGCGGTCAAGCACTATAACTGCGACTTCTGGAACACTCCGGAGAGAGGCGGTGCGCGACTATATCTCACACGAAGTGGGGCGGGTTCCCTGGAGCTCGATTGCTTCCAAGCTAAAGCGGTTTCTACTAGCGGTGTTGTTTCAACAACGAGCGCGGCGGGAAGAGCTCTTTAGGACACTATTATCCTAGGCGGTGTGGTTTCAACGGCGAGCGCGGCGGGAAGAGGCCACGCGTCGGTCGCGCGTGTCTTATATATCCTCGGTTCCGATGATTACGTGATGTTCTAGAATCATCTTCTTTCCCCTCCCACCCCACCACCCCGATGTGTCGATAGGAAGGTACGAATGATATCGTTTTGGAAAGGTATAACCGATTTGGCAGCCTACCGCCAAATAAAATAAATACGAATGGTTTTCCGCGCAACCATCTCCCCCGCCCTTGAAGGATCTCCTTCAAAAAATAACTAAAACAACTAGAGCTAAGATCAACTAACAAATAACTAACTAACGCTATTCAACTACAATTTTAATCTAGAAAGCTAATTTAAATTACGGAAGAGGCAGGGGGCACAAACGGACAACAGGACGCAGGTAAGACCCAACCGTGGTCTTAACGCGAGCTATCCTAATTACTCCGTCGGAACCGGGAAAGACCTCCTCGACAATTCCTAACGGCCAATGGAGAGGTGGCGTATTCTCCTTAGTGAGCACAACTACAGTTCCTACAGCTAAAGGCTCAGTCGCTGTGTTCCATTTTTGCCAAGACTGCAAAGTATGCAAGTATTCCATCCTCCATCGTTTCCAAAACGATTGCATTAACCGGTCTAATAATTTGTAGCGTGCGGAAATGCTAAGTCTGTTCTCATCCATATCTGCGGCGGGCAAATACTTTAAAGGCGTTAAATTCAAAAAATGTGCTGGAGTTAGAGCCAGCGGTTCCGTGGGGTCACTAGACAATGTACGACAAAGTGGGCGGCTATTCATTACGCATTCAATTTGAGCGAGCACCGTACTTAGCTCTTCGAAGGACAAAATTTGATCTCCTATTACTCGGTATAAGTGACTCTTTAGACTCTTAATATTAGTCTCCCAATTGCCCCCAAAATGACTCGCGGCTGGGACGTTCAGAGACCACTCAATGCGGTTCTCGGCTAGAATGTGAGCGAACTCCGAATTATAATACTTGCTAGCTAAGAGCTCATGTAGTTCCGATAGAATACGTTTTGCACCGACGTAGTTCGTACCGTTATCCGAATATAATTTACTTACAGGGCCTCTACGGGATAGAAATCTTTTAAATGCACCCATAAAGCCTGCTGTGCTTAGATCACCAACGAGTTCTATATGCACCGCTCGAGTAGTTAGACATATGAAAATGCAGACGTAAGCCTTTGTGGATCTTATACCACGCCCGCGAGTGAGCGTGACCTTAAACGGACCAGCGAAATCCGACCCGGTGTGCGTGAAGGGCTTTACCGATTGTATTACTCTACAAGATCTAAGTTCCGCCATTTCCGGAAATGACGGCTTGGGGCGTGCCCGAAAGCAAGCTATACATCTGTGCACCCGATTGCGTATTAAACTACGTGCAGAAAGAATCCAATAATTCTGACGCAAAATTGACATCAACAAGTCGGGGCCAGCGTGCGAGTTCAATTTATGATGGTAATCGACTAATAAATTCATGATATGGTATTTGCGCGGTAAAACTATAGGGTGCCGTTGGTCGAAACTCAACTGCTTGTTGGACAAGTGTCCACCTACCCTTACAATCCCATTCTGTAAAAATGGCTTAAGGCGTTGAAAGGCGCGACTACAAGCTCTATTCGATTATAATCTTGTAATTTCTTCAGAGAAGTGCGCACGTTGAAGTTCACGTAATACTAGCGACTCGGCATAGTTGTAATCGGACGCTAAGACATACGAACGTCGCGGTAAAAGCTTCGCGAATCGACAAACGTAAATTACGCTACGCAATAATTTCGACCAAGAGGACAAGCGGTTCGCCAAAGCAATGATTGGAGAAACCTCGCTCGAAACGTTCGCCACTAGAGCGTGTCTCTTCTCTTCCGGCGGTTGTGACACTGACGAAGGTTCGAAATCGGTTATTGACCATTGCGAGGGATCCAAGTGAACCCAAGAAGGTCCGTGGAACCAAAGCGGGTGGTCCATTATTTGCATCGGGGTGAGTCCCCGGGATAGACAATCGGCAGGGTTTTCCGTACCGGACACGTGATAAAAGTTCCGCGTTGCTAACTCGTCTTGGATCTTGGCCACTCGTTTCGCGACAAACGTATCCCAACTGTGGGGTGAAGAATGAACCCAGCATAAGGCGACGGTGGAGTCGGAAAAGGCAAATATCCTTTCTATGTGAACTCTATCCCTACATGCGCTGATAACTGCGGTAATAAGCTTGGTGAGTACTAATATTGCGCAAAGCTCTAAGCGCGCCAGAGAGACAACCTTACGAGGGGAGACTCTCGACTTAGAACTAATGAGGCTAATCGAATTTCTACCATTATTCTGAACGTGGAAATATACAACGCCCCCGTAAGCCTTCTCGCTGGCGTCTGCAAACCCAACGACCGTTATGACGCTATTTCTATCGACGTTTATATGACGCGGTATTCTAATTTCTCTTAGTAAAGGAAGTTCCTCTCTAAAGCGCTGCCACAAACGAACAATGCTGTCAGGCGGCGAATCATTCCAATCGCATTCAAATAACCAAAGTTGTTTAATCAAAAGCTTAGCGTATAATATCACTGGAGCTACGAAACCCATGACATCCCATAATCTAGCAACGCATGACAGTATTGTGCGCTTTGTGCATTTCTCTACGGGCGGATTTACCTTAAGGCTAAACACGTCGGACTCTGGTGACCAACACAGACCGAGCACCTTGTGTGTATCGGAATCGTCGAATTCCTTTATCGCCGAAAGACGGTGTGATAGTGGGATGGTATCTAAAACCGGACGCGAATTACTAGTCCACTACACAAGATCGAATAGACCCGATTTCATGAGTTTTATAACCTCGGCGGTGGTTAGGGTGGCCTCCTCCACGCTATCGACCGAGTACACAAAATTATCCATATATAATCCGCTCTCAATTGCCCTCTTAGCTTTAGGGTAAGAGGGACCTTCATCGTGGGCGAGCTGTTTCACCGTGCGTAACGCATGAAATGGGCTCGACTTTAAACCAAAACAAACGCGGTTAAATTCAAACACCATTAGAGGTTCCTTTGGGTTGAAACGATATAAAATGCGTTGGAATCTACGGTCGCATTCACGGACCCCTATGCAAAGAAACATTTGGCGAATATCGGCGGATAGTGCTATACTAAACAAACGAAAATTGGCTATTATATTAAATAAACTGCCCTGTAAATTTTGCCCACTATAGAGGATATCTTTAAGCGACAGGTGAGTGCTAGTTTTAGCGCTAGCGTCGAGCACTACACGTAACTTAGATGTAAGTTTGTCCTCCCTAATGACCCCGTGGTGTGGTATGAAATACGACGGTGTCTCTTCGTAGTTATCTAATTTCGAAGCCACGAGTGATATGTAACCTTCTCTTATATATTCTTTAATGACGCCGTCGTAAGCTTCCTTTAACTGGGGTGAAGCGAGCATCCTACGCTCCAAGCTGTAGAAACGTTTTTCCTCCATTTGACGCGAATCGCCGAGAGATAAAACATCTCCCTTAAAGGGCAGCACTACACTATATCTACCGTCGCGATCACGAACGGTCGTGCGGACGTAAATTTCCTCGCATAACCTATCATCTGAGCTAACTATGGGTGGGACGTTCACCTCCTCCATCTCCCAAAATTTTCGGACTAACGACTCGAGCGGTTCGACAGCCATACCACAATAAGAGGTTGCCGAAATACTATCTATGATGGGGGCGGAGCCAATGATAACATAGCCCAATACGGTTTCTAGTGCGTAAGGCGCCTGACCTTATTGTTTAACAAAAGATGAGGGAAAAGCGATGCTCCAATGAGCATGTCTATGTTTCCAGGAACGGCGTAAGTGTCGTCCGCTAGAATCAAATTTTTAAACTCAATCATTGCCGATGTGTCAACCGAAACGGTTGGCAACCGTTCAGTGACCCTATCTACTACTAGTGCATTTATATCAAAGTTAACATTGCGATCTATCCGAGAATAAAATTTTAAATTTATATATCCCTGGGTAGCTATACTAGTACCTCCGATGCCTTTAACTACAGGACATGAAAGTGACCTATTTATTACTAAGCCTAAGCGCTGACAACATTGTCGTGTTATAAAGCTATTTTGGGCTCCGCTGTCCAGCAGTGCACGGATGCTTTGTTCGTTCCCACGCGAATCCCTAACCAAAATACGCGCCGTACCCAGTAACACGGTTGAAGGAGGTTGTACTCCCATATTTGCCAATGAGCACAGAGCGACATCACCAGGTCGACCGCTAGAATCGTTGACCTTAGTAGGGGTGAATTCCTTATCCGCTTTACTTGACGCCGCTGTGTTGCTATTTTCAAAATGTAATAGCGTGTGATGTTTCCTGACGCACTTGCTACATACGGAACTCGAATTGCATTTTGCAACTAAATGCTTATCGCTTAAGCAGTTCAAACATAGGTTGTTTGTCTTTACTAATTTATAATTTTCGCTTGGTGAATATTTACGAAAAGTCGCACAATTATATAAATTACCGTGTTTATCTTTACATACGATACAAGTATGCTGAAGTGATGTTGACGTAGCGGTTACGTACGTTAACGACCCTTCTATTTTAGATGGTTGAGTCTGTCTACGGTCGACGCACCTTTTAATCTCCTGTTTAACGTTCGGAGAGCGCTGCATCACCTTTATTTGATCTCGCACGAACGATGCTAATGAATGAAAGGAAGGCATCTCCGAGCTACGATGCTCCATTTCAAACGCACGCACGGTGTCGGGGTCTAATTTCTTTAGTGCAATATGGAGAAACACCACGTCCATAAGGTCATTAAATTTTAAATTCTTAAGTGCAGCCACCGATGCCACAAATTTATCTAGAAACTGCTCTAAGCAGTTGATGTTCGCGGATGATATAGGTTTAAGATCGAAAATCTGGTTCAAATATTCGGAAGCTAACATTCTCCTATCTTCATATTTAGTTTTAAGCGTTTCGAATATTAATAAGTAATTGTTTGCTATAGGTATAAAACCAGAGCAGATCGACTGTGCCCTGCCACTAAGTTTACTAATTAAGTAATATAATTTTTCAGCGTCCGATAACGATGGGTTATTGTGTATATTGTTTTGAAAACTACTGAAGAAGAAGGGCCACGTCTTAATATCACCATTGAATACCGGAATATCTATTGGCGGCAACCTAATTGAGTCACGAGGACGTACCTGCAATTCCGGCTTTGCTTCGCTTTGAGATTGTAGGAGTTTTGCCGTTCTTTTGACGCGACACAACATATCTTCGAATGCCAGCAGCGGTTGGTAGTTCACTATGTATTTCGGGTCGATTTGTAATTCCAAATGATTAATTTGGTCTAATATTCTTTCGTAATCCGTCCGCAAAGAATCCACCGTTTCAATTTCATTCAGAAAAGTTTCCCGCACCGCTTCTACATTAATGTTCTTTATATGATCGCTAATGTTTTGTATACGTGAAAAAAGTACGTCCCTCTTGGCATAAAGCGTTTTAATTTTAAATTCTCTTTCACTAACTGCCATTTTAAATTATTATAACAAAGTTATTAATCACAATTAATCTCACACGCATAAACGATGGACGATGGACGCTCGGTATGCCGTATTACGTAATTAAATCGAACACCTGCTACAGTCGGGGCGACGCGTTGCTTGCTAACTCAATTTTTTTATAAAGATTGTCGGGTAATCGTACCAAACGGTTGTTATCACACTGTTTCAATTTTAAACCTTAAATTTAACCAAATACGAGCGCTATGAAATAAGCAATTCTGTTTGCGAGTACCTAATCAAAATTTAAACGAACACTATTTACACTATTTACGAACACTAATTATTCGACCAGAAAATGGTTGGATAACCACTAAACACCAATCCAAATCCTGCCCGAAGTGACCATAAAATGGTGGAGCCACGTGTTTAAGGCTGCCGAAGTCTAGTTCCCCGGTCGAACCTTAAACCTATTACGCGAGATATTAATCTAAGTGGACTGTATCTACTAATTGATTCTACACTTATATATGCGGTACAATGCACTCGCTCTTCCCTAAAAAACGAACTATTATTTGCCAAATCGATGAAAGGAATCCTGCTTGATTGGCAAAACACAAAATTGGAGCGGGTTAAAACAACTATATCAAGCAGAAAAATACTATTAGGAAAATGTTGACTCACCGGGATGTTTCTTCTATGCGGTCGAGCACTATAACTGCGACTTCTGGAATACTCCGGAGAGAGGCGGTGCGCGACTATATCTCACACGAGGTGGGGCGGGTTCCCTGGAGCTCGATTGCTTCCAGGCTAAAGCGGTTTCTACTAGCGGTGTGGTTTCAACAACGAGCGCGGCGGGAAGAGCTCTTTAGGACACTATTATCCTAGGCGGTGTGGTTTCAACGGCGAGCGCGGCGGGAAGAGGCCACGCGTCGGTCGCGCGTGTCTTATATATCCTCGGTTCCGATGATTACGTGATGTTCTAGAATCATCTTCTTTCCCCTCCCACCCCACCACCCCGATGTGTCGATAGGAGGGTACGAATGATATCGTTTTGGAAAGGGATAACCGATTTGGCAGCCTACCGTCAAATAAAACAAATACGAATGGTTTTCCGCGCAACCAATTACTTAAATTTAATTATTAATATTAAGGAACCTTTCGTTGTTTTCTCTATCCATTTATTAGTTTATACTCTCTAGAGATTCTAGCTACCAATCCCTCGACACCTAAACATTGTGGTAGCACTATACTATAATCTAACACTATACTAAATATATATAATTGTTCAGTTTTACGTGTCGCAGATTAAACATTCATTAACCTTGCACTCAATGTTCTTGTTGAACATAATTCGTAGTACAATTTTGGATATAACCAAGCTTTATCCGTGATTTAGCCAACTTTTTTTATGTAATAAGGATGACAAGTGAATGCACAGTTCACTTGTAAACTTATTAATCTATAAAATTTTTAAAATGCGGTCAAAAATTGACTTACGTCGAAACAAAGTATTAAATCTGAAAGATAGGGGACGAAATGAACCAATAAATTGGCCGCTTTTACGTCATATAACTTTACGATTCATTTCTTTGCCGCAACACGTATTAGAGCTCTTACGGGACAAGTGACTGATCACATCAGTGATTGCGGCGGAGTTTTACCTGGTTTGTGTTTATGATATAAAAAAACCTCCGCACATTCTCACGCGTACCTAATGAAGGTTCTTCACAAACAGATTATAATATAATGGTTTTATGTTGATGGTCTTCTTCGAATGCCATTACATTTTTTTTATAGAATAGGGCGCCAAACGAGTACACAGTCCACCTGATGGTAAGTGGTTGCTGTGGCCCATAGACATCTACATATATCCTCGATTACGAATCAAAATGCAGATGCGTTGTCACCCGTGACGACTAAGATGGAATGCCTCGTTTCCAGTAAAAAGGGTCTCCGGTTCTCTACACTCACCATACGAAACACAGAAGCATTGAGCTACTATTTGACATTGGTATTCTGTGAGAGCGTAGTCCTTCCCCGGTCGAGCCGACCCATTCGTGCTACAACTATACTACTAATATAACTGCAGCATGGCTCTACCACGTATAATTATATAGTATAACATTGTGAATGTGCGCCGCGGGTTCGAATCCGGCACGTAACAAGCATTGTTATTGTCTATAAATAATTGTTTCGGGTCTGGATGTTTATCCTTGTAATATTTGTATAATATTTAAATTTTATATATAATTTTATGTAAACTGCCCATACGATACAGATGGTAAATCGTACGATACCATGTTAGCACAACACAAGTCTCACCGTTACTTTGTAGACATCAACTTTATAATCACGTCATAATTTCTGCATAGTTTAATTGTTTCGGTGGCAGCATAAACTGAGTGAGGTCAATTTGCCTAACGTGCACGCATACAACATTTCGAACGTTTTTTTTATTTCTTTTCACTACAATCTATAAGTATACATACTTTTAAATTGTTATATCCGTCAAATTGTTGTTTTATTTATTATTATTAATTTTTATTTTTAATGTCTACTCTTTGTGTCTACAAATGTTAACATTTCAGTACCTAATGATGTTTGTGGCGTGTTGCAATAAATGTTTCTTTCTTTCTTTTTTCAAATACGAAAAAATGGTATGCAAACATAAAATAGGTCAATACTCAATGACCTCGTCTTAAGTGAAGGTTTTTATTTAGTAGTATTTAAACAATTGAATTGTTCATAGACGAGATGACTCGTGGGACAGTAAAATGGTTAATATTAGTCTCATAGCAAACAGTTAATTTTATGTTCGTCTTAGTGAACTCACCTCTTCATTTAATATAAATGTCATAACCGTATCAATTTAAAGAGCCTAAATCCACTAAACGTTGCGTAATTCGAGAAATGATTTGTAGAATTGTTCTGAGCTTAACTGAACCCATCAATAATTAACCTTTAAACCGCGGTCTCTACTCCACACCTTCCTAAATATCACAAAGCATTCCTCAATTTCAACGGCAACTGACATACTTTAATCGTGCAATAAACCAGTCCCTTCCAGGCGTAATGTGAGGCGGATTGTGTTCCGGTGACCAACGTACCCTAGACGGGTATGGAAACATTGTTAACGAGTAAAAATAGAAGTAATGGCTCTTTAGCGATCATAATGTTTTATTGCATGGGGCATTAAGGAGCATCAACGTGGAACAATAAAAAAGTTATAGGCGATAGGCCATGTAGTGGCGGTGTGAGAATATTCACTACCTCATACCCGTAATTAAGAGACGATAGAGTGAAACGAACCATAAGATGGAGGGCAGCGCCTTTCTAACAATAAGTAAAAACTAAAAAAAAACTGTAGCCGATGCTGGAAAAGTGCACTCGCTGAGCTTAACAATACGTTTTTGACACTTGCCATTTACGTGGAAGAGCCACGCTGCTGTGTTTCGTATGAGGAGTGTAGACAACTGGAGACCCTTGCACTGATAACAAAGCATTCCATCTTAGTCTTCAGGGGTGCCAACGCATTGCATTTTAATTCTTGAACTAGGATTGATGTAGATGTTTATGTGCCACTGTATTCACTTACCATCGGATGGACTGTGTGCACGTTTGTCACTCTTATCCTGTAAAAAAAAATAGTCGTTGGTTTCGAAAATTGGGCAAAGCAGGGAAAAATCTATGAAAATGAACCGCGAGCTGGAGGGCTTTAAGAACCCGAGACCGTTTTTCCTAATAACATTATCAAGTCATTCCATCTTAGTCTTCAAGGGTGACTACGCATCTACCAATTACCGTCATAGTGTAGGTAAACACAACGGACAAATTTTGTTAATACTAACTATAATTTATCCAACAGAAACATATTAAATAGCTTCTATGAATATTAAACGGCTTATATTCAATTTCAACCTCGCATAATGTCCAATGGTACACAATGTTTGGCTATTAAGGATCAAAATGTACCATTAAATCTAACGTAGGGGCCTGGCGCCTTTTGTATTCGATGTAAATCGATTTGCTTTCTACAAAGTGCAAAAGTGCTTTGAATTATTTTCGTGCTACTACTATATGTATGAGTGAATGAAGCAAACGGGTTAACTTATTTTTTCTGAAAGGGTCGCTATGGGCGCGTGGAGATGAAATAAAAGATGCTTATCGCTTCATGCTCCAATGTGATCCACGACTAAATACGTACGTGCAATTTGCCAGTTTAACAAAAAAACCCATAAAGAACACTGCATATCTTAAAAGACGTCGAAACTAAGCCAAACCATGCTCATCTTATCGTAAGAACACTCACTTACTCACACATATTTAGGTACTTGAAATCATTAGCAATTAACAACATGGTTTTAAGTGTACATATATTTATTTATGTTATAACCTAAATAAGTTTTAAAAAGGGCTTAATGGTTTTTAGCATTCTCTCCCAGCACAAAGATAAAAAACGTTAGCAATAATATTAAGAATAAACAATAATAACCTTCTCCCTAACCCTCAGCCGTTTGGGCTCCCCTGCCGAAGCCATCCATCATCATCATCATCATTACAGCCCTTCACAAGTCCACTGCTGAACATAGGCCTCCCCCAAGTAATGCCACAAAGCACGGTCCTGAGCCACCTGCATCCATCGACTTCCTGCATGTCTTACCAGGTCGTCACTCCATCTAGTGGGGGGTCGCCCTACACTACGCCTACCGGTACGAGGCTGCCACTCGAGAACCTTTCTTCCCCATCGGTTATCGGTTCTTCGAGCTATATGGCCGGCCCATTGCCACTTCAGCTTACTAATCCGTTGGGCTATGTCGGTCACTCTGGTTTTACTGCGGATATCCTCATTTCTGAGTCTATCACGCAGTGAAACTCCGAGCATAGCCCTCTCCATAGCTCGCTGAGCGACCTTGAGCGTCCTCATACGGCCAGCGGTGAAGGACCACGTCTCAGATCCGTAAGTTATCACTGGCAACACGCACTTTAGTTTTCAGAGATTGAGGTATATCTGACGAGAAGATGTGTCGTAATTTCCCGAACGCTGCCCAGCCGAGTTGAATCCGTCGATTGACCTCTCGGTCGAAGTTGGACTTACCTAGTCGGACTATTTGTCCCAGGTAAACGTACTCATCAACAACTTCGAGCATAGTGCTCCCAACAACTACCGGCATAGGTGTGACATGCACATTAAACATGATCTTTGTTTTGTCCATGTTCATCTTAAGACCTATCCGTTGGGAGACACCATTGAGGTCATTGAGCATAGTGCTAAGGTCCACCAGCGATTCTGCCATAAGGACTATATCGTCGGCAAATCGTAGGTGAGTGATGTACGCGCCATTGATGTTAATACCGTATCCTTTCCAGTCCAGTAGCTTGAAAACGTCTTCCAACGCAGCGGTGAAGAGTTTCGGGGATATAACATCACCCTGTCTTACACCTCTCTGCAGTTGGATAGGTTTCGTACTCTGGTTCTGTACTCGGATAGCCATCGTAGCCATACTGTACAAACACTTCAGCACTTCAATATACCGACAGTCAACTAGGCACCGCTGAAGAGACTGTAGCACCGCCCAAATTTCGACGGAATCAAAGGCTTTCTCATAGTCCACATACGCCAGGTAAAGTGGCAGATTGTACTCTTCGGACTTCTGTACAATTTGCCGAAGGGTATGTATGTGGTCTATGGTAGCGAAGCCTTTTCGGAAACCGGCTTGTTCGGGAGGCTGGAAGTCGTCGAGTCTGCGTGCGAGACGATTCGTAATGACTCTCGAAAACAGCACGTAGACGCGGCTCAGAAGGGAAATCGGTCTGTAGTTCTTCAAGAGAGCGTTGTCGCCTTTCTTAAAGAATAAGACCTCCGCGCTTCTGCTCCACGCCTCCGGAGTATTGCCACCATGGAGGACGGAATTGAAGAGCTTCTGAAGGACTTCAAGTACCGGTGTTCCACCCGCTTTCAGAAGCTCCGCTGTAATTCCATCCTCGCCCGGGGCCTTGCCGTTTTTAAGGTGGTGGAGAGCCATTCTAATCTCGCTCAGACTGACGTCCGGGATATCATCGGAATAGTGTCGGATAAGACTTGCTCTTGGATCGTTACTCACACTTGCGTGTGGCTCCAACGATGATGTGTACAGCTGCCCATAGAACCTCTCAATCTCACTCAGAATCTCAGGTGTCCCGGAAACGATGTTGCCACACTCAGTCTTCAGCCTTGACAGTTGGCTCTTTCTGGCAGACAGATCTCTGGCAAAGACTTTGGAGCCCTGGTTCCGCTCGATCGCTTCTTTAATACGAGCAGTATTAAAGTTGCGTAAGTCTCGCCGCATGCATTTGGAGATCTGTCTGTTCAGTTGCCTGTATGCTGTCAAATCTGTTGACGATTGCAGCCTCATCTCCCGTCTAACAGCCATGAGGTTAAGAGTGTGATCCGAGAGTTTTTGTGTTCTTCTGCGGCGGGTCTTGCAGAACTTAGCTCCGACCGTATGGACAGTTTCCACGAGCTTGTCATTCATATCGTCCACTGCATTGCAATCCTTTAGGCACTGAAAGCGGTTTTGTAACTCGAGCTGAAAGGTTTCGGGATTCTGGATTAGAGCACGAGGGGGACGGAGCGTTGACTTCATTAGACGAGACCTCTCCAACTTAACATTTAGGTTCAGTGTGCCTCTAACCATTCGGTGATCGCTGTCAGTTTTCACCCTTGCGATCACTGAGACATCACTGAACAGTTGGCGTCTGGTCGTCATAATGAAGTCAATCTCATTTTTTGTCGAACCGTCGGGGCTCGACCAGGTCCACTTCCTGTGGGGCCGCTTCTGGAAGAAAGAGTTCATCATAAAGAGTCCCTCTTTCTCCATAAAGTCGGCCAGCTGCTGGCCCCTTCGGTTCCGTTGCCTTACTCCAAATTTCCCCACCTTCAGCTCACCGCTTTCTCTTGTGCCTAGTTTTGCGTTGAAGTCTCCCATCAACACCGTGTAGTGGATTTTGGAGGAATGCATGGCTCTGGAAATATCCTCATACATTTCCTCCACCTCCTCATCGGGATGAGCCGAGGTTGGTGCGTAAACCTGTATGACCTTCAGCGAATACCGTTTGGTGATTCTGAGTATCAGGTACGCGACCCTCGTCGACACACTCCCAATCTTTACAACGTTGTTGACGAGAGACTTGTGAACGATAAATCCGACACCTCCTTGGGACAGATGGTCGCCCTCCCGGTGGTAGAACAAGTTGCCGGACTCGAGGATTGCCGTATCCTCCCCCTCTCTTCGGACCTCGGATAATCCACTAATATGCCAGCGCAACTTGTCTACCTCTTCTTCCAGCTCCAGTATCTTCTCGTCAGTCCTCAGAGTGCGTGCGTTATATGTTGCCAGGTCGAGTCGTCGTAGGTGGCAACCGAACCTCCACCGGAGATTCTTAGCACCCCCTGCCCCGCCGTTACCATGGTCGCCACCGTAGCTAGGAATAGCGGGGCCGCCGGGGACTGGGGGCCGTTTTTTTGCGTCGTTATTCATGGGGGGATATTTGCCATAGTTGCCACGCTTGGCGAGCGGGTTGGCAACCGCAGTTTTTTATTATAACGCAGTTGTTATCAGGAAGATGCTGCTGCCCATCTCCTGCCTGTCTCCCTCTGTCGCCTCTTACGACACCCACGGGAAGATATGGGGTAGTGGATATTCTCAACCGCCACTACACGGTACATTTCTGTAAAACAGTTCTGCAAAACATTTTATATGTTGAAGCCATCCATATTTGAGTTATTATTTATTTATGTATTATATATATATTTATTTTATTATATTGACATTTATGTATATTTATCATTTCCATTTATTTATTTATACATCCAAAACAGATGAGAAGAGTATAAAAAAAATAATCATAATAATCAAAACCAGTACAAAATACTTTAAAATTAAATTCAAATTTCCTAGTTAGTATATAGTATAATAGTATTCTCCTACTATTACGGATAAATCGCTTTAAGTGTTATAAAACTGTTTGTGAATAAAAGGTTTAATTTAAAGCGTCGAAAAATTCTAGGTTAGTTGTAAACTCATCAAGTAGCATGCAAGGCGTGCGGACTGAGCCCCACTCACACGCGATGTGCAAATGAGTTATTGGGTTCCTCGTAAAGTCCGTTCAACGCTCGCCTTTTTCTGCAAAACATTTTATATGTTGGTATTTGCAACAATTTTATATCTGCTCTTTATCACTAAATTTGAGTTTTGCATGTTGAATGGTACTAAATATTAACATGCTTGTCACTTGATGTTAAGTCTCGTGGTGTCTCTGTCACTTTGACTAAAAGTGATGGAGACAGCATGAGACTTAATGCATTTAAGGATCAAGATCAGCAAACAATTAAGGATCAAAATGCAGATGCGTTGTCAGAGGACTGAGATGGAATGCCTCGTTTTCAGTAAAAGGTCTCCGGTTCTCTACACTTACCATACGAAACAAAGCAAGTTGATACTTTACGTTGGTATTCTGCGAGACCGTGGTCCTACCCTGGTCGAGTCGATCCATTCGTGCTGCAACCACAATATAGCTTCAGAATGGCTCTACCACTTAAACCTACTGGTAGGAGTGACGATCTGGTAAGAAAGTGGTTGCAGGTAGCTCGGGTCGTGTTTTGTAACAGTTCTTGATGGAGCGATCTCTTTAAATGAACTAAAAATAAAATATTTACTATATTAAGTGTAAGAAAAAATCAAAGAGTTTGTGTCAGATACACTGAACTAAATGGGATTTCATATCCATGACCCGCAGCCTATAATCTACACTAGGTCATGCGGCATAGGTCATAAGACATGCTTTGTAATTTAATTGCATACTGTAGCACTAAGAAATATAATATATAATTACAATAATAGTGACCGAATTTCAGACCCAGAGAATTATAATGTGGAGTGTATGCGCAACAGCAAAGGACTCTATTCCCCCACTCTCGTAGTTCTTTGGGACTGTAATCTGACACGACCGGAAAAATATCAGGTGCAGACTCAACGCTTTACTAGCTTTCCGAGACACTGGGGCGAAACACCACCAAATTTTCGACTTCTGGTCGCTACTGACAATTTCTTGACAGAAAACCCCAATAACTAATTTTGGCCTGACCAGGAATTCGAACCCAGGCCTTCATGACCAGAAATGGTGGTAACGACCACTAGACCTGTGAGGCAACCTATCGCAAATAGTAAAAACGTAGTATGTATAGGTTGTAACAATAATAAAGATGGCTTCGTGTCGCGCTCAGGGCCGCGAACTCGAATCCCGCACGGAAAAATTATATGTATGACCTACAAATAATTGTTCCTGGTCAGAATGTTTGTTCTTGTAAAATGTATGTAAACGATACAGGAAAAAATCCAATTGACGATTTTTATTATTTCAACTAAAGAAAAATTTCTTATTATACTGGCAGTAAAACATATATGGTAAATAGTAAAAAAGTAGTAAACCGTTTAACAATAAAGGTCTTTGTGCTAAACTTTCAATTGTTTTCCAACAATCGATGCATCTATTACACACCAAAAAATTACAAGCCAATATCTCAGTTCGAATCCCTAAAGTTTAAAACCACATGCCTAAAGGAAGCCGGTAATTTTCAGATCGACTGCATTTATGAGACTTGTAGGAAATTCAGGCAACTTTGTTTCTTGTTCGTATTCGGTTGTTTGAGACCGACGACAATAATAACTGAAGGTTTAAATATTTTTAATACCCTTCCTTACGATTTTAACATTTGTTTCTCTTTTTTTTTCCTTTAAATAAGTATGGTAGAGTTTACTCACACAATTTGCACAAATAAACGTCAAGGTACACCGTATAGTGACTGTAGAAGAATATCCACTATCTCATTTCATCCACAAAATGAATGAGAGGATGGGCAGCAGCATCTTTATGATAAAAGCTAAATTTAAAACAAAACTGTGGTTGCGTACACGCTTGCCAGCGTGGCAACATTGACAAATACGAGTATATCCTACTCTGAGGTAATCTATGGATGGGTTTAGTTCAGCTGTGGACTTTTAAAGGGCTTTTAACGGAGATGGTGAACGGCAAGATTCGATTATTTAATAAAATAATGGTGACGAGTGAGCACACAGTCCGCCTGATTATAATTGAATTCTGTGGCCCATGGACATCTACAGCGATCTTCGATTAAGAATTAAAATGCGTTGTTTCCCGGGAGAACTAATGTGGAATGCATATTTTTCGGTAATAATTTCTTATATTTACGCGAATACATAAATTAAACTATTTTTTTGAATTTTATCGCGTTTTATTTAATTAACTCCCAATGGGTGTTTTTGACACCATAGACAATATTCTATATAGGGCATTTGACGCCCCGACGCCCGGCTATCTTCAGCATTTGAATGTTAATTTTTATTCCGATTAAAGCAGAAGTAAACGCAATAGAATCCGAAAAATTAGTTTCATTTAATGTTAGAGTTAGTTATGTAATCTTTTTATCGTATATTTTTCACTTTATTTCCTCAATTGTCCTCGCTTGCCTGTTACGCGCGTCCTTAATCCTGTTAAAATATTTTTGCCTTTCATTATAACGTAAAACATAACATAAAATATAACGCTATAGATTTTTAGGTTAAAATTTCTTTCTTTGCGCAATATCTACTGTCGCAGCAGTTTAATGTTGTTTGCATTTTCCATTTTAGTTTTGATAAAATAAAATCCATTTTGCTCTTTGCTTGTGGTTAACCGCTGGTATATACTCGTAGTGCAGTTTCCGTGACGATGAGGGACGTGACTGTGTGTCGCTTATACTCCAAGTTATTGTGCTAGATCGAGTGCTGACCTCTCGCAATATACAAAATCTTCCGACAGATTAAATATATATCGCAAACCAGTACGCCACCTAGTATCTCAAGTCCAATTCAATTTTATGTACTCTATTAGCATGGTTGCAGCACGGATAGGTCGGATCGACGGGGGAATGACAACTCACAGAATACCAGAATAGCAGCTTAATGTTGCTGTATTTCGTACGGTTAGCGCAGAGAACCAGAGACTCTTTTAGTAGAAACGACGCATTTCATCTGAGTCCTCAGAGATAACAAATGTCCACTAGTATAACTAGTATAGATAAGGATTGACGTAATTTTTCTAAGTGGCTACTGTAGTACATAGACACCTGCAAACTTTGAGCAAAAAGGGATACAGACGCGTTGTCACCTCTAAGGTCTTAAATGGATTGCCTATAATTACACTGGCTCTCTACACCTTTCAGACTGGAACACAGCAGTGCAGCACTACTATTTGGAAGCACAAATAGGTGAAAGTGTATGTCCTACCCAACTAGAATCCTGGCAGAATAGGAGTCCTAGCTCCTAAAACTAACAGTCTGCATACAATGTAATTAATATTGTGCTTTCAGGCCAATGTTAGCCAAAGCCAAGAGATTTATCTGACATTTTATTTAGTTGACTTTATCAACACACAGATATAAATGGGGTGATAAACTATCTTAAGCCACTACCACAATGTGGAATGGAGTCAAGCTGTAGCTATATGATGACAAAGACATGACAAAGATATGTTGGCTCTATCGGAAAAAGACTGCATTCTTACAGATTAAATAGCATAAAAATTAAAAATTTTATAGAATAAGGTGACAAGCGATCACTCAGTCCGCTTGACGGCAATTGAATGCTACCACATTTATTCTCGATTAAGAATGCGTTGCGCAGATGCGTTGTCACACCTGAGCACTAAGATGGAATGCCTGGTTTCCAGTAAAAAAGGGTATCCGAATCTCTACACTCACTATACGAATCACAGCAGTATCAAGCTGCGGTTTTACTCTGGTATTCTGTGAGAGCGTGGTCCTTCCTCGGTCGAGCCGACCCATTCGTGTTACAACTATACTACAAATATGCATGCAGTATGGCTCTACCACGTATCGATATAATAGGATAATGATAAATATGAGACCAAACAATTACGAGGCAAACGCGATTATATTTTTATTATTTAGCTTTCTTTGTTCGGATTATCATGTTACGTCCTTAAATTTCGCTGGCGTCCGCACTAATTAAAGTAATTGAAATTATCAATAAAAGTTATAAGCAAATAAAGTGATAAATCAAATAATAAAGCATCTAAAGTTTACATTAAATGAGAATATATTGATAAATTTAAAAAGAATTTAAAACATTTCTGATTGAGAAACACCACTACTCAATTAATATTTAAGCGCACATCAGTAGGCATATTATAATGACTGATGAATACACATGACATATTATAATGAATTTATGTAAAGTATTCTAATATAATAATGATATAAATAATATAATGAAATAATTTAATTGTAATAGTGTAGTATATTTATTTGTACTTAAATTTTGTATAGCTAAGAGTTGAACTTAGCGAACGTAATGTATTTAAAAAATCTATTCTTTATCATTACCTGTATTTACAAATAAAAATCAATTAAAACTTTAATTTGAATTGATACGTAAAAAAATGCTCTATTTACAATGATTTTGAATAAAATAATCGTAATAATGGGAAAGTGGCAACACCTTGAAAAACTCCGCAAATTAATTTTATCGCGAAATACCAGAATGTTAAAGAAACCACCTTGATCGCTACCATGCCATTTCTAATTTGTTTTGCGTTGACAATAGACAAGTAAAACACAATCAAGTTGACAATAGAAAGTAATATGTGTTTTTTATTAACTAATTATAGCCCATGGTTGACGATAATCCCACCTGGTGGTGATGGAGCCCTAGATAAATAGCCCTAGTCACTATTTCACGCGTCGGAATCCTATGAGAAGTAATAATATCTCAAACCTTAGTAAGTCGCACTGTCTTAGCGTAACAAAATCCAATCATACTATTGCAAAATGTGCTTTTTTTGAAAAAAAAAATATAGGCTTGCTGGGTTTCTTCACAGGGAGGAGCTATTTTCCGGACCAGCGGTAGATTTAACAAAAGAGTGATTCAATAAGTATTATTTATAAATCCATATTGAATAAAAAATATTCTGTTTCTTGAACAGCTTATAGAATTACATTAATGGAACATAAATTTTTTGTTCCTTTTTAAACAACACCTAAACATAAGATTTATTTTTTATATTTTTCATTTTTTTTGTTTTTACGTTGCTATATATTTTATATATTATATTTTTTTTTTTATCCACTGGCTTCACACGGATGTTTTTTCGTTTCGACAGTGCCGCTTACTGGGTTCAGTTGTGAATCTATACCATTAAGGAACCCACTTATTACTCGCAAACAATTTCATCGAAATCAGTATCGCCATTTAAGGCCGAATACGAAGAGAACTGGCGAAATTTAACGTATTTCTCTTCACTATAACTTTGACCTGAAGTAATTCTAAGCGTTAAAACATTTTGTGCTTATTAAGGAAAAGTGTTAGCTGTTGGCAAATAAGTTTTTCTTTGTTTCATGCAAAATAAATTTTGAATTAAATTTATTTTATTTTATTTCAAAAAAGTCCGTTTGTAATCGTATATTTCGACAACGTAAGAATTAAGAAAGAATAAATATTACGGTTTAGACTTTTTTTATTGATAAGGATTTTCTACTGTATTGTAGAGGCGGCAGGCAGGCAAATATCCAGACCCGAAACAATAGATATTACGTCATACAAATACTTGTTCCGTCCGGGATTCGAGCCCGCGATCCCTTCACGGAGCTGTTAAAATTGACCCTTTAATATTATTAAATTTGTATTTAGGTGTCCGATCCTTGCTCGGTGTTTAAAATATAATTTTCTCCGGCATTACATTTACAGAGCAAAATTGTAAGGTAGAATATTATCTAAGTACAAAATATCATAAAAATTAAAAGAGATATTAGTAATATATGAATGTAAATCTGTATGTATAATATAGGTATAATTCTTCTGTACGTGTGTTTGTCCCGAACAGGGCCGAATACGACGCGATTGACCTTGCTCGTTTCGCAGCAAACCACGCGCCGCCCGTACGCTTTGTTTATATAGACATGTATAATATAATAAAAGCCGTACGGGCTTTGATTATATTATATTTCACTGAGCTAGCTCAGTATGCAGAGTAATTAACAACACAGAGAGCATTGCTTACTTCTTAAATAAATCTTTCTCATTTATAATATTAGTTCCTATAGATTATAAATTCTGTACTTACTTTATTCGTTATAAAATATTGTTCGAAAAGTTATTGAATTGATAAAAGTTTTTTTTTCTTAATTGGTTCATCGTACGAAAAGAACCTCATATAACTGAAAATGTTTGTTCTTGTGAGTCTTACAAGATGCCGTAATGCAAATTGCATAAATAATAAAGAAAAAACAAAACTAAAAAGTCGGTGATTGCCCCATAGTAGGGATAGGTACTGTGTATGTAAATTCTCACAAGACTACTCCGACTGGTCAATCACTTCACATCCGAAGTATTTCGGTTTTCTTAATTATGTACTTACCCCATGCTTTCGGACTATGACATTATTTGCGGTCTCTGTGCTTGCACTACTCTGTACATTCTTTTCCGACTGGGCCTTGATATTTAAATTTTTAATGTTTCTCACTTGAAACTAGAAAAGTATAAATGATCAGTTTGGCTAATGTAATGAGTAAAAATGCAACCTATTAGGCAGCCTCAAACAAAAAATTACCTTACAAAAATATAAGTATTAACTTCAAAATACAACATTCGAGCAGCGTTCATGCGATAAACTCTGTTCCACCACTTAGGTAACATTTATTTCTTTTTCTACCCATATTTACATTTATAGTCACTTAAACGCGTATAAAACACTAAATTAACGATTTTCGCTACAGACACATCGACTGTTGTTACCTTACGTCACACGTCCAAGCGCCTGGTAATTTATTACGGCAAAATTTTATCTGGCAATATACGATATTATTACTATACTATTATTACGATACTTCAGGTCAAAGTTATAGTGAAGAGAAATACGTTAAATTTCGCCAGTTCTCTTCGTATTCTTCGTATATATATATATATATATATATATATATATATATATATATATATATATATAAATATATCCATACTGGCTTCAAACGGATGTTTTCTCGATAACAGTGTCGCCTACTGGGTTCAGTTGTGAATCTATACTATTGAGGAACCCACTTATTACTCGCAAACAATTTCATCGAAATCAGTATCGCCATTTAAGGCCGAATACGAAGAGAACTGGCGAAATTTAACGTATTTCTCTTCACTATAACTTTGACCTGAAGTAATTCTAAGCGTTAAAACATTTTTTGTAGGTTTGTTCGGTTCCTTGACAAGATGCCCGCAGTTTTAAAATTTTAAAATAAATGAATATATCAACAAATAAAAAACTGTTAAGAAATGATATTTAAAAATTTCTTTAAAAAGATATTTAAAAAGTTCTTCCAAAACTCTGTGAATTTTAATTTAGGAAAAATTCTTTTACGTAAAAATGTTTGTATTGTGATTCCGAAGGTGCCTGCTGTCTTTATTTTCGATACAAAATATTATTTATTAACATAATTCGTTTTAATTAAAAACACCTAATAATAATATTG
The DNA here is from genome assembly GCA_907164705.1 of Parnassius apollo. Classification (NCBI taxonomy): domain Eukaryota; kingdom Metazoa; phylum Arthropoda; class Insecta; order Lepidoptera; family Papilionidae; genus Parnassius; species Parnassius apollo. The sequence continues at coordinate 1,560,025 of CAJQZP010000095.1, read as the reverse complement.
TATATTGCCAGATAAAATTTTGCCGTAATAAATTACCAGGCGCTTCGACGTGTGACGTAAGGTAACAACAGTCGATGTGTCTATAGCGAAAATCGTTAATTTAGTGTTTTATACGCGTTTAAGTGACTATAAATGTAAATATGGGTAGAAAAAGAAATAAATGTTACCTAAGTGGTGGAACAGAGTTTATCGCATGAACGCTGCTCGAATGTTGTATTTTGAAGTTAATACTTATATTTTTGTAAGGTAATTTTTTGTTTGAGGCTGCCTAATAGGTTGCATTTTTACTCATTACATGCAAACTGATCATTTATACTTTTCTAGTTTCAAGTGAGAAACATTAAAAATTTAAATATCAAGGCCCAGTCGGAAAAGAATGTACAGAGTAGTGCAAGCACAGAGACCGCAAATAATGTCATAGTCCGAAAGCATGGGGTAAGTACATAATTAAGAAAACCGAAATACTTCGGATGTGAAGTGATTGACCAGTCGGAGTAGTCTTGTGAGAATTTACATACACAGTACCTATCCCTACTATGGGGCAATCACCGACTTTTTAGTTTTGTTTTTTCTTTATTATTTATGCAATTTGCATTACGGCATCTTGTAAGACTCACAAGAACAAACATTTTAAGTTATATGAGGTTCTTTTCGTACGATGAACCAATTAAGAAAAAAAACCGTTATCAATTCAATAACTTTTCGAACAATATTTTATAACGAATAAAGTAAGTACAGAATGTATAATCTATAGGAACTAATATTATAAATAAGAAAGATTTATTTAAGAAGTAAGCAATGCTCTCTGTGTTGTTCATTACTCTGCATACTGAGCTAGCTCAGTGAAATGTAATATAATCAAAGCCCGTACGGCTTTGATTATATTATACATGTCTATATAAACAAAGCGTACGGGCGGCGCGTGGTTTGCTGCGAAACGAGCAAGGTCAATCGCGTCGTATTCGGCCCTGTTCGGGACAAACACACGTACAGAAGAATTATACCTATATTATACATACAGATTTACATTCATATATTACTAATATCTCTTTTAATTTTTATGATATTTTGTACTTAGATAATATTCTACCTTACAATTTTGCTCTGTAAATGTAATGCCGGAGAAAATTATATTTTAAACACCGAGCAAGGATCGGACACCTAAATACAAATTTAATAATATTAAAGGGTCAATTTTGACAGCTCCGTGAAGGGATCGCGGGCTCGAATCCCGGACGGAACAAGTATTTGTATGACGTAATATCTATTGTTTCGGGTCTGGATATTTGCCTGCCTGCCGCCTCTACAATACAGTAGAAAATCCTAATCAATAAAAAAAGTCTAAACCGTAATATTTATTCTTTCTTAATTCTTACGTTGTCGAAATATACGATTACAAACGGACTTTTTGAAATAAAATAAAATAAATTTAATTCAAAATTTATTTTGCATGAAACAAAGAAAAACTTATTTGCCAACAGCTAACACTTTTCCTTAATAAGCACAAAATGTTGAATCCTTTACAATCCGGTTTCCATCCTGGTCATAGTACGGCTACTGCCTTAATTAAAGTTACTGATGATATAGGGTGGGGTATGGATAATAAACAACTCACAGTCATGACCTTGCTGGATTTCAGTAATGCGTTCAATACTGTTGATTTCGATATACTGTTGAGTCTATTGTGTTCCCTTAACATATCTCCATCAGTAATTAACTGGTTTCAAAGTTATCTCTGTGGCCGTCGGCAGTGTATTCGTGTCGATGAAACTCACTCATCTTGGTGTGATATTACTGCAAGCGTGCACCTTTACTCTTTTCCATTTTCATTAATTCAATCACTCATAAAATATCTTCTCTCTACCACATGTATGCGGATGATGTTCAGATTTACACCCAGTCAACTCTTGAGAATTTGCCGAATGCAATTGCTACAAATAACAATTTAAATATTATTCATGAGTGGAGTAAGTCATATGGCCTAAATGTCAATCCCGAAAAATCACAGGCCATCATTATTGGTAGCCGGAGCTTTATCTCAAGAATGAACTGGTTCTCCGTACCACCTATCGATTTCGATGGAGTTGTAATCCCTTACTTTGACAATGTCAAAAATCTTGGTATTTATCTCGATAATTCCTTAAATTGCACACGCCAACTGAATGAGGTAAGTAAGAAAACGTTTGTCACTCTTTGTTCTCTGCGGCGCCTTCGATCATTTCTTCCCATTCCTACAAAAATTATGCTCGCACAGTCTCTTCTCCTTCCGATTCTCGACTATGCTGACGCAAGCTATGTAGACATAACTGAGGACCAGCTAAATAAGCTTGAGAGACTTCAAAACACTAGTATTCGGTTCATATTTGGATTGCGCAAATGTGACCATATTTCCCAATTTCGCTCACGTCTCAAGTGGTTACCTATCCAACTTCGCCGTAATATGCATATTCTTTCCATTCTGTACTGTGTATTATTTCACCCTTCAACACCTCCCTATCTAAAGGAGAAGTTTAATTTTGTAGGGCTTCCAGGAGAACCTCTACGCTCTACAAGAAAATTCATTTTAAGGGTACCAACTCACAATACTTCCTTTTTTAATAAATCTTTTACTGTCCAGTCTATCAAGCTCTGGAATGCCCTACCGTTGCGTATACGTGAAGCACAAACTATTGTTATGTTTAAGCGACTACTTAAAGAGCATTACTTGTCTCAGTCGTTCGAACACCGTTAGAATAAATTACGTGATTATGTATCTATTGTAATTATCTACTTTATATTATTGTTTGAGGAACAATAATATAAAGTAGATAGATTAACTTAAGGAAATAAGACTTTTAAGAGTACAGTTTTATTTGTATTATTACTAATTCTGTCATTCAATAAAAATAAAGAAAATTGAAATTTATTTCAAGCACGTTAAAGTCTTCGCGTTCGAGGATTTGTACTGTGACCACAACATTCTTCCGGAATTAGTATAACTAATTTGATAAATAATCGGTACATAAGAATGTTTAACTAAAAATTTAGTGTATGTTTTATGATTATAACATAATATACTAATTGGGGTGTCTGAGGGTGTGAGTTTAATTACGTTACATATTGTTTATATACATATATATATATATATATATATATATATATATATTTGTATGTATGTATGTATATGTGTATATTATATGTTTTACTTTTTTTTTAATTATATTTTAGCAATTTATATAATTTCATGTGTTAGTTATTTAATTGCATGTATCGTCTATAAATCGCATGTATTGATATTACATTTTGTATTGCATTTGTATTATGTTTTGTATGTTTATATTGCACCACCTACCTAGTTTTCATTGTTCTAATCCTTTACACCTTTGGTTGCCTGGAAGAGATCGCTATGTAGCGATAAGGCCGCCAAATTGTACTTACATATTATAATTCGCTTTTGTTTTGTTATCTGTATATTTGTTTGTGGTGTACAATAAAAGTATATTCATTCATTTATTCATTGTATATCTATTGAAAGTCATCTAATAATACCAAAATGTTTCGGTTTTCGTAATACATACAGCAAAGGAGTGGAGTTATCTGTAGGTGTCTGCCTTTTCTCTCTTCAAGACAAGACCGAATGAGCTTTAGTTACGCTAAAGCAGTGCGATTTATCACCTGGGGCTTCATCACCACTTGCCACCATGTTGGATTGTGGTGGAGCACCGGCTTATAATACTTAAAAATATATAAATATACTCATGTAATAACTAAGTGCTGCTGACGAAAATTTATATTTTTTTTGCCTCGTTGCCAGTAAGAATGGTCTGGAGAGTGTAGAGAACCGGCTGTACACTCTCCATACGAAACATAGCAGCATTGCGCTGATACTTTACGCTGGTATTCTGTGAGAGCGTGGTCATTCCCCATCGTGGTCAGTCCCATTCGTGCTACAACACAATTATTTATTAATAGGTTATTACTGTAAAATAAATTCAATTCCCAAAATGCGGCAATGCCTAACACTTAAATAAGCCAAAATACATCCTGGAAATATACGACTCGTTTACGAACACGGAGAGTAACAAATTTATTGCCTTCAAGTTTGAGTTGACAACCTAATGTGATTTCATGAGGTTCGCGGAGCGGGCTCCATCCCTTTGCGTCATACCGTTCCCAGTGCGTAATGTTAAATTGATGTAATGGTCCTTACTGCACCTGTTACCCCAAGGTTCTACAAGCGGTACGTAGACGACACTTTCACAATTTTACCATCAGACAAAGTAACTGCATTTTTAGAACATCTTAATTCCATAAACTCTAAAATTCAATTTACTATGGAGTTAGAAGCAAATAATTCTTTAGCTTTCCTAGATAGTCATCCGAAATCCTAACAACACCATAGGTCATACTGTGTATAGAAAAAAGACCCATACAAACCGATACTTAAATGGTGAATCTCACCATCATCCTTCACAGTTAGCTACCGTGGGCAAATCTTTGTTTTAGAGAGGATCTGTGACAGTAAACACCTGGCAGCCGAGCTTCAGCACGTCAAGCAGCTTCTGCACGACAACAAGCTTCGGGTCCCGCGCCTCCGTCACAGTGACCGAGTGAAGCCGGCCACAGTCGAGCGTGTGCCTGCTATACTACCATAAGTCAGAGGTGTCACAGACAAGATCATCTTGTTACATCTTGAAGCGAGCTTCTATTAGAACATTCTACAAGCCGCCGAAGAAGATTAGTCAGTTCCTACCATCCGTCAAGTGTCATATTCCTCTACAAGATGCAGGAGTGTACAAGCTTGATTGTGAATGTGGTCTCTCTTATATAGGACAAACCAAAAGATCAATTAGGACCCGCGTAAAAGAACATATAGCTGATGTGAAGCATCAACGTTCCGGGAAGTCTGCAGTTTGTGATCATATCCTAGACGGCCCCAACCATTACATCAGATTTGATAGACCACAAATCCTCGCGAAAGAACATCGATTCCTACCAAGGATGATACGTGAGGCTATTGAAATTAAAAAACATCCTAATTTCAATAGAGAAGGAGGCTGGGTACTACCACCTGCTTGGGATCCTATAATTAATAAAATTAAAACTAAACCCAAGCATACACTGCAAGACTTCAAAATACAGTTAGTTCATTCTGCGTAGATCGGACCAAAGACAATAATTAAAAAGCTGAAAGTACTCCGGGTTAACTTTGACATCGGGACGTCAGTCACCTCAGTCCCCCGTGACCATGGGTGCTGGAAAGCACCCGAAACGTCGGGTATTAAAATTAATATAAATAAAACGCGATAAAATCCGTAAAAGTAGTTTTAATCAATGTATAGTGTTCGCGTAAATATAAGAAATCATGATGTAATGGTAACTTACTTACAGTACAGGAATATGAAAAACAGATATCCATTTTAAATATTTAAAAGATAGGTTTTCACATTTCTTGTCATATAATCAAATCTCTCGGCGTGAGAAGCTAAATATTATGTTTACACGATTTTTTTATAAAATATCGTTAGATCAAAAAGCGCATTATGAAAAAAGATACATTATGATTTCATACTTTTTTACATGGTGAAATACCTCCGCATACCCGCCTGCTTGGGAAATCTTCTTCTTGCTTCATCTTCGCTGTATGTTGCCAGGGCCACGAAAACTATTTCGTACAAATCCGCGGCCAGGATTGGAGCCGGTTACCTCATAGTAGCCCCTCCTTGGGGAAAGACTTCTCGAAGCAGGTGAGAGGAAAAAGAGAGTACTGGAAAGTACCATCTTTCCTTACTTTAGCGGCGGATCTTGTCTGTGGCTCCGCCGTCAACCAATCATACAAACTCAATAAGTGTGAAAGTATGTTTGTTTGGAGGTTTGTTCCTCAATCACGCTTAAACGGCTTCACCGATTCTAAAGAAATTTGGCATAGAAGTCAATTATATTGGTAGTAGAATATAGGATTTATTCTATAACCATTCTTTTTCTTTTTCTTTAGCTCGTAGGCTGCCGGGCGAGGTCTCTTCTATTGTGGAAAGGATTTGCCATAATTAACTCGCTTGCTAGAAGGATTGATATCAGTACCAGGTTTCACACACTTCTGACGCTGCTTTCGGTCACCGGTGTGTGTATTTTATTTTACTCTAAGGGCGACCATCGAGCCCACAATTCACCTGATGATAAGTGAAAGCTTCGGCCCTTAGACATTTTTATCTGCATTTGATTAATAATCAAAATGCAGATGCGTTGTCGATTGTCGTTGTTGGAATGCCTCGTATCCAGTGAAAAGTGTCTCTGGTTCTCTATACTCCACATATGAAATACCGCAGCATTAAGCTACTATTTTAAGCTGATATTCTGTGAGAGCGTAATGCTACCACGGTCGAGTCTATCCGGTTGTGCTACTACCATACATAGCTGCAGCGTGCTCTACCGCGTGAGCGTGATTCTACCACGTGAGATTGATGTAAATGAAATGGTTTAACCACCATCTATCAGAAACCACAAGATATTTCTGGTATATCCATTCGTCGACCTTTACGATATCCTAATGACGAAACGAGGTGGATTATCTTAATCTGTCATGACACGGCAAAAGTCTAAAATATCTACTCTTAAAGTTACAGCCTATATACCTCATGGACACGGACCTCACGCTCATTTCTGAGAGGGTTTTAGGTCAAGGAATTGTCCGCCACGTTGCCCCGATGTGTGTTGGCAAACTTCACATGTCTTCGAAATATTTTTTTTCTTATTTCTCAGACATGCAAGTTTCCTCACGATGTTTTCTTTCACCGCAAAGCACGTGGTAAATCAGAGTTTAAACAATTTCAATGGTGCTGGCGAAGATCTAAACCGGTTTGCTCGCGTACTATGAAATTCATAGCGGGCGCCAAATATCTAAGCTACCACGGCTTCTAAAATATCTACTCTTAAAGTAATCAATACAGCTTCATCCTAAATAAAACAACTTTGTGTATAATTTCGGTGATTGTGTTGCAAACAGGGCCGGCAGTTAATTCCTTCGCTGATTGTAATAAGCTTTGCTTTGTGTTTTGTGTTATTTGCTTGCGTTTGCATTTTTGGTTTTGCATATTCGAACTTATTTAAATATTTAAAAACAAACTTATTTGTTCACGTAGTAGAGCTACGCTGCAGCTATATTATAGTTATAGCACAAATGGGTCGGCTCGATCGGGGTAGGGCCACGCTCTCACAGAATACCAGCGTAAAATAGCGACGTAATGCTACTGTATTTCGTGTAGTGAGTGTAGAGAACCGGAGATCATTTTTACGGGAATAGAGGTATTCCATCTTAGTCCTCAGGGGTGACAACGTATTTAAATTTGGATTCGTAATTATGGATAAATGAGGATGTCTATAGGCTACAGCATCCACTTACCATCAGGTGGACTGCGTGCTCGTTTGTCACTCAATGCTATAAAACAAACAATTCAGTTAGAGTTTATCAAGACTCCACTGCTGTATATATATTGATAGATAGATTGCCTTTTACAAGGGATTTGCCACAGCTGCCAGGCTGGCTTGCAACCGCGGAATGTAACTTTCTGGTTTCTTTTTTTCTTATAGTGTAGAGGTGACAAACGAGCTCACAATTCATCTGATGATTTGTGGATGCTTTGGCCCAAAGACATCTTTATCTGCATTTGATTAAAAATCAAAATGCAAATGCGTTGCCACCTCTATAAAGTAATATGGATTGCCTCATTTCCAGTAAAAAGGGTATCCAAATCTCAACACTCACCATACGAAACAAAGCAACATTAATTTTCTATTTTACGCTGTATTCTGTGAGATAGCGGTCCTTCCCCTTGAGATTTTTTTATAGAAGAGAGGGCAAATTAACATGCTATTGACTGGCTGGCAATTTAGCAGCAGCGTGGCTCGACCTCGCATAGAAAGAAATGAATGCTTTAGCCCACTCCGTACACATCTACATCTACCCTCGAATAACTAAATATACAATTAAATAAACATTACACATATAAACCAAATTGAAAGAACTAATTAATATTAATCTCATGGGGTTTGCACACTACTATGACGTAAATAAGTATTCTAAAGTTTTTATCTCTCTGTCCGACCGGACTAATCTTCGGAATGGTTTCGATTGTGATCAAACTGTACGAATAGATAGCGAGTAATATAACCATAAGGAACATAGGCTATATTATATATACACAATATTGATAAAATAAACGATATTTGATTATCTTAGATCTAAATACCGCCACATTAATTGAACCCACTCAGACAAAGCCGGGGCGGTTTGCTGGTTATACATAAGTAATTTTACGAATATCATTTCGCTGTACCTAAATTTTCAAAAACAAAAAACTTAAATTAACATTGTAACTAGCTATAACGCGAATGTGAGAATATTTTGTAAGCAGTGTTCACTAAATTGTAAGCCGCATTATGTAGTTATGTATTCTTATAATTTATTCTGGATGTGGACGCGCATGTTTGTTTTAAGCAACAGAATAGTAATATATCTATTCTACTACCTATTTACTATTATACTATTCTATTTTATACATGGTAGGGCCATGCTATAGCTATATTATTAATATAGTTGTAGCACGAATGGGTCGGCTCGACCGGGAAAGGACCACGCTCTCACAGAATAACAGCGTAAAATAGCAGCTCAACGCTGCTGTCTTTCGTATGGTGAGTGTAGAGAACCGGAGCCCTTTTTAATAGAAAAAGGCATTTTGAGTCGTGATCGAGGATTGATTTTGGTATCTATGGGCCGCAGCAACCACTTACTATCAAGTGGACTGTGTGCTCGTTTGTCAACCTTATCCTATTTAAAAAAACGCGTTGATGTTCTTTTTAAAAAACAAACTATAACGCGGTTGTATTTTTTAACGTGGGAATTAGTTTCATTATGGTTGCAGCACGAATAGCTCGGCTATACGGGGGAAGTACCACGCTCTCACATTATAATAACCTCAACAGCAGCTTAATGCTGCTGTGTTTCGTATGGTGAGTGTAGAGAACCGGAGACCACTTTTACTAGAAGCAAGGCATTCCATCTTTGTCCTGAGAGATGGCAGCACATCTGCGTTTTGATTCTTAATCGAGGATAGTGCTAGTCTGCTCGTTTGTCACCCTCATTCTATAAAAGAACCCGCTTTAATAAAATGCTGTGTTATGTATGGTGAGAGAGATAACCGCATGAGTTTGATTCGAGTAGCGAGGCATCTTAGTCCTCAGGGAGATGTCTTTAGGCCACAGCATCCACTTACTATGATGTGGACTGTGCGCTCGCTTGTCAACTTTAATATAAATAAAAAATACGGTAATAAATATGATTTAATATAATAAAAAAATTCGAGGGATGCGCGGAGAGGGGTCGTATTTCAATAATAAAGTAATTATAATAATAAAATAACGAGCAAATTTTTCTAATTCCAAATAGTATAAAACATGAATCTAGAAAATCATTTTTTTATAGAAGAGGGGGCAAACGAGCAATACGGTTCACCTGATGCTAAGTGACTACCGCAGCCCATGATCAACCGCAACACCAGGGGGAATTGCAAGTGTGCTTAGAGAGTAAGCTCTTTCCGAAAAAAATCGCAGATGGTAAATTATTCCACAGAGAGGTCGTACGCGGAAGAAAACTCGTAGTGAAACGTAGAGTGGTCGACCGTCAAGCATCCAGATGGTGTGGATGGTATCGGGAGGTTTGCCGCGTAGTGCGTTCATGAAATTTGGCGGCTGGGACCGATCAATTCCTTAGAGCACTCCCCCGTGATAGATGTGATAAAATACGCAAAGAGATGCAACATCTCTTCGCAGCGCCGGTAAATCGAGCCGATCGGAAAGCACTCGGTCGTCGACGATTCGAGCTGCTTTGCGCTGGATGCGGTCAAGTGGAAGAAGTTGGTACTGGGGAGACCAGCCCAGAGATGGGAACAGTATTGAATGTTCAGCCGAACCTGCGCCTTGTAAAGTTGCAGGCGGTGTGCCGGCATGAAATACTATTCCGCTCTGCTGAGCACACCAAACTTTTTAGAGGCCAATTTGGCCTTCTCTTCCAAGTGACCACAAAACTGCACGTCATTTCTACATTCATGTTTTATACAAACTTTAAAGGATGTACTACGTCGCTGAATTCAAAGCTACGGTTCATATTATACGGTAGTCAATAATAACAGGCTTATTAAGAAACGAGTGATAGCCATGTTTAATATTCACCAATGACTTCTGCTGTTATTATGCGAATATCGCAATAAGAGCCGGCGCTACAATTATTAATGCCCGGCGTAATTCCTGGAGCTACGCAACGTTTAGCAATTATGAAAGCAAGCGGACGTTCCGAATACAGCAATAAAGCAGCTCGGCTCCATTGTGACTGCAATTTAGAAGCAATCCTCTGCCGGGTCTCTAGCGTGCGGTGCTTTGTTTACCTAAACTGAGAATAATCTGAAACAGGTGGGAGCTGAACAGTATCACAAGCGAGTACACGATCTAGAAATTTATAAGCCGTTTTATGGATACATATGACACGATTTGAATACATTTCCACTACCTGTAACAACGCTAGGCAAGTATTTAAGATGTTTGCAACGTATGAGATCAAAGTATGAGATCGATTTTCGTAACTACGTTAATGTCAATGAGGATAACAATACATACCAAACGCATAGCAATTAGTCACTTATATTTAGGCGAACACTACACATTCCATTATCCGTTACAACCTACAGAAGTCCACTGCTGGAAATAGGCCCGCCCCACAGATTGCTCGTAGATGTTGCCATGGCAGACACGCCTGGCGAGCGAGCGGTCACCCGCAGTTGCTTATTGTGAGTTGTTATCAGGAAGATGCTGCTGCCCACCACCTGTTTCAACTTCCCTCCGTCGTCGTTTACGACACCCAGGGACGACATGGGGCACCGGATCTTCTTGCACCGCCGTTAGACGGCATTATGTGGTCCGACCGTACCGATGCGGCGCTCCAAGAAGTCTGCAGTCTGTGAACATGTTCAAGATCGTCCACGCTATTAACCCTAGTTTTAAGTGTACGAATATAATGGGTATATTTACGTGAATAGTGAATAAATAGTAATAATTTAATTACATTTGATAGACATAGATGATTCGCGAGGCTATTGAAATTAAAATACAACCTAATTTTAATAGAGAAGATCTATGTGTAAGGGTAGGGGTAGGGGATAAAATTTTATCCAAACCCAAGAACACTATACGGTTAGAGCCATTTCATACGTGGTAGAGCCATGCTGACACCCAGAATACCAGCGTAAATTTGCAGCTAAATGCTACTATATATATATATATATATATATATATATATATATATATATATATATATATATAACTATCGTTTGGTGTAGTAGTTTAGTATACAGGACTATAAGTAAACCACCTTTTAAATAAAAAAAAGATGATCAAATTCGGTTGAATTATGTACCACGTCTTTTTTAAGTCGGTTTAAATAATTCATTACTATTGAGCTTCCTCGATATAAACTTTTCTCGATAAAAACTTAACATTTATAACCATTTATCACAAGTACCAATATAATCTAAACGCCGCTATTTCTAATCGATAAACACACAAGAAACGGCTTCCTTCCTATTTCACAACAGTATAATATTATATGTCAATGTGTGAAGTTGTTGGTTCAGTTTTTTATTCGCAAGCATCAATCTTAGACGTCCGCAGAGCTTATTATAACGATGACGATATTTTTTTTAAATGGCAACCTAATAATTACTGCCGACATCCAGTCAATAAAAATACTTGTAATAAAACGACGAACAGTATAAAGAACTACTATGATTCTGATTAAAAACCGAAATTATTATGTTAAGAACTAATGGAGCATGAAGGGACTTGTACTGAAAATTATTCAATAAATGATGGATGTTATATCGAATTAAAATAATTCTAAACTCATTACCATATTTAAAATATTAAATAGTACTAGATAAAGACTATTGAATGCTAAATAATGAATTAAATTTTATAACTTAATATTATTTGAATCTAAAAATTCCATAAGACAATTGAAAACATTTTTACTTTTAATAAAGGTATTGATTAATTTGCAACCATCCGCTAACTAAATACAATGCTGTGTCTTACCGGGATTGAAGAGCACCTCCCGCCCTCCCTCAATCGCGTGCACTAATTCCGTCACCACTAGTCCCAGCACCACTACTCCCGGTACCACTACTTCCAACACCACTATTCCAGGAAAGACACACACACGACACGTGTTTCGCCTCTACACGAGGCATCCTTAGGTGATGTAGATTGTAGACTCTACGACGGCTGACCGCTAAGTGAGCGGCGAGCTTTTTTTGCGCCCGAAGCAAATATGGGCAACCCTCTGGAAAGCGGGGGATGGAGGCGGTGGATGCTCATAGTATATCACGCAGCCGGCTGCGTGGTTAGGTTGAGACTTTTTCCCTACTAAAAACCGCCTTTATGCATTGGCTTACCGATATAACGAGAGATCTCTAAGCCGTATACGAACGCGACCCTCCTTGGCAGAAAGGAGGGCGCAAAGCGGCGAGCCAAAACAGCTGCTATTTATACACGCCGACACAACCGCTCCCCATCAAAGTAAGATAACAAACCTGCGGCTAGTTATCATTCTTATAAATTTTTTAATTTTATTATTGTTATTAATGTTTTTTTTTAAATATTATAATAGTTATTCATTATTATTAATTTTAAAATTATTATTAAAGATTGGCCTTAAAAATGTTTAACAAAGGTGAATTAGAAACATTTATTTGTTCATTCAGAAGTGCATTGTTACCATTACCATTTTTTTAATCTCCAACTGTTTTTTACTTTTATTAGAATGAACCTTTTCCCCTACCCCTCGGCCGTTTGGTCTCCCTTGCCGAGAGCTTCCATCTTTTTTTTTATAGGGAGCGTAGACAGACGCATCATACCTAACAAAACCAGCCCAAACTTGGCATATCTAGTAGTACTCGGCGACGAGTTCCAATGGCGGTTACCAAATACACCTTCAGGTTACTCCGTCAAGTCCGGGGGTAAGGACTCATCATACCTAACAAAACGAGCCCAAACTCGGCACACCTAGTAGTACTCGGCGACGAGTTCCAAAAACGATTACTAAAGTACACTTTCAGGTCACACCATCAACTCCGGCGGTAAGGTTAATACAATACAGTAAAATAGATTTAAATTTTCTAATGATTTTGTTTGAAACTATTCTTTTTCTCTTATTTTAGCTATTTTGCCAACGAAACTGGTTTTTTTAGAATTTGTGAGTTGCCGTTATAAATGTATATGTATGTAAATAGTTGACTAAGTACTTGCTCATATCATAAAACTGACTTTAAAAAATATTGATAATTTAAATGTAATCTGATGTCTAGACCTCGTAAACAGTTTTGATATTAGTGAGTAGGTACTCAAAATATTACTACTATAATACCTAGTAGTGTTGCGAACAGGAGACCTCACGGAAAAGTTTTTGTTTGGAGGTGAATTGTCTGCTTGCTTTGCGTATACTGTGTTCACGCTGCGCTCTCCGACTACCGGTTGCGCTCCGCCCACTGCGGGACGCGCGGGTGAAAAACGAATTTGAAATCGTGCTAAGACCTCGTCTTAACTTTTTGCAGCGTAAACGATACGACGGATTTTGGATAACGAGACCTCGTCTGACTTGTCGTCATCTTCAGAATGTCAAAGGCTATATTTTATTAATATAAATAAATTCTACATTTCTTGATAAATAAATAAATGTCATATCGTCGTATATATATATTTATATGTGTGTGTGTGTGTGTGTAATAGTAAGACGACCTTGTAACGTATGTATCAAAAGAAGTTCATATAATTTTTTATAGCATTGGGTGACAAACGAGCACGCAGTCCACCTGATGGTAAGAGTACATACGAAACACAGCAGCATTACTGTGCTATTTAACGCTGGTATTTTATGAGAGCGTGGTCCTGCCCCGGTTGAGCCAACTAATTCGTGCTACAACTACAATATAGTTGCAGCGTTGCTTTACCACGTGAAAAAACGTAATAACACGTAAATGAAATAAAGGTAAACAAGAAAATTAAGAACTTGTGGTAATCCATTATATTACAGATGTTAAAAATTATTTAGCTACTAGCCGCGTAGTAAAATAAAATGATGTATCTTACCTAGTTTTAAGAGCCCTCCCTCAATTGCGTATGCTGTCCCTGTCACCACTTATCTCAGCACCCCTACTGCCCACACAACTACGCTAGGAAATACACACTACCGTCGATAATAGGACACGTGTTTCGTCTCTAAACATGTGATCGCTGTGAAGCGCTGAGTGACTTATCGGTCAGCCATCAAGGAGACTACTTAACTATAATATATATATATATATATATATATATATATATATATATATATATATATATATATATATATTATATATTCACTTGTTGAGATTTGGCGCTATAACGCTAGTTTTTATACTTTGTCGAAGACGTAGAAAAGCATTCAGTCTGAATTGAAAACAATCGCATTAAATTCAACTGTAAATCTTCGCGCGGATTGCTCCGACTAAGCCTCTAAAGTGCTGCTGGTTGTTTATGCGTTCACATACTTTACATTGGCAATTGAATCGTTATCTACGCTACTCGCTGAAAGCGTAAATATTTCTTTATTTTATAGTAAAGTCACAGTTTTGCATGTTTAAATTTAATATTTGAATTAAAGGCATTGTTGCAGCGTATGCACGTAACCCATTTATTATCTGCATTTATCTGTATTTTATTAAATGAACGTGAAATAATTATTTGTAAACCATACAGACAGACTACTTATTCGATGTCAGAATTGAAGTGCGCTTATTTAATATCAGAACCCGTGACTTTGAGCACCATTCACTGCCCTAATAAGTCATCAGTATATTGAAAAGAAGCACATCAGCTTCACGTATCAAAACATTCAATGTTTTTTTAAGTAAGAAACAAAAGATGTTCATAAATAAAAGTCCCTTCAAATGTTAAGAAGTACGATTTGTAGGCTTACAGAAGTATACTTCACAACGAAGGCTCTGTAACGTCTTAAACACTCATTCAACAATATTCTTTAATATTAACAGTGGTAGAGCCACGCGGCAGCTTTTGCTGTCGCGCGGATGGGCCGGCTCAAACCGGGGTGGTACCACGACCACACAGAATAGCAGCATGAAGTAGAGAGTTACCTCAGCGTTTCGCTTAGTGAGTGCAGGTGGTCGGAAGCCCAATTCATCCCCTCCCCCCTTAATACGGTAGCGGAATTAAGTAAAGAACTACCCCAGGAGGGTACTAGCACCCTGGTGACGGAGATTCCCTCGCTGGGCATCCACGACCAAGTTATCTTACTCGTCCTGAGCGTGGGTGCGCAGGCTGCCCCACGTATTCTGGGGGGGGGGGGAGCAATTCTGTCCGCGACAAAAACTGCTCGAGGCAAGCGGAGCAACAACACCAAGGCGACCCCTGCCACGATATCCGTGAATTTTTGCAACATCAGGGGACTTCATTCCAACCTTAACACTGTCCACTATCATATGGAGATGGCGAAGCCGGCCTTGCTCTTTTTAACCGAGACTCAGGTGTCCTCTCCAGCTGATACTTCATATCTCTCCTACGTGGGGTACAAATTAGAACATTCCTTTGTGCCCCGGGCTGAAGATTGCGTATACTTCAGAGAGGACATGTGTTTCCAACGCCTTGGCAGTTTTGAAGGTACAGACTTGTCCATCCTATGGCTGCGTGTAGACAGCGACGATCATCCTCGCATCTATGGGTGCCTCTATATGACCCGTAGCGGTAATACCGAAACAGACCGACTCATCGACCACGTCTAAATGGCTACAGATTCCGTGCTACAGCAGATTCCATACGCAGAGATCGTGATCCTTGGCGATTTTAACGCCCACCACGCCGAATGGCTTAGTTCACGTTTAACCGATCATGCTTGGAGATCTGTTTATGACTTTGCTTTGACATATGGTCTGACACAACTGGTTACTGTTACTACGCAGATCACAGATGTGGAAGATCATACACCTTCCCTGTTGAACCTTCTGCTGACTTCTCATCCGGATGGATATCAGGTTTCTATCGATGCCCCTTTAGGCTCGTCGGACCACTGTCTTGTCCGGAGTGTGGTGTCAGTCATGTTAACGTGGTGGTTGCATTCTACTGGCTGCCGCCATGTTTGGCTCTAAAGGTCGGTCGATTGGGATGGGATGCGGTCTTTTTTTGCATCCCACTCTTGGGTTTGCTTCTCGCCGAACGAACTTAGCATTGTAACTGATTCAGTCGCTGATGTGGTACTTCAGGGTATGGAAATTTTTATTCCGTCCTGTGTGGTGCCCATCGGAGGCAGATTCCAGACGTGGTTTGGTCGCTCCTGTAAATTAGCATCACTCTATAGGCAGGGGTGCTACCAGACCTGGGCTTACGCATCATCGTCTCTGAATGTAAACACCAGTGCTCTTAAAAATAAGTATGATTCTGCCTCCAGGTCCTTCAAAACAGTCATTGCCAAGGCAAGGTCTGAGTACATCGGCGGAATTGGCGAGAAGCTAGTTCGCCTTGAGAGCCGTGGTAGCTCAGATGGTTAACTCTCGCTGTAAGTATAACAGAACGCGAGTAACCCGGGTTCGATTTCAGCCGACACAATGAAATTGTTAATTGCAATTTTAAGTGCTGATGCACGTGCTCGGCGGTGAAGGAAAACATCGTCAGGAAATCTACATGTCTGAGGAATAAGAAAAAAAATATTTCGAATGCATGTCAAGTTCGTCAACAACATTGGAGCGGCGCGGCGGACACTTCCTTACCCTAAAACTCTCTCAGAAATGAGGGGAGGCCTGTTCCCAGCAGTGGTACTTATATAGGATCTAACTTTTTTTTAGTTTGCCTTGTTTCGGGAAGCCGTGCATTCTGTTTTCTCGCCAGAGCTGTCCAAGAGACCTTTTGTCAGTCATCTCTTCCATTTCTGCACAGAGAGGACGACTCACTGGCCCATATCTCAAAGGAGAAAGCCGATCTCTTAGGCTCTCTCTTTGCATCCATCTCGACTCTCGATAACGGGGGTAACACACCGCCGATCATCTCACGGTGTAAATGGTCCATGCCGGATGTGCGATTTACACGGTGCTCAGTTTGCAAAGCACTCTTCTTCCTGGACGTCAGTAAGTTGAGTGGTGGTGATGGAGTCCCTCCCATTGTGTTGAAAACGTATGCTCAGGAGTTGACACCAGTTTTAACCCATCTTTTCTGGTACTCCTACTCCCAAGGCGTAGTCCCGAATACGTGGAAGACAGCTTTGGTCCGCCGCCTTTTCGCCTTTTTAGGGAACTTTTCCCTAAAAAGGCGACCTCCCGGACCCGTCCAACTACAGGCCTATCGCCATCACCTCCTTGTTCCCGAAATAATTGAGTCTATTGTAAACTCTCAGTTCATGAGGTACCTTAAGGATTAACAGCTGATTAGTGACTGCCAATACGGTTTCCGTCGTCGTCGATCAGCAGGTGATCTTCTGGTCTACTTTACTCATAGATGGGCGGACGCAGTAGAGTCTAAGGGGGAGGCATTGGCCGTTAGTTTGGACATAGCGAAGGCCTGCGATCGGGTTTGGAAACCGTATATGTTTCCTTACAACACTAGGGTGATTTAGGCCATCAACTACCTCGCGAACACATTGGGAGACAAATGGTTATGATACATAAGTGTGGACATTCTTTCCACAAATTCTCTGATCTCTAGCTACCGCTGGCCAAGAACGAAAGGACACATAATAACTGAAAAATAATTATATTTTATAAGAAAAAAGCTTTTGGGAACTTGTAAATGAATAGTTTTATTTTTATAGGATAGGGTGACAAACGAGCACACAGTCCACCTTTTGGTAAGTGGTTGCTGTGGCCCATAGACATCTACATATATCCTTGATTACGAATCAAAATGCAGATGCGTGGTCACCCGTGAGGACTAAGATGGAATTCCTCGTTTCCAGTAAAAGGGTCTCCGGTTCATTACACTCACCATAAGAAACATATCAGAATTAATCTACTATTTTACTCTGGTATTCTGTAAGAGTTGGTTCTTCCCCGGTAGAGCCGACCCATTCGTGCTACAACTATACTACTAATATAACTGCAGCATGGCCCCACCACGTATAAAAACTATTCGTGCACGTAAAATTTTTTTTACTCACCTTTGTGGATTTTTCCATTAGATGTTTAATGTCTTCTAACACATTCTCTATCAATTCTTCAGACAATCGATAATTTTCAACAAAGTCTTTGTGCCTTTCAACTACTTGAAATCTACGAATTTCACAAGCTTGACGACGACTATCATATATATTTATCGAATGTGCTTCTTCTAATAAACTTTCTAATAAAAACCAACGAGGCATACCTATCGAATTATTATAATTCTTATACAATACAACACTCTTAGTTACTGGGAACTAATGAGTTAAAATGAACTCGCACACCAATCTCGATAGACTCCTAGACCACTTTAAAAATGACAAGTGAATTCTTTGTTCGAACACATATCTTATTTGTAAGGATATATAAGATAAATGTGTACAATATAGGTACCGCGCAGGGCATCCTACATGCCTCCACCTCGGATATTGCATTAAGCATGTACAGATTAAAAACAAATGTATAGATTTTAAGTTAGCTAGTTAGCTTGTGATTGACATGTTAATGAACAAAAAATACGTGTGGCACTCGGTGACTGCCGCGGTAAAGCTATTGCATAGCATTTTTTATCAACGTATGCAATTATAATTATTTATTTATTTTATTTATGCAGTTAAGTCTTTGATATTAAATCAAGTTACACTTTTTGAGCGTGGTGACCGATAAGAAAACAATTTTTTTTCTCTTATTGAATAAATGAGAAGTTAATATTGTTTAAAATATTTTTAATATCTTACAATACATGTAGGTTATTCAGGAATTTTTATCATTGAGTTAGCAGCTAGTGTACACGCATACGTCTAGTCGCACGCACACAAACACCGTGCCGAAGTCTGCCGAGTGCCAAAGTCTGCCGAACTGAAACGACGTTAGACGATGCACGGCTTTCAACGCCACACCTCCGTGCCCGTCGGAGTGGGGAGCGTGAGGTTTTTTTTCGTTACGGAATTTCTGGAATCGGTCCCCGCGCTCAAGGCCCGCGATAGAAACTATGCAATAGCTTAAAATCCCTAAATAAAACAAGAAAAAAAAACTATTTATTTACAACTTCCCAAAAGCTTTTTTTTTACAAAATATAATTATTTTTCAGTTATTATGTGCCCTTCCATTTTTGGCCTGCGGTAGCTATCAGAGAATTTGTGGAAAGAATGTGCACACTTATGTATCATAACCATCTGTCTCCCGATGTGTTCGCGATGTAGTTGATGCCCTAAATCACCTTAGTGTTGTAAGGAAATATGTACGGTTTCCACAGAATTTCATGGAGAGACTCAAACTAGAGGAAAGTTCGGTATATGTATTATAATTATGTTGTAGTACCTATATTTTTATTGTTAAATCTACCTACAAATACGTTTGAAATATTTGCCTAATAATATATAATATTACAGATTCTTCGAGAAATACAAAATTCCTGGGATGATAGGATATGTTGATGGTACCTACGTTACCATGGTTAGGCCATCAGAAAATAAAGAGCGATATTACTGTCGTAAAGGAAATCATGCAAGAAATGTCCAATTGATAAGATTTGTAATAATATCTAAGAACATTTCTTTTGTATATATAGAAACAAATGGTAGGTAACTCAAGATATGATGTTATTTTTGTTTTGTAGATTACTGATGCGGACTTAAATATAATGCATGTTGATGTTACCTATGGGGGAGCAACACATGATAGCTTTATTTTTAATCATAGCATCATACAGAACCACCTTGAGGACTAAGCGAATGCTGGTGAAATTGTATATTTACTGGGTGAGTTACCCCGTGTTTTAATCGATATATTATTTATTCCTTAGTTAATAATACCTGTGGCCTACCTTCACTCGACAAATTATATATTTAAAAAATAATGTGTTGATAAAATAACACGTACCATAGGCATATTATAAGTTACAAGTACTTATACAAATATAGCTTGTTTAAAAGCAGACTATTCTTCCAGAATATATTACAGGAGAGGTTAAAAACCTTTTTGTTTGCCACATGAAAATTTATACAATAAAAATACTTAGGTAAATATATAATACTAGCAGACCCGGCCACGCGTTGCTGTGGCTAACGTCTTTGTTATATTACATTTTATTAAACTATTTAAGTGGAACGGTAGGAGAACATCAATCATGTGGACCACAATGCTTTTTTTACATAGATGCCATTTGTAAAAAAATGGCGAACTCCACGGCTGATTTTCTACTATCGTCACCCTTAATATAATGAAATTGTTATTTACGAACGAAGACTGAAACTTTAAAGCTGGTATAAAATTCCGCTGGATTGGGATTTGAAGGAGAAGGACTTTGAACACGATTGATCAAAATTTTTGTACAATTGATATCAAGCAAAAATCATTATAATAGAATTAATTTTAAAATTTATAATTTTTTAATTCAAGTTTGTAACAAATGAGTATATTACAAACTTTACAGTAAATAACATGTGACACTTAAACTTATAAATGAGCTAGGTACGGCAGATAGTTTTAAATCTTTAACAATAATATTTATTATTTTGAATTAAAAATACTTTTAATTTCAATTTAATTTAGCACTAATCGGTGAACAATATTTTTGGTTAACCTGTTTTTAGCTAACACAAATAGATTCGACGGTTTTCCTACTCGTGAACATGCTGTATATAGTTGCCCATGAGAAAAACATGGATTTTCCAAATCCAAACCGCAAATAGACATTATTTGGCCTTGAGATTTATTTATAGACATGGCAAAAGCTAAACGAATTGGAAACTGTAGCCTTCTGAAGGGTATCGTAGAATCTGACGGTATCATTGGAATACGTGGCAACAGAACCACTTCTCCTTTAAAATTTCCAGTTAAAATGGTTGCCTCAAGGATATTTCCAGTGATCCTTTTGATGACCAAACTCGTACCGTTGCATAATCGAGGTGGATTCAAATTACGCAGGAGCATAATAGGTGAACCAATCTTTAGTCGAAGATTATGTGGTGGCATTCCAGGTATATCTAGTGAATTTAAAAATTCGATTGGAAAATTTACACTTTCATTTTCATTAACAACAGTATCGATTGATTTAAAAGACATCAGATCGCCAGGTAATAACTGTTGTATCTGGAAGTTAATTTCGTCAACATCAACATTTTACGGCTGCCAAAATAGCCCGATCACTGAGCCAGTTATGATTCAAGTAATTACTCTGTATATCTGGAAAGATACTCTGAATCAATTCATTTTTCCCGGAAGAACAGTGCAGAAATTGTCTGGCAGTTTAATGCATTGCGTTGGTTGCAGTTCTATTTTACAATATCTAGTAATTGTTCGGAAAATATTTGTGCAGATGAATCATTTTGCAATCGTACGCGCATGTTTATGGTCAAACGAAGTGTTTCTACACTTCGCCATAAGAATGATTGTTTCAAACATGCATTAATCTCATCCGCGAAAGTAGAGCGAGGTATAACCGGTAAGGTCTGTCGGAAATCACCAAACAAAAGTAAGATAGAACCACCGAAAAGTTTATCGTTGCCGTTTAAATCTTGCATAGTTCTATGCAATGCTTCGAGTGAATGTTTGTGAGCCATTGTGCACTCATCCCAAATTATGATTGAACTCTTCCACAACCCTGCAGCTATTCTACTATTATTTTATGTTACATATTGCGTTTGGTTTATTATGAATTTCCAATGGCAACTTCAATGTTGAATGTGCCGTTCGCCCACCATCTAGCAAAGTAGCCGCAATACCTGACGATGCAACTGCCAATGCTATTTTCTTTTGTGATCGTACTTTGGCAAGAATCAGCGATATTAAAAATATCTTACCGGTTCCACCAATTGCATCTAATGAAAAAAAGCCGCTTTGTGCAGCAGCAACAGTCAGAATAATCCGATTATAAATAATTTTTTGTTCTGCTGTCAGTAATGGCTCATTGTTCGCTATAAATGTTGCTAAATTACCGTGGTCATATTGTTTTTCTCGCTGTAAATCGATGTTCTCTAAGTCGGTGGCTGGGCGATCAGGTGATGGCATACCATAATGATTAAGTGGTAAATTTTAAATTAAAACACATAAATTATCGACCAATACTAACGCTTCATTATATATCTCTGGCGTATAATCTATGTTTTGGCATTGATCATTTTGTCTAATTCGGTGCAATATGTCTTCTGTCATATAATTTTTATATTTTTACCAAAAATTTTGTGCTTGCGATGGATAACATGTTAAAATAATTGCAAACAGCTGACGAATGTTATTGGGCGTTGACGTAAACGCAGCATCAGCAAGCGTTAAGTCCCAATGGTTATCGTCTTCTAGCAATTGCAGTTCACGACATGCATCTTGGTATGTATTGAATACTTGACCATTAACTGTTCGCAGAAATTCAAAAGACGTTGGTCCGCGAACATTTACCATTAAAAAACGTAAATAGAAGCACTCACGTTGCTTTGGATGTACCGTGTAAAGTCGCCCCAATGTCTTAGCTTTGAATATTCCTGTAATGGATGTGGTTTTATTTGTTTTCGTGGCTCCCATTTTTTACAGGATTTGTTCCATATGAAACTACGTGGAACATCAGTATATATCAATGTCTTTGCGAATTGACCAAAAATATCAGATTTTTGACACAATGTAAAAAATTCAGTTAGTGTCGTTTTTAGAGCCTCAAGCGCTCTTTGGATAACATTTTCTTCAGTGAAGTATACACGTTGCCCGTTTTCAAGATTTATTGCTAGATGCTGTACAGGAGGGTCTCTTTCGTGTATGGGAAAGCTGACAATATGCCAAATAGCTTCGTTGCTGCTAATGTATCTACCCATTTGATACCGTGTTATTTCGTCATTTTTATTTCTATTTTGTACTTCAAATATGGCTAAATCACTGCCTTTATTTACATACTTACAAATGTATTTTATTGATTTTACAGAACTGCAAAGCTCGATATTAATATGAGCTTCATAAGTTTTTGAAAGTAATGGTGAGTATTGTATCACCCACTGATCATCAAGTTCTACTTGATTTATAGAATTCGGCAGTCGCATTGTGAATCTGTGGCCACCGTTCTCAGTATTTCTGCGGCGATACATTGGATAACCGTCAATATCCGTGATAGTTTCATTCGTATGCGGCATTGGAAAATGTTCTTACATTTTCCATTTTCCATGCATGGTGACGTCATGTTGAAAGCACCACATGGCCCGTGTATCATATTTTTGGTAACAATATCAAATAATTCTTGATCAATGGATGGGTCTGGAATTTTGGCTGAAATTATTTGATCTATTTCTTCTGGACGGACTTTATCGTGAAGCCAAATTAAAATGTAGGCATGAGGCAAACCTCGCTTTTGCCACTCAATCGAATATAGCCAACAACGTGTGATAGCACAAACTGAATATTTATCAATGAAATCAATTAAGGATTTCAATTTTTGTTTGAATACACGTGCAGTTATATCATGACAATGAATTGCTTATTGTCCTGGTAATAGTAAAGTTTGTATCTCTGTCCAATTCGGATTACATGTGAATGTAAATAAACAAATCTGGTCGGCCGTAATAACGTACGTAAGTTATCGCATCTTGTATGTATTCCTGCATATTCCGTGGACTGTCGATGTAGCTTGAAGGTAAAATGAAGGCATTACCAATGTCTTTGGGATTTAAATTTCCGGCGATGTTTCCAACAACAAATCTCGTAAGTGAATGTATTCTTCCGATCGTAATTTAGCCTGGTTGTATCGAATGAATTGCAAGCGTTCGCTTTCAACCTTAGCATACATATCAACAATATATTAATGGAATAGCTGACGATATCGAAGGATATAGTTATCCTGATATAGTCTTGTCATCAATCGGTGTGCGTAGTAGTTCATTGAGCTAACGTTTTTATCTCTTTTAGCACCTAAAAACAATAAAAAATAAAATAAAATAAGAAAATAAATAAGTACACACAGTTAGTTAATATCTTATTAAATAATTAATTGTCAAATTTACCGGTATTTGGATCACACTGTTTGATGATAAGGTGATATTCATCCTGTCCTTGCCAAAATATTAATGGGTATTGTAGTGCGTCATATGAACGATGTAGATCCGAAATCCTACTGACAGTGTTGTCTCGCCATGTAATTTTTATAGCTTGGTGATCCAGTTGACAAAATCAACTGGATCACCAACCATAATAATAGCGACCTAATCTACAGTTGGAGCGTTGAATCTGCCAGCATGTTCACCAAATGGTACTTTGTCGGCTTTCATGACGACTTGAAAGTTGTCATTTTGCAGTCGTGGCGAAATTATTTTAATCAATCGAATTAGTTCATTATGATCTAAAATTTTTTCCAGCATAATCACAATTGCTCTTTCTTCTGCTTGTTCAATGAAATTATACTGGCACCGAGTTGTCACGCGCTCTTCACAATTGCCCATAAAATAAATTTGAAGAAATTTCGGATCATTACCAGGCATTGGCATCAATGACCCGATTTGATGGTGCACCTGGCCTTGTATTTTAAATGTCGTTTCAAAATTACGTCCATCAGATGCGAAATCGCAAATTTTAGTTGCCCCAAATGACGACATTTGGAAGCAAGAATTAAATTTGCGTATCTTACGCAAAAATAATTTTGAATCATCTGAATCGCCAGCAAGAAGGGATAATAAAGGTTCTGGCGGAGTGGGTAGAGGTGACAGCACAACTTTTCAGCACATGCCGGGTGTTTCGTTCTGAAATTTCAATGCCTGACAATATTGACATACTTTATCCATTGTACCGATAGCGATTTTTGAATGCGCAGCGTAGTAAATATCTGGTGCGTATTCGAAAGCAAGACGAACAAATGATGCTCGTGATAATGAGCGGCTGGCCCGCTGCCTCTGTCGTTCTTGTACTCGAGCTGTAGCTATGTTTTGCTCTCGTGCTGCTCTTGTTCTCATAATAGTCTGTCGCAGACGTTCGTCATGCTGTTATTAATGTTCTTGTGCACGACTCTCTGCTGTCCTGATTCTTTGATCTGCATTTCTTGTTTCGTATTGTTCTGCCGACTGATGAGCATTTTCAACACGTTTGCGTCGTGCCTCTCTGCCCCTCGCGTTATTGAGATTAGATTTTTTCGGTGGCATTTGACTGAAAATAATAATTTAAACTTTTAAATTAAAAAAAAAAACTGAAAAACATGCTATTATATCACATTGAAATAAGGATTGAAAATAATTTTTAATAAAGTTTGAATAAAAAAAAATCAATAACATGAGAAGCAAGCGGACAATAAATACCAACCATTTTTGTGACAAATAACCAGATTCATTTAGATCTTGGAGCCTTAGTACCTCATGACCACCAAAATACAGTAATTCTATGCACTGCAAATACAATAATGTAACTATGTGATAATACTTACATGTATAATATTTTATTTTAATTAAAGAGTTTTGAACAACGAAGCACTAATACTCGTAATTAAAAAGCAGGAATAATTTCACTGTATTATCGTCACTATAATATGAATTTAATTTATACTTCAGTAATCATTATATTAGTTTTGCAAAAATGTAAATTGCTTTATTGAGACTTTTTTGTTTTTTAAAGGAACCGTTTCAAATGTAACATTGACGCATGCGCAGTACGGGTACGTACTGCGCATGCGTCATTTAATAAAGCTTTAATAAAGGTAGTAAAATTAGATTCTAATTATTAACACTTAATATTTAAAGAAAACTATAATAAAAAACCACTAAAACAATTTTTTTAAGTTTCTGACAATAATTTAAATCCTTCTTCAATGCTCTGAACTGCTTTATTGAAGAGCATTTCTAAAAGCTCCGAATTTCAGCGATTTATTTCTAAATTTCCTTCTTCTATCGCCAAAAAACGCTCAGAAAAACTTAGGAATAGTGATCGCTGTTGAGATGAAGGTGATGCACGACTTGACGACTGTAGCGAAGTCTTGATGTTGCTAGAATAGTAACAAATGGTAGAGTAAATATATTATTCCTATTTAGTTACAATACATTTGTATGAAAATCACAATAAAACATCTGAAAAGAATAAATTCACTTCTAAGTTGGTCTATACACATAAGTGGGTCTATGTACATAGGCTTACTATCATCAGGTAAACATCAAACTAGAGATCTAATAATCGAAAGGCCAACCCTTGATTAACTAAGCTAATTTTGCTTCTATTACAAAATTACCTAATATTTATTTTCACAATGAGCGTGTATGGCAAAATCCGAAACTATGAGACTCAAAGGAACCTCCAGGCCGATTTTGATGAAAACTAAGACAGCATCATTGAATTTTTGAAAAATCATTATTCCTAGCCAGGAATAGAACCTGCCGATTTTAAAAAAAAAAGACACTGTATTGTTACACCAATCGATTGTGTCACTAATATGGATCAAATTCTGGAAAGTTATGACATATGTCAAACTGAAGGAATTACAATCTTTTATGAAATACGAATACGAAACAGTAATATTAATATCAATGAAACGTCGAACAAAATCATTATTGACTAAAATTCACTCGAAGTTCTAATTAAAAATTTTTACGCTTTTTTCTATTAATATTTGAAATGAGAATACAGTGGTGTGAAGAAGATATAATAGAAAACATAACTTTGAGGTATCCTTCAATTTTAGTAATGTGATAAAATATAATTACTTGTATTGGGCAGTGGGTGATTATGCACTGGAGATCCAGTCAATTGGCGCCGTGCATTTCTTAGCTGATGCTGTGGGTGGCTGCCTGATCCCGAAGGAGTTCGGGGAGGATTTGCGGGACCTCCAACTGTGGGTGGCGTGCAAGGTGGAGACTGAACCATCGGTACGAGTAAAGGGCTTAATGATACCTGGATTCAGATATATTAAGTGTTAAAATTGTGTAATAAAGAAATTTTAAATATTCGTAGATTACTCACCATGCCAACAACACTTTGCCTAGAAGATGGCCCAGATGTTCCAGGTGGACATAAATTGCCTGCCTTTCAATAGCATGCTGTTGTATTGTCTGAAAATAATAATAATGATAACTGACATACTCTTGTATTATAGTTTTATGTAAATATACATAGCGTGGCCGTGGTAGGAAAAGGGGAGATCTCCCGCCGGGCAAGGTGTTCTGCCAGGGGAGCGGCCGACACTCTCGAGTGATAGTTCGGAGATGTTCTATATATACTGTTTATGATTCGGAATGTTGATAGCGCGATTTATGCTTCGGTATGTTTCGCTTGTGGCGCGACGACAGCGCCGCTACATCACCCCCCTGCTCAGACCGGAGGTCGATAGTGCAGTCTCGTTGTCGAAGAATGTGCAAGTGCCAGGAGATTGCCTTGTAGCCTGCGGTGAGTCGAGAAGAAAGCAAGTAATCTGCGAGCAGTAAGGCTCAGAGCCGTGCCGAACACTGTATGGCGCAGAGAGTAGCTTGCAGGAACATGAAGCATTGTTATTCCAGTGCTGCGATGAACCTTGTGAAGCTAGATGACTTGCAGGATATGAAGACTGTAGACGATATCTGCTCGGGAGCGAATGGGTGGGGTATTCTACGACGATGATGAAGCTTGAAGTTTCCGAAGGTTGTTTGGTTGCGTGTTCAGATCACGTCGGGGTCACCACTGTGGCCGTGGTAGGAAAAGGGGAGATCTCTCGCCGGGCAAGGTGTTCTGCCCGGGGAGCGGCCGACACTCCGAGTGATAGTTCGGAGATGTTCTATATATACTGTTTATGATTCGGAATGTTGATAGCGCGATTTAGGCTTCGGTGTGTTTCGCTTGTGGCGCGACGACAGCGCCGCTACAATAGAATCAATATTTTATTAGCTTTATCTTGATACTACAGTAACATACATTCTACATCCTAATTTATATAGAAACTTAAACAAATTATATACATAGTATGTAAATAAAATAATATATAATATACCTCTACAACAGGAACATTTTCAGCTGGAAAATTTCCAATATAAATTGGTATCGATTGTTGTTCCTGAAAACATTCAAACATCAACTAATCATTCAATTATATACATATTCGCATGTCAGATGTTAAATAATAAAGAATACATGTGAAAAAATTTGAAGAAGAGAGTTCTTCCCAAAATATTTCACATACTTTAAATTTACAGTTACTCTCTTCTTTACTTTTGGATTATGTTATACAAATCATATCAGTACTAGTAAATACTTTCCAAACCCCAATAATTAATATGATACAATTATTTACATCTTATATGATAATCATATTAATAAGTTTTTATTTAAAACTTGAAATTTTTAAAACGTACTTGTATTGTTTTGAAAATTTAATTACTATGCATATTTATATGATTTAATTTCAGACAGTCAATCGATAAAATATAATATTATAATTGGTTTTGTATGGTAACCGTAGAAGTTAAAATAATTTGATTATTGTGTTAGACAAAATAACTTACCATTGATAGAAACGGAACTGTATTTAGGCCTATTAACTGGGTAGAAGCCAGCAAAAAGGGACTATTTTCAGGACTCCGTCCAGCCTGGGCCTAAAAATTAAAAGATGGATCATATAAATACATTAAAACTTATCAGTTTATAAAAAAAGGAAACAATTCAACTAACTTCAAAAAATTGATTAATTTCTAGGTGTATCACCATGCTTTGCCCAATGTTAATATTCTCTCTTCAATCTTCGTATCTTAGTCTTATTTCTAGTTTTAAGGGGTAACACATCATTCTTCTTAACAGCGCCATTTTATCAGCCCAAAACTAAAACGTTTTATTTAAAATTTAAGTAACGGGTTGGGTTTACAATTCGGTCGCCTGAATTTGAAGATTCTGTCACTGTGGGGGTCGAGGGGGTTTATCTGAAGCACCCCCACTCTATTTTTGTTGCCGGAGCAGCGTCGAAGTATTTTTAATTATTTTTTCAATGATTTCAAAAGGAAGGATAGGCCCATCTAAATATTTTACTGATAACTTTTTCATACAAGAAAAAGTAGCTCATCTGTCACAATACAAACGTCATATCAAAACACGACGTAACCAGGGTCGGATTTCGTAGTATAATTATCATAATTATACCATTATTTCATAGTTTGTAGTCTATAGTATCGTAATAATACAAAGCGAAAATACCAAAATTTTACCTAAAGGTCGACTTGTATTATTATTGGGTCCTTTTACATTTTAATTTCAACCCTACGATATCGAGAATTTTTGTATTGTACATCAGTACCGCGTTTTTTTTTTAAATTAGAATTAGCTCCCTTTCTGGTCAATCGATGCTCGATCGATTCATTTATGTGTTATCCTTGATACAACTGTAATGAGGGGCTACCACGATAAACAAGCAAACGGTTTGAAAACAGAATTTCAAAATATTTTATGAATCAGATTTTCAGATTCAATTAAGCGGATATGATTTCTTTTGTACTCTTTTCGTTTACCCTTATTGAATATTAAATATATTAGGTACCAATATTCAAAATTTAACTTACACTAAGTCCTTTAGACAAAAATTAAACAGAAATAAAAATAAAACCGTCAAAAAACGAAACGTATTGATAAACTAGACGCGTGACGCCAAAATCCCGGCACATGGGAAAAAAGAAACATGAAACGTCAAACATAATTTTTTTAAAATAGTATAATTTTAATTTCCATGTACAATATTGGTGAGGGTCTGATTCCAACCCTAGCCTAATCTTGGTAACGTAACTAAATTAATTGTAAAATAAAACTTTAAAAATGCGTTTATATAATAATATAATTGGTACAAAATTAATATAAGGTTATTTACCGATGATACGCTATCCCATGTTTTTTTTTAAAATCTGCATGTAATTTTTGCATTCTTTTACCACGCAATTAGACATATTTAAGACAGCCAAATCTGTTCTGCGCGCGCACTACTGTCAGCCGATCCGCGTTGGCCCTAAACTGTAATTTTAGGGCCAGCGCACTGGTCCTTCTTAGTTGTTCGGTCGGCCCAGTCCTTACGCTAGTAATATATGTCAATGTATTTTTAAAAAATATTGGTAAGACTAATTATAATTAATTACGTTTTTGACATTTCATCTGTCAATGTCATATCGATATATAGTACTGAATCGATCTAGTGAATCGAATTTTCAACCTAGAGAATCGTGATCGAATCTTTTTCTGTTTTATTATGATTTGTAAAATTATTTACAATTAGTTGAATGTACCTAACTCGTAAAGAATGACAGTTTTTAATTCAATCATTCAATGTTATCTGTACTTTATTGTAACTTTTGATATTGTAAATATAAACTTTTAACGCAAATCAAAAAAGATCGATTTTTGCGAAATCGATCTTTAAGATTTCGATTTTTTGTGAATCGATTCATCCTATTTCGGTTTAAAGATCTTTATTTACTCATTAAGACTAATGTCACTTACATGAGTACATTCATACAATTTAAAATAAATCACACAGAACAATATAATAAAATAGTAGACATAAATTAGGGTAGATCAAAATTACATATATAGAAGTTGCAAGTTAACTGCGTAAGAGCGATGTTTCAAGTTTTGATAATATAAGACGGTAGTCCAAGTTATAAAATGTCTTGTTTTTTAATGTGGTCTAATAATTTTTTCTTGAAAATATTGAGCGAACTTGCATCTTTTATAGTTGAAGGGAGTTTGTTATACAACTGTGCACCCGCAAATATTACGGCATTTTTTCCATAATTAGTGCGAATATTTGGTAATAGAAGATGGTTTGCGCGGCGTGATGAGTATTTTAGCCTTTCTCCTTTTGTGGTGAATGTTATATTTGAATGGATCATATTGTGTGTGATTTTATATA
Source organism: Parnassius apollo (assembly GCA_907164705.1). Lineage (NCBI taxonomy): Eukaryota > Metazoa > Arthropoda > Insecta > Lepidoptera > Papilionidae > Parnassius > Parnassius apollo. The sequence continues at coordinate 1,529,011 of CAJQZP010000095.1, read as the reverse complement.
TTAATATACATGTGTTATAGATAATTAAATATAATTGTTTGATGTTTAGTAATTTCGTCTCATGGTATATTGTTTTGGTCGAAGTTAAAAAGTCGTAATGATATAAAATTTTTATTAATTTATTTTGCAGTACTTGTACCTTTTGTAGTAAAGTTTTGGCTGCTGTACCCCATATCTCTATTAAGTAAATTAAGTGTGGTTTAACCAATGCGTTATAGATCAGAGGGCGAGCTTTCGGTGGTATACATCGAGCAATGCCGTATGTAGAACCTATTAGAGATGAAAACTTATTTTTTATAATTGATAAAAGACCGTTCCATGACAGATGTTTATCAAGCAATAGTCCAAGGTATTTTTCTTGATTAGACTGGCGTAATATTTCTCCGTTTATGTGTAATTTTGTGTGGTGTTGAATTTTTTTGTTTTTTGCACTAAATATTACGTAAGATGTTTCGGCGGTATTTATTGGTAATAGGTTGTACTGGAACCATCCGTGTAGTGTGTTGAGATCTTGTTGAGCAAGCGTAGTAAGGTCATTTATATTCTGTCCAAAGTAGAATAAACATGTGTCGTCTGCATACAGAGTGAGATGGCCGTGTAAGTCTACTTCACAAATATTATTAACATATACTAAAAACAATAGCGGGCCAAGAATCGAACCTTGTGGTACTCCACAATTTATAGGTAAGGAGTTACTTTGATAATTTCCAATCCTTACAATCTGGTATCTATTTGCAGTGTAAGATTTTAACATCTGGAGTGCCATGTCAGTTACACCAATATTTTCTAACTTTTTCAGTAGCAACGAGTGACTCACTGTGTCAAAGGCTTTTTTTTAGGTCAATGAACACACCTAGTGCAAGCTGTTTTGATCTATTTAAATTTTTATTTTAGTGACTAAGTCAATAGCTGCACTGAGAGTATTTGATTTTGATCGGAAGCCGTATTGTCGATCACACAAAAAATTTATTTTAGTCAACTATTTCGATTTGAATCGATTTAAAAATGAGTAAAATTAATCACTAGGCCGGCCATTTTGTTGACAGCTTTTCGTTATGCCGTTGTAAAGTATATAAGCAAAATGGCGGATTGTGTCAGCGCTACTGAAGTTAGCAAACGTGTCCTGGCCGAAAAGTGTTTAGTTTCGCCATTTTGCTTACAAGCGCTTCCTAGCGTTTTTTTCTGCCAAACGCAGCCATAAACCTCTTTTTGCGAGACACGAATCTCACAACATACAGCCAAAGCAAATTAACTGCTGAACATAGCCCTCTTCCATAGCCTCTTTACCTATGACAGTTGATGGATAGTTGCCGTAGTTGCCACGCTGGGTTGGCGAGGTTTTGACAGCTGTTTTTATATTTTATTTTTTATTAGGAAGACGCTACAAATAAAACACAACAAAGCGTAAATGCGTCGTAAAGTTGTATTGGGGAACGTATTTATGGGCTATAACGTTGATACATTCAGGTATTTTTAGTTTTATTGGTTTTTAGTTTGCATCAGAGCGTACCTTAAAACTTCAAGTTTCGTTCTATATAATATTTTGTTTACTTTTGTCGTAATTTATTTGATAAAAATTCGAAATCTAAGCAAATAGGCTTTTAATATAATGATCGACTACAAATAACCGAAAATAATAAAATAATTTCCGCATAAAAATTTGGTGCAAAGACTGTAATTTAATGCTGTTCACTAGACGTGGTAAAGCCACGCTACAGCTATATCATGGTTGTAGCACGAATGGGTCAGCTCGACTGGGGAAGGACCACGCTACTCACAGAACAGTAGCGTAAAATAGTAGCTTAATACTGCTGTATTTCGTATAGTGATATCGTGCGTGTAGAGATTCGGAGACCCTTTTTTACTGTGAGGCATTCCATTTTAGTCCTCAAGGGTGGCAGCGCATCTGCGTGTTGGTTCTTGATCGTGGATGCATGTAAATGTCTATGGGCCACAGCATCCACTAAACATCAGGTGGACTGTGTGCTCGTTTGTCACCCTTATTCTAAAAAAGTACAGTATTAAATCCTCGACATTTAAAAATATCGTGCAGAACTCTATTATTTTAGTTGCTTAAGGTTTATTTTAACCGACTTCAAAAAAGAAGGATGTACTTAATGTGACTATATGTTTTTTAAAGTATGTAAACTGAAAACTACGTGAACCGATTTTCATAATTCTTTCTTTTTATTTGAAACCTGGTGCTTCTCATATGGTTCTGTACGTATTTAATCAAAATTTGACTAGGAGTTTTTGGGTGATCCTTAGTAATGCGTATTTAATTGACTTCGACGACATTGATGATATTCTCCTTTCATTTATATTGAAATCGGTTCCACAAAATTTTTAATTTTAACACTTCTTGCTTTTTATTAATTCTATGCTTAACTATTATAAGTGACTAAAACACAGTGGAACAAAAAAAATTTTTTTTTTTAACTTTTTAGCATTGTAGTGTAGCGTAAGTTTAGAAGTAGGTTTTTATTTTTTTCGAAAAATTACTTTATTTTTCAATTTTTAGTGTTAAGCTTAGAGTATACATAACCATAGCTTACTTATGTATATAAACTCTAAGATGTTAAGTAAGAATAATCAGTACGTTGTTACATTTTTGAAGTGCTCAAATCTAGGTATTCGAATTTCAGGCCGACGTAAGGGGCGTCCTTTGACACAATTTTCCGCTATGTTTGATATATTATGCCTAACTAAACTTGATACTTGTTCATACCAACATAGGAAAATAAGTGTTCAAGTGAAGCCGATATCATGCTCAACTTTTACACACACACGCACACAGACATTTTTCTCCTTTTTTTATAAGCTCGTAAACGTGTATTCACCAGGCAGTACAATTCTCCTAATAACAAAAGAAAATAAAAAAACTGCGGTTTCCAATTCGCTTGCCAAATGTGGCAAGTATTGGGAATTTTTGCCATAGTTGTTAAACATATGAGGCAAAATATGGGGAACCCTATGATCAGCAGTGGATAGAATGTGATTAGTGAATATACTATGACAAACCTATTTAGATATATTTTTTGTTAAATTTGGTTAACTAAGAGTAATGGGTGGTTAAAGAAACGGTCACGTAAAATAATATCTTAAGAAGATTCGACCGCGGTAGGGTACAAAATGTAAGGTTTTTCGAAAGAATTTGTAATAAAAATGTTAAAAAATAAAACAAAATTAGTATTCATAAACCCTTAATATTTTAGAGAATAAGCATGTGCCCAGCAGTAGGAAGAATGAGGCCGTAACTATTCGAACTTTTCTCGCCTAAGGAAAATCTTTAAATATTTTTATTTTATTTTGAAGTGGGTTAATATATAATAAATAATATTACTAGCTTGCCAGGCAGACGTTGTTCTGCCCTTTTCGTAGACCCTTTGTAATGTCCTATCAAAAATTATTAAAAACTATTAAATTCGCAAAAAAAATTATGGGTCACTCATGGGCAAAAAAACTCCTACCTCTCAATTGATTAAAACTACTTTTACGGATTTTATCGCGTTTATTTTATTATTATTTTTAATTCCCGACGTTTCGGGCGCTTTCCAGCACCTATGGTCACGGGGGACTGAGATGACTGACGTCCCGATGTCATTGTTAAACTCGGAGTACCTTCAGCTTTTTTAATTATTGTTTATGGTCCGATCTATGCAAAATGAACTATGTCCTGAGGTCTTGCAGTGGTATGCTTGGGTTTAGTTTTAATTTTATTGATTATAGGATCCCAAGCAGGTGGTAGTACCCAGCCTCCATCTCTATTGAAATTAGGATGTTTTTTTAATTTCAATAGCCTCACGTATCATCCTTGGTAGGAATCTGATGTAATGGTTGGGGCCGTCTAGGATATGATCGCAAACTGCAGACTTCCTGGAACTCCACTCAGAGGATACGCAAGAGCACACACTAAGGATTCGTACCATTTTTTCAGTGAGATAAAAGACCTACGTCTTACTGACAATGAAACCATGGTCAGTTTTGATGTTCAGTCTCTATTTACATGCCTACCTGTTGAAGACTGCATCTGAATTATAACTAGGAAACTAGAGGAAAATAATATGCCAGCAGAATATGCAGTATTACTCAGACATTGCCTTACATCTGGCTATCTATTGTGGAAGGAAGAGTTTTACAAGCAAGTAGATGGTGTTGCGATGGGCTCACCTGTATCTACCATTGTCGCTGATATATTCGTGGAAGACTTTAAGGAGAAAGCCCTTCTTACTGCACCTGTAAAAGTAGTTTTAATCAATGTGTAGTGTTCGCGTAAATATAAGAAATCCTATTTCTCAAGTTAGACCAAACTGCTTACGGTGTGCAAATTTGATTAAAATCGGTTAAGTAGTTTAGGAGTCCATTGCGAACTTGACACGTAATTTATATATATTAAGATATTTATATAATAAATAAACACTGATTACGTAAAAGGAAAAAAAATCTGCCACGAAGTAGCGGGTACCGATTTTAGTTACGGTATTTAAGTTTGCGTATACTTTTATCTACAACATTAAATATTATTATTAGGCAGCTGTCTTAGCAACTAATTATTGTATTTTATGGAGTTAGGTTAAAAACGGAACTTCAATGATACAGTAAACATACAAGCCACAAAGCAATCGGTGGCTTTTGAAATCGCTTCTGTAAACTAAACTTTATCAGTTGTAATGAAAGGCTATGGTAATGAACAACATAATATTACATTCCATATGTAAATTATGCACTGAGCAAACTTCGCTCTATTAGTTTCTTTATTAATTTTAAAAACGGACGATATCATGCATGATGAGTTTCGGCTACCTGACCTTCTTGCCCTTTTATTCTTCACTTCATTATAATCATCAGCCCGTTTTATTTAACTGGTAAACATTGGCCACTTTTTAACAGACTTTAAAAGGAGGAGATTCTCAATTCGGGTGTATGTTTTTTGTATGTATGTCACGCGATATCTTCGCACATTGTGAACCAACTTTGATGATTCTTTTTTTACTAAATAGTCGTGTAAATAGTATTAATAGTTAAATAGGTGGTCCTATAAAATTTTAGATAAAGAATTCCACTCTTGAGGGTAGCAAGTAAATAAATATTTTTTTAGCAATTTGAAGTCGGTTTTTACTTTTTGTTAAAAGTTAAGCGAGTCGCACACTACGCAGATACGATAAGCTATCTGTATCTGAGTGTATATCTTTCCATATCTATTAAATTTAATAAGCTATCCTACACAGCGCACACAACTTATATTCTATCGTGAAGTATCTTTAGGCACCGACATATATCAAAGAAAGCGACAGTACTACCGGCTCATACAGTGAAAGCTGCACATAACTAGATAACAATCTGCAGATACAAATACGGCATAGGATTTTACTGGAGATAAATACACGATGGTCGCGGAAAAATGCGATTAAATTCGCCTCGGTCCTTTTAAACGTTGTATGATGTCTAGTTCTTTTGTCCCTGCATATCTGAAATGCAAATTTCAGTATCAGGGTGATTCTCACAACCGATGTCTTCGTTCCGCGGAAAATCTAACTCTTCATGTTCCTTTCTGTCGCACGGGCTTCTCTTACAATTCTTTCACTTCAAATGCAGTAAGACTCTGGAACATGTTACCCAGAAATATAAAAGAAGCAAAAACTAAACCTATCTTTAAACGTTTACTCTGGGAATATTACTTAAAGAAGCAGTAGTAGTTTCGGATTATAATAAAAAATTTAAAAACTTCAGAAACTGTTATATTCTCAAGTATGTATAGTATAAAAATATCATATTTATTTATTGTGTATGTATTTATTGTGGGTATTTGTGTATATATATAAAATAATATTGTATGCATGTAAGTAGTAATGTAAATGTATATGTATGTGTATTGTTTATTATCATTATATTATAATTTTGTATTTTTTCCTTGAACCTTTAATTTTTTTTAATTATGAGTTTTGCACCCATCACTAGATTCTCTGCACAAACCAAAGATAGACTGGTAGAGAATGCCTTTAGGCATTAAGTCCGCCGTTTTGTACATTTATTTTATGTGTGCAAATAAAGCTTAAATAAATAAATTCTTAGCCTTTTGGTTAATGTTAATGCAACAGGTGCATCAAAATCATATTCTGATGAGCTCTCTCGCAAGTCTAAGTCTAGTCAAGTCTCTCTATTAAATATTAGTCTCAAAAACACATTTTGTAAGTTTGAAGGATTATAAATGAATGCATTATTTCGTATATTATCGTATCTGCGTAGTGTGTAATACGTTCAGATAACTATGTTTTTGTACGCAGATAAAATAATATCGTATTTGCGTAGTCTGTGACTCGACCCTTACGTTTGTCGCTGCTACCTATCGCCGGCTCGTGTATCATCCCCCCGGCACCAAATAAACTGTTAATTGCAACTTTAAGTGTTGATTTACCACGAGCTAGACGGGGAAGGAAAACATCGTGAGGAAATCTGCATTTCTAAGGAAATACGTATATAAACACTCACGCCTGTCACCCGGAGGGGTAGGCAGAGACTACAGACTTCCATTTAGCACGATCCTGACACACCTCTCTTGCCTCCTTCACATCCATACACCTACGCATACATGCTCGTCGGTTAAGGGTACTCCTAATTTGGCCCGTTTTCAATAAATCGCCAATTTGGTCGATAAATTTTCGCCTAGGACGTCCCTTTCCGACTCTGCCATTCACTTCTGCACCATAAATTTTCTTTGTCACTCTTTCCTCATTCATTCTTTCCACATGACCAAACCAATATACTTAATACTTCAAATAAAAATATTTCAAGAATTGTAACTTTTTGAAAAATCCATTTTTTTTGGTATATAGTTATCTATCGGAAGCCATAAGATACCTCTCACATTTTTCATAGTCGCCTCCTAACACCTACGGCACGAAATGTAGTAAAGGAGATTCTTACGTCTGCAGTACACGGTGAACACAAACATTTGTATTGTGTGTTCAGTTACAAAATGAACTGAGTTAATACTGAGAACTACGTCATTTCTCTTGCAGTTTAACTACATACTAACTACAGATTTTCACTCAATCACAATTCATTAATTAATTAATTTAGATTCCAATAAAGTTTTGCGAGATTAAATAAAATTATTTTTAGACTTTATCACGTTTAATGGTATTTGTTTTTAGTTCACGACGTTTCGAGTGCTTTGTCATTTTCTATGGTCACAGATTGACAGTCGTGACCGGGATGTCACGTTGTCAAAGTCATCCCGCGGTATTTTCATTGTCATTGAAATCTTGGGTTTAGTTTTAGTTTTATTTATTACAGTATCCTAAGCAGGTAGTGAAACCTAGCCTTCTTCTCTATTGAAATTAGGATGTTTTTTTTTTTTCAAATTTCAATTCAAGATTCAAGGTATTGAATTTAGGATTTTGTTTTTACGAGATTTAAAATACTGACTACGAACGTAGCTACATATTTTACACAAATTTTAAAAACAACCGGGTTGACAACCGCAGTTTTTTTTAAATATTTAGTCGTTATTAGGAATACGCTGCTGCCCATCTCCCGATTTCTTTTGTTCTGCCTCTTACAACACTCACGGTATAATATGGGGTAATTAACGTTCTTACACTGTCACTACACGGTAAAAAAATGCTAGCAAAATATTCCACTTCTATACTGTACGTCTGACTAACAACAAAACTAAAGTTTGGTTCGAATGCATGGCAAAACGATTTAGATAGTAATCACATCCGAACCGAAAGAACATAATGCCTTAAGATAGCACCTTAATACTTATTATATTTAGTACAGTAAGTGACACAAACTGGATATGTCTTTACTGGTAACGAGGCCTAGCAACATAGTTCTAAGAGTTGATTTTGATTCCTAACCGAGGATAGAATTGTGTCATGTCTTTCGATTTCAACAACCACTAAGTGTCACTGAGCTGATTGACTGAATTTTACACATTTTGTTGCAGTGATAACCTGTCACAAAATGTTAGGATTTATTTTGTGACAGATTAACAGATGATCCATAAAATGTACCTTAAGTAAATATTTACAATAAAATTTGATTTTATCATTTCATTCAATCAGGTGGCGTGAGTTTAACAAACATAGCCGCTTTAGTTTTACTTTTAAAAGGATGAATATTATACATTTAACTCCTTAAAAATCTAACTTTTTCGGAGAATTGAAATTAGTTGGATTGAATAGTTTACCACCGGCGATTTTTCCGGACCGATACGACCTGGGGACCTTCAAGAAAAGAGCTTACTCCTTTCTAAAGAGCCGGCAACGAACCTGCAGTTCCCCTGGTGTTGCGGTTGATCATGGGCGGCGGGTGAGCCGCATGCTCGTTTGCCCCCTTTTCTATAAAAAAGTTGGACTATCGAAAATTCAGGATAGTTATATGATATAATATAATTGTTTTTTAAACTTTTACCTCCATACTAAGATATTCTCCTGTATCGTGGAGGCAGCTTAGATACATAACTTTCACAAGGACAAACATCCAGATCCGTAAAATACATTTATCGGCCATACAAATATATGGTCCTCTCCGTCGGGGATTCGAAACCACTGCCCTCAGTGCCGCAAATCTTTGCTAAGCTACTGCACCACGGAGCCGTCAATTTTTATTAATACATTGTAAATATTTTATAACTGTTTGTACTGACACACGAACACACAGTCCGGCTGATAGTTAGTGTATACTGGTGCATATAAACCTACATTATTAATCCTCGATTAAGATTCAAAATTTACATGCGTTGCCACCCCTGAGGTAAGATGCCAGCCCTCAGATGGAATGCCTTGTTTTCAGTAAAAAGGATCTTTTACCGTTACCCACGGGATGAAAATCGGTAAAGAACTTTGTTCCGCCTCAATCATACGGCAAGCTTTGTTACCTCACGGCATATGTATAGAAAATCAAAGTTACCTGGATAAGCGTACCACTGCTGGACACAGGCGCAATTAATACGCTGCGTTCCTTGTTGTATGAAAAATATATAAAGATATACTTTATCTCTTCTATCGTGTGCTTAAAATAATAAGTATGAAAATTCAGTCAGTTGGCAAGCCTGAAAACTAGGATAGAATGCCTCGCTTCCAGTAAACTGGGTACAGCAAATAAAAAAATTGAGGAAATACTCATGTGTTTACTCTTAAACAAAAACATATTATAGTCTTTGTTTATGTTTGCATATACTTATAACTTATTTTTAAATAATACTTCATTATGCTGATTTCTGCCCCGCGCGCTTCCCAGAATGTAATTTTTTTTTCATGTACGCTTTAGGCAAGGTATGTCCGTCCGTGAAGTCAATATTGGGCAGCAGTTAGTTGAAATAGGGACCTAATTTGACTTCACTCAAATTTTCTTGTAATTTTTTTTTACATTTTTTTATTTCTTTTAACATTAAGCTGGCACACATCGGTTTTTACACCGGTACTCTATGAGAGCGCTGTACTTCCCCGTTTAAGCCTAAACATACATGCTACAACCACAACATTCCTGCAGCCTGGCTCTACCACGTGAAAGTTGAAGCTATTCAATATTACTAAACTATTTCAGTCAACAAATAATAGGTAATATGTAATAACGCTTTATCAAGGTAGCTTATATACGCACATTAAATTGATTGACGTGAGGCTGCCTGTACATTAAAACGGGCTTAGGTTTATTTATACGTTGATTGATGGCTTCCCATAATAATTTTACACACATTCGATGTACTCGATAATCGATATACCAACGTGTAACGTATTCGAACGTATTGTAGCAAATGGGTCGGCTCAATTGGGGAAGGACCACACTGTCACAGAATACCAGCGTAAAATAGCAGCTTAATGTTATGTTCCGTATCTTGAGCGTAGAGAAGAGGAGACCTTTTTTACCAGATACGAAGCATTTCATTTTATTTTGAGGTGGTACAATGCATCTGCATATTATTCTAAATATAGATGTCTATGAACCAGAGTATCAATGTATCATGAGGTGGAATGAAATATAAGATAAAAAGAGAAATCCGCATAATAGCGTCAGAAATCAGGACTTTAATACACTATGTCCTACTACTAGCTTCTGAAGCTTCTGTGTGGAAATGAATATATTATCCTTTATTAATAATCATTATGCAGATGCGTTGTCAAACCTGAAGACAACGATGGAATGCCTCTTATGAGTCTCAGAACTGTTCTATTTTTTACAAGAATTTCACGCTCTTATTTAGTGCTAATATATTTTCTTATCGACGCTCAAAAACACGTAAATTCATTCATACTCGTAGTTGTACAATATCACTAATTATTAATAGGCTTATTTTATACTGGCCATCCGCCTCGGCTTCTCCTGGGTAGAATGTTTTGATTTAAGATCAATCAAAGGCCTACATGCCGGTAACATTTTAATTTTTTTTAGCCTAGAATACTTCTGGCATTGCTCTCTATCTATTCGTCAAGTTTCATTATAATCGGTTCAGAAGATAGCCCGGATCGCCAGGAATATAGACAGACAGACATACATACAGGAAGTCAGATAGACAAATAGAAAAAAAATTAAAAATAGTTTTTCATGTCTAACGGCATACAAAGAAACCCCTTACCTCAATATTAGGTAGTTAATTATATTACGGACAGTCACTTCAATTTTATTTATTACATTGTACATAATTCATACAAAGTTAGTACGACTTTCAAATTTTAGCGTTTTCGAACGGGGCGCTAATGATGGAGATGTTCATTCATTACATTCATAACAGCCACTCAAAAGTTTATTGAACTGAACAAAGACCTCCATAGATTGACACATAGTTTTTTTTATTAATTTGTATTGTTATTAGGAAGACTGCTGCGTAGCATTCATTAGTGTTATCATGTACTCAATAGTAGTTGCAACCTATGTCCATCCCACTCCTAGAGAGGGGGTTTTCATTCATTTATTCCAACCATTCAAAAGCCCATTGCTGACCATAGCTCCCATTTGACTGTAAATCTGACATCAGACTGTGAGGAATTCCATTTTATATCTCGGAGGTGCGCATCTGTAAACTTCTTTGTTTTAAATGAACTGCATGGTCACTTGCACCTAACTTAAAACGTATAATGGGCTGAATTATATACTGAACAAGTCAGTTGCAAGTCTTATAAAACAAAAATAAAGTTTTCTACTCACAGACCAAGACATGGGCATTAATAGTTTTCTTAGTTTTCTAGCCGTCTTCTATTAGTTTTCGAGAATGTAAGTAAATAGCCAGCTTCTCGGTATTCAATAGAATGCGTTTCGGAGAGTGTGCACAGAAATTACATACATAAATCCATCCCTCTCCTTTCAACCATCGAAAATATGGCGGCAGACGGTAATTTTTCTTTAGTAATGCGTCTGTCGGCGTCTGTCTTTCCGTTCGATTACAATCTGAGCATTTTCAAAGCAAGGGAGAATGCGCTGTGATAGAGCAACTTACCATCTAGCGCTTCACCACCACTTACCACCAGGTAGGTTGTAGTCAAGCGCTGACTTATAATAAGTCTATAATAAGAAGCATTGTAAGTGCTTCACGTACTCAAAAGCTTTTGAAAGCTTTAAATCTATTAATTTTATAGCCGCAACGCAATGAATCGTTTTAGAAGTCGCTTTCTTCTGGTAAATTGGAATGATAAATTGAGCTGTCGACTCTTATTTCAAATAAGGTCAAACTATTTACAAAGGTATTGTATTTTATGTGGCTATGTCCGCATGAACGGAACAATGTCTCTTTTATTTGATTTATATTGAAAAGATCTCGTTAGAGGTCTGAAAAAGTGCTTGTAATGAGTTGAATTGTTTTAACATCATACTGTACGGAAAATAAAGTAATAATCTTGAGCTTGATTTGAGCATTCTTTTTTTTTAATTAAAATTAAAAACTTATCGTCAGATTTTGAATGTGTTTTGTATTTATACGTGATGATACGTACATTTTCCTTCACCATTAAATATATTATATTACATATTATATAATAAAAATATCTAAAAATTAAAGTAATATTAAAGTTGCTTTCTGATCGTTTAAAGATAATTCTCTAAAAAGATTTTTTCAATTGATTATTATATTTTTTTAAATCACAATAATAATAACATAGGAAAAATTAAAGAAATATTTTCTATTGTTGACATTTTTTTACATAAATTTTCACGATCATATGAGCATTATGAGTCGTGCACTTTTGGAATTACTAAAAGTTCTTATTAAACTACTTGTGCAATATCCAAGTGTCCGGTTACCGGTGTCGGAGCTTTTAATGCTATAAAATATAATCAATTTCATCGACAAATCATGTCTCAAATCTCATTTAGACCTAGCTGTATTTAAATGGCAGCCATTTAATTTTTTCAGTGTCACCACCTCGACCCTGCGCATTAAAATTACAATATTCACCGATGTAGAAGTCCTACATTCTTAAAAGATGTCTCATTGGATAGATACAGATACGCGTAATAAAGTAAATGCAAACTTTTAACTGCTAAATTGTATTTAGATCCTAAAAAGACTTAGAAAAGAAAAAAATGTAAAAAAAACGGTTATTTTTTTCACATTTTCGACTTTAATGAAAAAAGTAAGTCATTTACCTAATGATTTTTTACATTAATCAGATAGATCAGAACATTTCCTAACAAAAACATAAAAATCTTAATTGTAACCAAAAAAAATCAGTATTATAACTGTTTGAATATGACCTTTGAAAAATTTGTAGTCCTGGTCGCCTCTTGAACTATCATAAATGATCCTGCACGTGCAGCTTGCGCATTTAAGAGGTCGTGTTTGATAAAGTACAATTCTTAAACTATTGATTTTCAATTAATTAATAAACTGACTAAATGGTGCATCATTGTGAGGTATTCCATCTATGTTTCTAGGAGTGACAACCTATCTGCAGATTAGTTCATTAATCTCCTCTTATATTTTTAAAATAGACGTAGGTGTTTAGGGTCGACTGTGTGCTCTTTTGTCACTCTTACTTTTATAAAAAATTAATTACACCTTCCACTACCAATATATAAAAACTACGAATAGTCATTTAACTTTGGTACCATGTTTCGGTCGCATCCGATTCCGGTGACATGCGAGAGTCCACGTATGCGGGTAAATGTAGTAGCAGTGGCTGCTGGAATTTTGCCAAAGACGAGCAGTGTGTTAACGAAAATCTTGGCTAAACATAAACAAAGTAGAGCAATTTGTTGGATGCGGTTCGTCGTGCGTCGCGTTATTTATTTATTGTTCTATGCACAAATTAGTACATATGGTGAACTAAATGCCATGTGCGAATATACGGGGTTGTTTAGGAGATGGGTGCAAACACTGAAGGAGATATTTTTTTATGGAATAGGGTGACAAACGAGTACACGGTCCACCTGATGGTAAGTGGTTGCTGTGGCCCACAGACATTTACCTACATCCTCGACTACGATTCAAAATGTAAATGTGATGAATGATGATGTGCGCTGTCACCCGTGAGGGCTAAGATGAAATGCCTCGTTTCCAGTAAAATGGGTCTCCGGTTTTCCACACTCACCATACGAAACACAGCAGCATTAAGCTACCATTTTACGGTGGTATTCTGTAAGATCGTAGTCCTTCCCCGGTCGAGCCGACTCATTCGTGCTACAACTATCACGTCTATAATATCTGCGTAAAGAAAGGTCAATAACTAAGCACGGTTTTAATACGGTTTGAACAACAAAGGCTATTTTTTTGTAATGGCATAAGCACATTTCATTAAATTTTTTTTTGGTTTCTAAAATATGTGTAGAATTTTTTTGATGATGAAGATTCTTAGAAATTATTTTTTTGAGGAATCACATATTACATAAATAAAAAATGAATAAATAATAATAACATAACAAATTGTTACTGGACACTAATATCAATTAATTGTAAAAATGGATGTAAAATCCATTTTTATTCAAAATCTTAGAAAGTCAATTAAAAAAAGGAGCAGACTTCGTCTAAGATATGTTAAGCTTAATATGGTCCAAATGGTTTAAGGTTTCATCCCCTTCAGGCTTTTCCCACATTTTCCTAACATTATCTATACTAAACTAAATTGTATGTAGCGTAAAAAACTTTTTTTAAGAATAAGGGTGACAAACGAGTGCACAGTCCACCTGAAGGTAAGTGGATGCTGTGTCCCACAGACATCCATATTTACCCTCGATTAAGAATCAAAACGCAGGTGCCTTGTCACCCCTGAGGACTAAGACGGAATGCCTCGTAACCAGTAAAAAAGGGTCTCCGGTTTTCCACACTCACCATACGAAACACAGCAGCATTAAGCTACCATTTTACACTGGTATTCTGTAAGATCGTGGTCCTTCTCCGGTCGCGCCGACCCATACTTGCTACAACTATAATATAGCTGATGTGTGACTCTACCACGTAAAAGTTATTAGTTTTATTTCCTTTCTTTTTCAAAAACGTAATACCACGATCTTTTTCTCTATCGTGGGTTGCTTGCGTACTGTGATATTTACATATGACAAATGAGCACACGGTCGAACTGATGGTAAGTGGATACTATAGCTCATAAACATCTACGTTTATTTTTGATTGAGAGTCAAAATGCAGATGTTTTGACACCCTTGAGGAATAATAAAGGTCACAGCATACCATTACAATCAGGTGGACTGTGTGCTAGTTTATCAAACTTATTCTATAAAAAAATGTCTGACGTCCGTCCACAATACAAGTAATATTATTATTATTTCTTAGAAAAGTTTTATTCACGATGTTTTCCTTCACAATGTAGTTAGTAAACTATCCAATAACTAAATGCATAAAATGAATGAAAGTACAAATATTTTCAGTGTAGATGTTTTCTTTGTACATAATAAATAGGTTTAAGCACAGTGAAAGAAAAACAAATATTATAAGAGAAAGTTACATCGAAGAAAGTTAGTTTATTAAGTTGTTTCGTTTGTTAGGTACAAGTGTTCAAGTTAAAAAGAGCTTAACTTGAGATTACAGAAAATTTGCTAACGAAACGAGTTTTGCTCTCATGAAACTTTGAGTAATGTTAATTATTTATTTTATTTTAGAGAAGAGACGGCAAACAAGCATGCAGCTCACTTGATGGTAAGTAACTACTGCCGCCCATGAACAACCGCAGCAACAGGGAATTACAGTTGCGTTGCCGGCCTTTTAACAGGGAGTAAGCTGTGTTCTTGAAGGTTCCTAAGTCGTATCGGTCCGGAAAAAGCACCGGTAGTAAACAATTCCACAGGGAAGTTGTACAAGGAAGATAACTCCTAGTAAAACACACAGTAGTGGACAGCCAAGCATCCAGATGGAGAGAATGGTATCTTGAATTTTGACGCGATGTGCGTTCATGAAATTTCGCGGCTGTGATTAATCCGAAAAATTCCTCGAAACACTCCCCGTGGTAGAAAATGCAAAGGATTTTTTATAGGAGAGGGGGCAAACTAGCATACGGCTCACCTGATGGTGAGTGATTACCACCGCCCAAGAACAACTGCAACACCAGGGGAATTGCAGATGCGTTGCCGGCCTTTTAAAAATGAGTAGGCTCTCTTCTTGAAGGTCACTAAGTCGTATCGGTCCGGAAAAATCTCTGGTATTAGTCAATTCCACAAGGAAGTTGTGCGAGGAAGAAAACTCCTTTTAAATCGCACGGTGGTTCATCACCAGTCATCCAGATGGTATTAATGATATCGTGAGTTTTGTCACGATGTGCGATGGTGAAATGAAACAGGAATGCAACATCCCTAAGCAGCGCCAGTGAATCAAGCTAATCAGAAAGAACTCGGTCTTCAACGATTCCAGCCGCTCTGCACTGGATCTGTCAAGTGGAAGGAGCTGGCACTGAGGTGGCCCAGCCCATACGTGAGAACAGTATTCCATGTGAGGCCGAACTTGCGCTTTGTAAAGTTGCAAGTGATGTACCGACATCAAAATCCTGTCTCGCTCTGCTGAGCAAGCGAAGCTTTTTAATGATCAATTTGGCCTGCCCCTCCAAGTGAACATGAAATTGCACACTATTCGATAAGTCGACGCCGAAGATTCCGATGCTAGTTGAGGCGAGATCAAGGGGAGTACCTTGAAACTGAGGAGATACGGCAAAGGGGTTCTTTTTAGCGTTAAACGCCCAATCTTGTGCCTTCTGAGGGTTAAACGGGACTAGATTTAGTCGCCTCCAATCCGCCAATCCGAGACTTTGTTCAGCAAAGAGTAGACGTCAGACACAGTAAATGGCATTATTGAAAAAAAAATTAAAATTATTTTGTTGCTGTTGTTAATAACAGACATTTTAATGGTTTCTATAATTCTTGTACAAAGACAATCATCATCTTTTTATCGTACCAAATTCAGCGCAAGATAACACTTATGAAAATGTTTGTGTTTATTGTCTGTTAGTATTGTTGCGCGAATAAGTCGACGTCATGTATCCGGCAATAGCGCCATCTAGTGTCAGGGACGAAGAACTAAGCTTCTAGAAGTCGACACTCGAACTCTCGGCCCCTTGCGTGTGATTACTTGAATATTCTGGATGTTTCGGTGCTAATTTGTATTTATAGCCGCTGCAAGATGCGATCGGGGAGGTATTGAATTTGGCGAGACAAGCGAAGCTTCGGAGCGGAATAAAGTGAACCAGTGTGATTAATTATTAGTGTTTTAAGTTTAATTGGTCTAAAGTGAATTAAAGAGTTAATTTAGGAAATTCTATCGGCAATTTTTATTGTCACGAACCTCAAGCTTGTTACAGTATTGTTGCGCGCCTAATTTGACGTCATTTACCCGGCCGTAGCGCCATTTAGTGCCGGGAACGAGAGCGAGGGGAGCTTTCCAAAAAATGACATCATTAATCTTTTAACCGACAGCGCCACCTAGTATCGAAACGAAGAACTAAGCTTCTAGAAGCCCGACACTCGAATTTTCGACGCCTTGTCGATTGGCGCGCGTATTTACTTGAATATTCTGGATGTTTCGGTGATAATGTGTATTTAAAGGCGCTGCAAGATGCGATCGAGGAAGTATTGAATTTGGCGAGACAAGCGAAGCTTCGGAGCGAAATAAAGTAAATCAGTGTGATTAATTATTAATGTTTTAAGTTTAATTAGTGTAAAGTGAATTAAAGTGTTAATTTTGGTAATTCAGTCGGCAGTTTTTATTGCAACGAACCTCAAGCTCGTAACAATTGGTGTCAGAAGTGGGATAAAATCATGCCGATTTTACCTATGGAGGAAACGGAGGGTGTCCGTACCCGAATTCAACGCCAGCAGGAGACGGACCAGAGACGATTTGCTGGTGCAACGCCGCAGACATCGGAGGGCCAGCCACCGGCTGCAGGCCCGTCAGTAGCTCCTACATCTGTAGCACCTGACTTAGGTGCTCTGGTGGTGATGCTGCAGAAGCAGGCTCGCCGACAGGAGGAGCAGGCCCGTTGGTTGAAAGAGCAGCAGGAGGTACAGGCTCGCCGACAGGAGGAACAGGCTCGCCAACAGGAGGAACAGGTCCGTCAGTTGGAAGAGCAGCTGCGGGGCGGACAGGATGAACAGGCCCGCCGACATGAGGAACAGGTCCGTCGACAGGAGGAACAGGTCCGTCGTTTGGAAGAGCAGCTGCGGGGCGGACAGGATGAACAGGCCCGCCGACAAGAGGAACAGGTCCGTCGACAGGAGGAACAGGTCCGTCGTTTGGAAGAGCAGCTGCGGGGCGGACAGGATGAACAGGCCCGCCGACAAGAGGAACAGGTCGTCCGTCGACAGGAGGAACAGGTCCGTCGTTTGGAAGAGCAGCTGCGGGGCGGACAGGGTGAACAGGCCCGCCGACAAGAGGGAAGGGTAGGAAACAGGTCCGTCAGTTGGAAGAGCAGCTGCGTGGCGGACAGGATGAACAGCCCGCCGACAAGAGGAACAGGTCCGTCTAGGAGGAACAGGCGTTGGAAGAGCAGATGCTCCTTATGAAGGACCTTCACGCTACCTTCGGGAAGGAGATAATGGAGGTGAAGGATAGAGTTGCTCAGCATAACAACCGCCTGTCGGAAACTGAAACTTAAATCGCTAAAGCTGAAACCCGAATCGAGAAAGTTGAAACCCGAATCGACCAAGTGAACAATCGGGTTGACAACGTGATGGCTGACGTGAAGAAAACGCTGGACTACCTCAAACTTGGGGATGGAACAACAGCTCCCGTAGTAGCTACAACACCTTCGCTACGTGGATTCAAAGTGCCGCCGTTCGACGGAACTTCTTCCTGGTCGGCCTACAAAATCCAGTTCGAGGCCGTCATGGAGGCGAACGGCTGGAATAAAAGCCAAGCCATGACTGCACTCACCCTAGGCCTGCGCGACCAAGCCTTAACTGTGTTGGAGGCTCTCGGTAAGAAAGTCACCTATGAGCAGCTCCTTGAGGCGTTGGAGGCGAGATATGGCGACGCTCACCTGGAACACGTCTTTCGCGCGCAGCTTAAAGATCGCGTACAACGCAGCAACGAAAACCTGCAGCAGTGGGCCCTTGAGGTAGAGAAGATGGTTCGAAAAGCATACCAGTCTGTACCTGCGCTCATTGAAGGGAACCTGGTTCAGAAATTCATCGACGGCATCCGCGACTTGAAGTCAGAGCTGCTGTGAGGCTCGGGCACCACGAGACACTTAAGGACGCCTTGGCTCATGCACTGGAGGTGGAAGCCGTGCGGCAGGATCTTCGTTCCCATCGTGTCAGGGAGGTTGCAGCAGCTGCGGTTCGCGACCGCAATAAAGGATACAGCCCTAGGTGCTATGGCTGTGGGGAAAGGGGCCATCTTCGATCCAGCTGCCCTAAGCGAACCGTAGAAAGGAAAGGTGAACGATATCAGGAGGGTGGTGCGGCTAACAGCCCCGCCCAGCAGCAGCAGGGAAACGAGTAAAAGCCAGAACTGCGGGGCGGGTGCTGGCTGATGTTACAAGAGCTCAAGGATCTCGATCTCACAAACCCATGATGGGAACAGTCTGATCATCAAGAGCGAGGTCAACGTAATGCCGTGTAAACTGACCATAGATACTGGAGCCTCTCGTACGGTTGTTAGTTCCCATCTTATAAGTCAGTTCCTTGGGGACTCCGCATACAACCGAGAACGCATTAATTTGGTAACAGCCACCGGTCAGCGTATACCCGTCCGTGGGGAGAGAAAGGGATGGAGTTGAAGCTAGGCAACATTATCTACCTGCATAATATCATCGTGGCTGATATAATGGATGACTGCATCCTGGGCCTAGACTTCATAAGGAAGAATTGTTGTGCGATTGACGTTAAGCAAGGTGTTTTGAAATGTGGACAAGAGGAACTTTTTGTGGAAGAGGTGTTACCAGGGAACGTGTACAGCCTTAAGAAGATTGTTCTTCCGCCGAGATCGGAAACGATTGTGCCGGTTAGTCTTCCTCTGAATCCTGGGCAACCTCATCGTTGTGTACTCGTGGAAAGGTTAGACAATGACCTTCCATGGAAAGTGGCTAGAGCCTTGGTCAGAACCACTAACATCTCAAGAGTACGTGTGCTGAACTTTTGTGACCAGGAACAGATTTTAGAAAAAGGCACACTGGTTGGTACTTGTGAAGAAGTGGATTGGTTACGTCGGTGCAAATATCTATCGACTGGGACCCCCAGCAAGGATGCACAAACGAGAGTGAGTACACTTTTAGAAGACTGTCGCAGCGTTCTCTCTCCGAATGAAATGTTCAAAGCGAAGAAGTTGTTACCCAAGTATGCCGATGTATTCTCATCAAACGATGCTGACATAGGAAAGACTGGCTTAGTTCAACACAAAATAAACACAGGTGAAGAATTGCCTATCCGTCAGCGGCCAAGAAGTTTGCCGGTAGCACGTGAAAAGGAAGTGGAAACCATGATTGATGGAATGGTGAAGGACGGTGTTATTGAACCTTCATCTAGTCCATGGTGTTCACCCGTGGTGCTGGTAAAGAAGAAGGATGGCAGCATGCGGTTTTGTGTTGACTACCGCCGTCTGAGCGACGAAGGACGACGAACCTCAAGCTCGTAACAGTATGTACAAAGGATTTCAGAGTTTCTTGTAGCGGAAATTGAAATTCTTATAAAACGTTGTTGCACAAACACATATGCGCGGTTTAAAATTCAATTTCCTTTATTATTTTGTATAATACAAGCAATTATGGTACCTGTTTTAGGTTAAAAATAATATAATTTAATTTAGTGAGAACAAATAGCGTAAAGATTGCCACATTTAGTTTCTGATGTAATACAAAGAAATATTGCTTGTGAGTATAATAATTCATTTGCGGTAGTAACATGGCCAAAGCTTGGTTGTAAACGAGCAAACTCGAACCATTCATCATTCGTTCGGTGACAAATAATCACATGAAATAATCTTCGGACGTTCACATAAATACGACACGTCTGAGGAAATAAGAAAATTATATCTAAGTGAAAAAATATTGCTATAACAATGTTACAGTAAAGCGTTTTTATCAAATTAATAATTTTTTAAGAATATATGCAACGATCGAATATTATAAGGTCCACACGAAGGTATGTGGATGCTGTGGCAAATATCTGTATCTATCCCGATTCCGAAGAATCAAAATGGAAATGCGTTGTCACTTTTGAGGACCAGGATGGAATTCTTCGTTTTCAGTAAGAAGGTTCTTCGGTTCTTTACACTCACCGTACGTAACACAAAGACATTAAGATGCTATTTTATGCTGTTTGTTTGTGACTGCGTGAATACGTCCGAGGCGAAAGTTTATCGACCAAATTGGCGATATATTGAAAATGGACCAAATTAGGAGTACCCTTAACCGACGAACATGTATGCGTAGGTATATGGATGTGGAGATGGAGAGAGAAAAGTGTTAAAATCATGCTAGAGGGAGGAGGAATGGAGTCTTTAGTCTCTACCTACCCCTCTGGATGAAAGGCGTCAGTGTTTATATTATGTTATGAATATATCATATGAAAAGTTTGTATTAATTTTTTCACTTTGCGATTGTTCACCCGAGTATTATTTATTCTGTAGGATTTACAGATAATAGAAGAATTTGTTATAACTAAAGAAATAAAATTGTATTGATATTGGTCAAAATTGAGCTAGGAAAGCTTTTTTTAATAAATATTTATTCAGTATCAAATAATGGATTCGATCAGGGAAGCCCATACAAAAACAAAAAGATTTTTTACAATGAGACTTCAAAGAACTAAGGAAAATAAAATAATTACATATTTATTATTAAATTTATTACTAAACTACATCTATTACCTTATGATTTTGTTCCAAGTTTATATGAAACTAATCCTGAAGTATAATCTACGTAATAAAAAATCTTCATAGTCAGGTCTAACTGGCGAAGATATAGCGTAACCTACACACAAAAATGCACTTTGAAGTTTTTTTATAACATTGAGTGGCAAACGAGCACACAGTTTACCCGATGCTAAGTGGATGCTGTGGACCATAGATTTTATCCTGAACTAAGAATCAAAATGCAAATGCGTTGTCACCCCTAAGGACTAAGATAGAATACCTCGATTCCAGAAAAAATCGAAACACAGTAGCATTATGCTGCAATTTACTATTCTTCTTCTCCTTTTGTTCTTGTTTATTTTACGAATGAACTTATTATGGTACTATTATTCATTTGTTTTTCATTTAAAAAAGTGCTTATATTGGCAATTATATACGAACATACTACTCGATGAATCTGAAGAAAATGGGTAAAAAAAGGAAGAAAAGCAACAAAGGAACAAGGATGCTATTCTGTATTTTTAAATTAAAAAATTATATCATATTAAATTATTGTGTCAAGTGATGTGACTTCTCGTATAGTATATTTTATATTACACAATGTTGCTGACAGTCATTTACGTGGTAGAGCTATGCTGCAGCTATATTACGGTTGTATATGATTGTATATGCACGAATGGTTCGGCTTGACGGTGAAGGACTACGTTCTCACAGAATACCAGCGTAAAATAGCAGCTCTACGCTACCGTGTTTCCAATGGTGAGTGTAGAGTACCGGATACCCTTTAAATGGAAACGAAGCATTCCATCTTAGTCCTCAAAGTGACAATTTTGATTCTTAATAATATTCTTAATAATATTCGTATAAGGTGGATGCCAACGTCTATAGGCCACAGCATCCACTTACCATCAGGTGGACTTTGTGGTCGCTTGTTACTCTTATACTATAAAAAATTTATTTGAGTATTTATAAAGTGCTATACGAAAATTGTAATGCACTACAGATATAAAGAGCCGTGGTAGCTAGTGGTTAACGCTCGCTGTAAATATAACAGAACGCTAGTAACCCGGGTTCGATCCCCACCGGCACCAATGAAATTGTTAATTGCAATTTTAAGTGCTGATTTACCACGTGCTCGGCGGTGAAGGAAAACATCGTGAGGAAACCTGCATGTCAGAGGAATAAGAAAAAAAATATTTCGAAGACATGTGAAGTTCGTCAACACGCATTTAGGCAGCGCGGCGGACACTTCCGTGCCCTAAACCCTCTCAGAAATGAGGGGAGGCCTGAGCCCAGCAGTGGGACGTATATAGGCTGTAACTTTACTTTTTTTTTACTTTACAGATATACACCCTTAAAATGTATTGTGTGACTAAAAATATTAAACGTGTTATTTCCTTTATTTACGAGTAACTTAGAAAATTCTAAAACAATGTATATACCGTATTACTAGTAGATTCAGCTCATTTGCAATTCATACAGAACCGCTGAGTTTAACTAGTTAATTAAACCATAAATTAGGATATTCATAGTTAATGGACACGACGAAACGCTTCATAACGTTTCAATTTAAAAATCTAATTTAATAAAAATATGTAAACTATTTATGAATCTAGGTTACCAGTAACAATTTTTATTAAAATGCGTGTAGCTGAT
This sequence comes from Parnassius apollo, assembly GCA_907164705.1. Lineage (NCBI taxonomy): Eukaryota > Metazoa > Arthropoda > Insecta > Lepidoptera > Papilionidae > Parnassius > Parnassius apollo. The sequence continues at coordinate 1,506,126 of CAJQZP010000095.1, read as the reverse complement.
GACGTTGATATTTTTAATAGAAGTAAGGGTGTCACAAAAGTACATAAGGCCACCTTATGGTAAGGTTCTCTTACCTCACTATGTTACACTGGTGTTCTGTGAGGGCGTGGTTTCACTCCGGTCGAGCCGACCCATTCGGGCTACAACCATAATGTAGCCTGACGCTACCACTTAAAAATGATGAGGTAGTTTGTGAGTTTGTGTTTTATGAGTAATCAATTGTGTATGCATACCAAATAATGGTGGAGTTATTGCTGTGTTACAGACACAACACAGAAAGTGAGTTTACAAATGTTGCTTGTATTCCGTCTTAGTTCTCAGGGGTGACGACTTATCTGTACTTCCTTTGATGGCAATTGATTAAATGATCGTTGCTGTGACGTTGGTCTAGTGATCATAACCACGGCTGCCGATAATGAGGTTACGTGTACAAGTTCTGAGTTAAGGGAAAAAATCAGTTATTGAGTTTTTTTTTTGAAAGCACTTAAATCGTCAAAGCTGCACCTGTCAATGCTGCACCTGATTTCTTTCTAGTGTAGGATAGCCTACCCACTGGGCTAATAGAATTAACGAATATAGAGTTCATCTGTGCTTGCGGATACATTGGAGCACTATAATAATGTCCTGCACAGTTGGCTAGTCTGTTAAGACGGGCCGCCGTGACAGAAATTTAGTGTGGAGAATATATATATATATATATATATATATATATATATATATATATATATATATGGTGTGTGTGTGTGTGTGGCATGGGCTGTAATAGTCGCTTATCATTAAGTAGATAATTTGTTTTTATTAAAATTCTCACTTTAATATAAAAAGTAACAAATCCAAACAACACGAGGCTTAAAATATAATAAAAGACAACATTACATATAGACAGTTTTCCTGAATATTATTGGTTAACTGTGATTGATATTTAGTTTTACAATGAGCACCTACACAATATACAGTTGGATATCCTCTTCGCATTTATTACCACCTATTTTGATAGAATGAAAGCACCAGACGCTACTGTCTCCGCGCGTCTGTTTTTGACCGCTTCATTTTGTGTATGTTGGTTTATGTCACCACAAGTTCTGCAAGTGCTGAAATAATGAATGGTGGAAAACAATTGTCAAAGCTGTGCAATGCGTATTTCGTCTTTTATCATTTAACTTCGCAATTCGAGAAAATTGGCTGAAAAAAGGGAGAAAATTTTAGAATAAGAACAAACGACCAAATAATGTTGCCCATAGACACATAAATCTATCCTCGTTTAAGAATTAAATGTAGATGTGTTCCACATCAAGACATGTGAAAACCCTATTGGGGGTAACTTTTATTTAATAAATAAAACCATGAGGAAGTTTCTTAGTCTGTTACATATGAGGAGTATAATACTAGTTGTAGCTGTAGCTTTATAAAGATGTTGGCATTTTTTTAAAGTCCATGACATTAATGTTGTCATTTTAACTTTGATTTGGAAAGTTATGTAAATTAATAAATATCGTAATTTATTAATTATAGTTATAATATTGTAATTTTGTAATTTGTAAATTTCTTCAATAAATTCCTCATAAATCTTTAAAAATAATGTTTTTTTAGTATTGTAATAAAAACCTTCTTAGCTGTCTGGAATTTTATAGCAAGCTGTTGCTAATTTACCACAAAGTTAACAATTGATAATTGGATAATGATAATGATTTTTCTACTATTTTTTTATTTTAAAAAATAATAAAAAATTTTACGAATTAAAATAACAACAAACCTAACAGTAAAATACTATTATATTACAATAATATTACATATAATATTACAATATGATTTTTGCTAATTTAATAGAGTGGCAACTGAATATGGTCAATTTTACATCGAATTCGTGTTAGAGGCCTTTTTTGCAGTTGATTAAATTGTACTAAAAGCACAGCGGTTGCCAACACACTTGGCAAGCGTGGCAACTATGGCAAAATCCTTTCATGAAACAATCAATGAGGAAGGCCTATGTTCAGCAGTGGAGTTTTATAGGCTGTAACATATTGGAATGGAATGGAATGGAAGACATGGTGGGCCGTAACTGCCGCTTCAGTACCTCCTAAGTAAGCTAAGTTGTGTCACTTATCTCAGGCAGCGTCCTCTTCTCTTTCGCGTGTGTATTATTATTTATTGGCTGACTTAAACCAGTTTAGTTAGTTTCGTTTAGTCCATGACGGGCTGTTTTTCGCAATTCCATGGCTAAGCGCGTATTTTGCGTGTAGGCTGGTGTATTATGATTATTCGAGCCATGAAATCTCCCCGAATAAGTTCAACAGTTTTTTGCTGTTGCGAACAACTTCGGGGGAGTTATCCCGGCGTGTCGAAATGTCTAACCTAATAACTTAAAACAGAAAGACTCTTAAGTAGGGACTGAATAAATTAACCGACTTGGTATTACATGGATCTCATAACTTATTACGGTAGAAGAACTGAGTTGCGAGACTTGGTTTTTTACAAGTTATGTTTTGATGGCATCTCATTTCCTTTTGTAGATAAGATAGTCTTACTTTTTTTCCTCTTTTCGGTACCTTCTACTTCTTGAAAACCAACGACTTTTTTTGCGCCCGAAGCAATTAAAGGGCTACCCTATATGTAGGGAGGCGGAAAATGCTTTACGCATACCACGATAGCCGGTCTATCGTGGTTATGAGGGACTCACTGCCTACCGGGGGAACCTAAGTATTACCCTCTAAAAGCCGCCTTTGGGGACTGGCAACGGGTATCGGGTATTTCTGGTATCGGGAGCGACCCTCTTTTGGGAAAAGAGGGCGCAGGCGGCTACGAGCCGCTGAGGGAGTGCCTACGAAGGCAAATTAATTATGAATAATTTAATTTAATTAGAGTTGGCCTGAGCCGCCAGGAGGCAGTTCAGGTCGTTTGATAGTTTATTAGGGGGGTCCGATGAGAGTTTCTCGGCCTGCGGACTCGATAGCGAGAGGGGGGTGGGGCTGCATAAGTAGTTGCCTCACGAATAAAATGGTTGGAGTGCGACTCTGAGGCTTTGAAGAAGTTCTCAGAGAGTTTTTTTAAGAAATTGTTGAATTGTAGGGACCTCTAGGTCCCGATGAAGGTCGGCATTACGGACGTACCAAGGTGCGTTCGCAGATTGACGACAGAAAAGGTTTTGAACTATTTGGAGTTCATTAATAATTTTAGGGTCGGCGTGGGCAAAAATGGGGCCCGCGTAGGACATGACTGGTCGTATACTAGGTCGTCAACTGACTTTTGAACCTTGTTCCGTATGAAAGGTAGCGAGATATCTTTGCAGTAGATAGCAGTGTCGTCTGCGAAGAGGGAGAGCTGAACACCTTTCGACGGGATGGGAATGTCGTTGGTGAACAGGATGTAAAGCAGAGGAGCAAGTACTGAGCCCTGACGGACACCAGCTTTGATAGGGCCCTGTGAAGATAGCGTGCCTTCGTGTCTAAAACGAAAGGTACGATGCTTTAAGTAAGAGGCCACGAGACGTACTAGACGATCGGGGAGACCTATTTTGTACAGCTTGTAGATAAGGCCTGTATGCCAGACTCTATCAAAGGCTTTGGCTATGTCGAAAAAGACCGCGATGGTCTTATGACGACGAGGATAAATACCTCTGAGGATATATTCCACAATACGGTGAACTTGTTGGGGACATGAGTGTTGCGCTCGGAAACCGAATTGATGGGGAATGATAAGAGGGTCACCGTCTGTGGGAAACAGATAGCGCCTCATACGAGTTTGGATGACTCTTTCGAAGAGCTTGCCCATTGCCTTGAGGAGGCTAATGTGGAGATGACTGGAGGGGGAGGTTGAGAGGCTTGCCTGGCTTGGGAATGCCAATCACAGTTGCCTCTTTCCACGTAGTGGGAAAGTAACTAAGGTTGAAGCAGGCGTTGAAGATAATAGATAAAAAGGTTAACACCTGCTCAGGAAAGTATTTTAAGGCTTGGTTAGAGATGCCATCTGCGCCCGAAGCCTTTTTGGGCTTAAGTCCTTTGATGAGGAATGAAATCTCATCATTGGACACAGAGATAGGTTCGGAGGCTGTAGGGGGTGAGTTCCGGCGGCGGACCTCATCCTCCACTGACTGGACGTGTGAGGGGTCGACGGGTTGAGAGCTAGGAGAGCACTGTGCGGCAATGCTATCTGCAAAGCACTCAGCCTTTTCCTCGTCCTCGAAGGCAACCGTACCGTCGGGACGGTAGAGAGGGAGAGTGTGGGTGATAGCGTCTATACGGAGGGCTCTAGCCATCTGATAGTACGCTGTATGAGATGGAGAGATATTCTCCATGAGTTTACTCTTTTCGAGGTCTCGAAATTCAGAGAGGCGGAAACGGAGTTCTCGTTGAAGACGACTGGCCGTGCGCCTATATTCGGGGGGTGGGATATTTTGCTGCTCTCCGGAAAGCATCTTTCTTGGCTTTTAATAGGTTGCTATTATGTAGGGGAAGCCCACTATTGTTAGCAACCGGGACGATCCTTTCGAATTCGAAGGGGACGCCTCGGATGGCGGCCCTGACTTTTCGCTCTTCCGGAAGAGCGTAATTGTGGTAGGAAACTCGTTCGGCTGTGAATAGTCTGGTTAGTTGACGGAAGTCTTCGAATGAATTGGGGATGATTTTAATAGTCTCCCCAAGGTTGATGGCGTGATCGTATTTAATGCCTGCGTCGTAGCAGGTTTTAGGTAATTTGGTGAATTTTGCCTTATCTCTTAGGAAGACAGCGGGCGGGACTTGCTTCTTGGCAAGGACTGGAGCACAACGAGAGGCTAGCTTGGCTGTAGCGGGGATGTCTAGTGACATAAGTGAGACCGCGGCAGCGGCGGGGGCTGCGGGGGCAGAGGCGGCAGCGGGGGCTGCGCAGGTTGTAGGGGCGGCAGGAGTCGCTGAGGCAGGGAGGATGTGTTTTTTCGAGGCGCGTTTACCGCTGCGCCTGGAGTCCACCGTGGTGAAAGAGGAGTCTATGGTTCCGTCGGAGTCACAGGATTCTGATGAACCGGTGCCAGAATTGGTGGCGAGCCTCTTCCGGGAGGCCGACGCGGAGGACTCGGAGCGTTCGTACTCCATTTCTAGGGGGGCAAAGGAGTTTTGTGTTTTTAGGTAAGTCGCGATTACGGGCGGCGGTTGGAGTGCCTGAGAGGCAGGGGGAGTAACCTGGGCGGCGATGGTGGCGATGGCGGCGAGGACCGTCTCATCGAGGTTTATACCATAAGTTTGGTTTATGACGGCGACGATGGACTTAGTTAAGCTATCTGTGGACATTTTGGGGCAGTAGTTCTATGAACGGTAAGGATTGGGACCTGTTCTCAGTAGAACAGGGACTTGAACACGAGCCGTAATACGATACAATATACACGTATAACAATAAATAATAACAGAGAAATAACAAAAATCAACAATAAAAACAATAAAAATAAAGTAACAATAACAAGCGGAGGTTAGTCAAACCTCCCCGCCCGAGGACAGGGAGGCAAGAACTGTTAGCGGTAAAAGACTCACCGATGCGTCGACGCTGCACAGCGCGAGCAGGACAGCGGAGGCGCGAGAGCGAGATAGCACTAATGTACAGAGACGAGAGCGCGGACTACCTGGGCACGACCGCTCGAGAGCGATACCACAGGCGGAATGTCAATTTGTCAAAACCAACGACGTTCATATCTACACCTATATACAAATACACTGATTCATTCACTGCAAATGTAACTTTGTAATTCTATATATTTATATGGGATTACAAAGTTATTTATGCAGTTAGTATATATAGAAAACTGGACCGAAATTAAAAAAATACTTTAGTTTTTCCTTAATTTCTAAACTAAACACTAATTGTGTTCTAAATTTGAAGCTTCTATGTTGCTAGGTGCCTTAGAGTTTTGATGATCGATCAGTCAGTGAGTGACAAAATTAAGAAACTTTGACTAGTTATACTTCTTAAACTACTGTTTCAAATTGAATGAAATTTAAAATATACCAACATTATACAATGTATACTTGGTTACTGAAAGTTCAGGCTTCTAGCTTTATTCACTACGAAGTTATAGGTGTTCGAAAATGGCCTGAATTGCTTTGAGAAAATTATGGTATGGCCGTGCCGCTTTTTTGCTCGACTTGACGGGGGCACTACCGTGCTCGCAGATTTTAAAATTAACTCACTAATTACACTTCGATAATTAATTGGGTAAGTGTCTTTTTTTCTTTAAAAGACAAAGGTGACAGACGTAGTGATTGCTTATACTGGAAGCTAAAATATATTTACGAGGGCATTATCGTATTAGGGTCTTTAACACTTTCACTACAGTAAAAAAAATATTAAATTTCATCTGCTTTTAACACATTTTTTGAAACTATTTTTACACCTGCCACAAAAGGCAAAACATGTGGAAACAAATATTGCCTCTGTATCCATCCGTCTGTACCCATGTTTTAGCGAAATAAATGATTTGATTTGATTTTTTTTAATTTGATTTTGCTGCTTTATGATGAACTTTTACTTCAAGAAGCAGCTCCACAGAAAGTGGACCTGGTAGATCTCCGACAGTTTGACAAAAAACAAGATTGACTTCATTATGACGACCAGACGACCACTGTTCAGTAATGTCTCAGTAATCGAAAGGGTGAAAACTGGCAGCGATCACTGAATTGTGAGGGGAACACTGAACCTAAAAGTTATATTGTAGAGATCCTACCTAAATAAGTCAACGTTACTTCCCCCTCGTGCTCCTTCAGCTAGAGTACCAAAATCGTTTTCAGTGCCTAGTAGACTGTAATTAAGTGGACAGTATAAATGGCAAGCTCGTAATAACTATCCACGTGGCAGAAACTAAGTTCTAGAAGACACACTGCAGAAGAACACAAAAAATCTCCGACATCACTCTTTAACGGGATAAGTCGGAGATTTTTTTGTGCTATGAGAAGAGTAATGAAGCATCAGTCCTCAGCAAATTTGACAGCATACAGGGAACTGAATAGACTGATCTCCAAATACATGCTGCGGGACTTACGCAACTTCAATACAACTCGTATATAAGAAGCGATCGAGTGAAGCTAGGGGTCCAAAGTCTTTGCCAGAGATCTGTCTGCCAGAAAGAGACAACTGTTGATGCTAAAGACCGAATGAGGCAACATTGTTTCGAGGACACCGGAGATTTTGAATAAGATTAGGAGGTTCTATGCGTAGCTGTAAACATTATCGTTGGAGTTACAAACAAGTGTCAGTAACGGTCCGAGATCAAGTCTTATCGACAACACTCTCTTGAAGAATTACAGACCGATTTCCTTTCTGAGCCAAGTCTACGTGCTGTTTTCAAGTCATTACGAATCGTCTCGCACGTAGACTTGACGAATTCCAGCCTCCCAAACTAGCCTGTTTCCGAAAAGGCTTCGGCACCATAGACCACATACACACTCTATGATAAATACTACAGAAGATCGATGAGTTAAATGTGCTTATAGTGCTAATCTTGCGTATGTGAAGTATGAGAAATCCTTTGATTACGTCGAAATCTGGGCGGTGCTGTAGTCCCTTCAGCGGTGCCTAGTTAACTCACGGTATATCGAAGTGCTAACGTGTTTATACAGTAGAGTTACGATAGCTATCCGAGTACAAAACCTGTCTAACTGCAGAGAGATGTAAGATAGGGTGGTGTTATATCCTCAAAACTCCTCACCGATATGTTGGAAGAGGATTTCAAGCTACTGCACTAGAAAGGATACTGTATGTATATCAATGGCGAGTGCATCACTCACCTTCAGTTTTCCGACGACATAGTCCTTAAGCTGAATCGCTGGAGGACCTTAACACTACGCGCAATGACATCAGTAAAATGTCTCAAAGGATAGGTCTTAAGATGAACATGGCCAAAACAAAGATCATATGTAACGTCCATGTCAAACCTACGGCAGTAGTTGTTGGGAGCACTAAGCTCGAAGTTGTTGACGAGTTTGTTTACCTGGGACAAACCTGTTTAACTGTTTACCTGGGATTTTGCCAGTGATGACTTATTTATCTGAGACGAAGTCCTTCTCTGCTGTCCGTATGAGAAAGCTCAAAGTCGTTTTGCAAGCTATTAAGGAGTTTCTCTGTAATAAACTAAGAAATTAGGGTATAAAAACCAGAGTGACCGACATACCTCAATGGATTAGTAAGCTGAAGTGGCAGTGGGCCGTCCATATAGCTCAAAGAACCAACAACCGATAGGGAAAAAGTTTGGATGGTATCATCGTACCGGTAGGCAAAGCTTAGGACGAAACCCTCTAGATGGTGTGAAGACCTAGTGCGGAGGACCTAGGCCATGCAGGAAGTTGATGAATGCAGGTGGCTCAAGATTTTGCTCGTTGTCATATTTGGGTAGGCCTATGTTCAGCAGTGGAATTGTGAAGGGCTGTAATGAAAATCTGCTGCGGTGACTCAAAAAAATGTACCAGGCTTTTTCAAACTGACACCACTAGATGGTACAAGATACTCATTATCTTAGGGAAAACGTGTCTAACTATTTTATATATTTAAATTATTTATGAATTTTCATATTTAATTCCGTCTTTTAATGTCGGGTCGATAAAGATTTATACTGCTCTAAAAAGAAAGTTTATAATAATGTAACAAACAATGAAATCTAAATTATCCTAGCCAAGTTAAAGTTTGCGAACCAGGGAGAAAACACGATTATACTCCCTCCTTGTCCTAGACATTCTTAACAATTGTAGTACGCCGCATTCCATGCCAGCATCACAATTTATCCAAGCTCGCTAAAAAAATTTTTGTATATCTGGCATATAAATGTATATCTGGCAACACTGTATCAACCCGTCCGTCAATGCAACTTCATTACGTTTTTTTGTGCCAGCCATCACGGTGTGTTTTTGTAATTTTTGTTGTAAAAATTAAATATGTTTAGTGTAAAATAAATATGTAAAACCTTACACATAAATTTATTACGTATCTGCGTGTTAATAATTTGATTATGTACTTGGGAAAGGAAGATATTCAAAATGGAGCCAACCGATCAAAGGTAAACAAAAATCCTATTGTTCGAGGTATATAAAATAAAAATAAAACATTTATTAAATAATAAAATCAGATTCACTGTGCCCATTTATTAACAAGTATGATATATTATCGAACAAATTCACTATTAGGGGTTAATAACATAACCTCGTCACTCATATAATATGAAATAGTAAATAGGTATTTTAACCTATAAATGTGGGTTGAGATACATTGTACAGAGATACGTTGAGAAATTTTAAGTGATATATATTAATGATTTTCCTACTTTCATTTACTTACGTTGGACAGCAGACCCGGAAATTAAATACACCCTGAGATTTGGTTGTATACCCTGAGATTACAACTAAACTTTCTTTAGTATCAGAAAATCCTGATTATGAATAGAAATAAGTGCTGTAAATAAACTTAACTAATGGTTTTATTAAGGTTATGTAAACCTTTAACGGGGAACATATTGTTCTACAAAATTATCCGGTGTGTAAGGGAAAGTCAGTTTTTAGTCCTTAAAATTGTTAATTCCAAAACAAATGGGATTTAATAGATGCATTTTTAAATCTAGACAGTATATTATTACATATCATTTTGTAGACACATAAAATAAAAAATAAAAAGCTGCATAATATGACACTCCTCTATCAGTCATTTTGGTGTTGGTAGGCCTATGTGCAGCTGTGGACTTTTATAGACTGCAATGGATGGATGGATAATATGACATAAAAGTAACAAAAAAATGTGATATGAGAACTGTTTTACCTTGATATGGAATATCAAAAGGTTAAAAGTTAAATACACTTAAAATATAAGTAAGCAAAAGTGAGTAAAAAATAACATATAGGCTGTTTAGAAAAATCTGAAAGATTGAACCAAACCTATTATTCAAATTATATCCCTTGTGATATATTTGGCTCCACACGTTGCCAGAATGAATGAATGAAACCAGATTTGACAGATACGCAAAACAAAAATAGTATTGTAAGCATCAGATTGAATTACAATAAATTTGTTAAATTATTAAAAGAATAATAAAAAGTGTTGTCTTTTATAGCCTGTAAAATGTTTCATGACTTAGATTATTGTCAATTTTAAAAAAATTAACAAAATATAATTAAAAAACTCAGTAAAGATGATAAACAATAAATTATTATTATTGAGATAGTAAAACAAATATAATATAGTTATTATTATATAACAATTAATATAATAAGACGAGAAAATAATATAGAGAAATTTCTGCTGATAGCCAATTGAATAAAAATAAAAATATAGACCATAATTAATTAGTCATTAAACATGGGCACATTACTGCATTCGAGCTGTATTATGTAATTTAATATAACCTAAGTTACAAGGAGGAAAGAAGTGTTTAGCATCATTAGGTTTTAAATAGAATGATGAGTTGCAAATGCCTTAATGGCCTACAGCGGTACATAAAATATCAATCTGGGAAAATATAAAACTTACATACTTCACTAATTAAAACAGTGGTAAATTAAACAATTAAAAAGAAATTTAAAAATAATTATAGTAAATATTCTATTGTACGATATTAAAAGGTTATGACAAGTTAAAAATAAGTAATATGTGAAGTAATAATTAAAAAATAAAATAAAGATGGTTTTATTCATAAAAATTAAGTATAACTAAGGGCGCTTTTAGTGTCACGCGGATTTGCTCACGCACGCGGGATTGGACCGCATGCGTAGCATCCGCAAAGAACAATTTCATATAGGTATCTATTGTAAAGCGTGATAAACGCACGCGGGACGCGGGGCGCTGTGCGGGGCGTCACCCCGGTGCGGGGTATCCGCATGCGTAAGCGCTGCCTACAACTTCAGTGCCCATTTTAGAGTCGAGCGGGGCGCACGCGCCGTATTGTACTACCGAAATGAAAATCGATACAGAACGAGTAATCATTGAAGTTCATCTGCGGCCCGTTTTGTGGGATAAACGCAATGAATTATACAAACACAGGGACGCGAGGGAGGCTGCATGGAGAGATATTTTGAAGGAATTGGCACCTAACTACGAAAATTTGAGCGAAGAGGAAAGAAAAGAGGCGGGTATGTGTTTGGTTCATTATTTTATTTATACAAGCATCATTACTTTATTAATATAAGCATAATTATTTAATTCACAAATAACATCAAAAACCTTCTAAAACCTTTTGAGTTTAGTTAATTAATTATATATAGGTGTTGCCAGGAGACTTTTCCTTCATTGATAAAGTAATCTGCAAATATATCTCTGATATTACTTGCCGACGTATTACTACTTTCAGTCTGCTGCCTGGGTAGTGGTCCCGTAAAACCATTTGTGACAAATGTATGGCTGACCTTGTAGCCATCCCGTTTCCTTATGAAATTGTGAAGTACACATGCCGTCTTGACTATTAATTGTGCTAGATCTAACTTGACATTCATGGATCTGTGAAATATTCTAAATTTATTTGACATAATTCCAAAAGTGCATTCTATGTACCTTCTAGCTCTGGACAGACGGTAATTAAATATTTTCTTTTTTGTAAGGTAAATTATCACGAGCATAAGGCCGCATCACATGTGATGATAAACCAAATGCCTCGTCTCCCACTATCACGAACGGCAACTTTGCTCTTACACTAGATGGATAAGCTACTTCGGGGCAAATAATAGGCAACTCTTGCGGGTCAGGGATACCCAACGTGTTACTTTCCAGTTTCGTATACAATTGACTCCTTCTAAAGATGGTTGAATCGGCGTTGCTTCCACTGGTACCGACATTAATATATGTAAAATTATAATCAGCATCACACATTGCGAGGAGCACTACAGAATAATATTTCTTATAATTAAAATATAGTGATCCACTGTGCGGCGGCCGAATCACTCTTATATGTTTTCCATCAATTGCACCCAAGCAATTAGGAAAATTTGTATATGTGAGAAATCCCTCTGCGATTTCTTTCCATTTGATCCCATTAAGCTGTGGAATACATTCAGACTTTAGTTCAATCCATATTATGTAACAAACTTGTCTTACTATTTCGCTAATTGTTGCAATTCCAATCACATAGGAATAGTGTAGATCAGTGAATGTATTACCAGTTGCCAAATATCTGAAAACAAAAACAATATATTAATAATATGATAACATAATATATTAATAATGCTGACATCAGACATAAGACAGCATGCACCGCTCGAATTTTACTTCAGAAGAAAAATAAATACCCTTAAGGTGAAAGGGCACGGAAGTAGCTAGCGCTAGAAGTTTTTAATTCGTTTTAACTACAGTACTATAGCTACGTTAGATTTCTATGATTTGCCGAAAATTTTATCATAGGGGGGGTATTTATGCAGTTATGATTTCATATGAAAAGTTCGAAGTATAGTTATGTATCTCATATCTGCTAAAAGTGGCCACTTTTAGCAGATTTGAGACACATAACTATGCTGTAAATATTTTATAAGAAATCTTCTCTGTATAAATTAACCCCTATGGTAAAATTTCCGGCAAATGAAAGGAATCTAATAAATATATATAATATAATATAATGAAATATCGTTTATTTCAGGCAATATTTACATTACAAGATGTCCTCCTTCATGAAGGTTGACAGATGCAAATAAAGCAAATTTTTGTTAAAACAAATTAAAAACTTACAGCGCTAGTGACTTCCGGAAGTTTTCACCTTAATTTTGATGATGGCAAATTTTACTGTAACAAATAAACAAATTGCCCGATTCAATCCGGTGTTTTTCCAAAAATCCTTAAATGAAGTTCTAATTATTTTTGTAAAAAATGAATTATTTCGTCGATGTCTGCGTCGCGCCGCCCCGGCCGCGCCGTCTGCGTCTAGTATAAGATTCACTTTGCGCTATCGTTCGCGGCGAAATTGACCGGCCTGCGCCGGCTCGCCGTTTGCGTTGCGCCTAAGGGTACTTTTCCTTCAACTGCGGCCTTATTTTTCCACTCTGTATAGGTATATATATATTGCTTGATTTATCTAATGCTTCATGAGACAGTGTAAAGTTGACAACATGTGTGAATTAAGGAGGGCCTTTAATCGAATGCAGTTAAATTTCCAACTAATATCAGATTTGTACACACGGCCACAGATCAAGCTTCCCAAAACCAGTATAAACAGGACTCATGCGTTGTTTATTATCGTAGACGACTCGGCGCCCGGCGAGGCCCTAGCAAGTTCCGTTTATTGGTACTGGTTTTGGGTAACTTGATCTGAAACTGTGTGTACTTTTGCCACTTACTTATTATATTTTGTCATTTCAGACAAGAAAATACAACAACGCTGGCGAACAGCAAGGGACACTTACCAGAAAGACAAGATATCTGAAAAAAATCAGCCATCCGGCTCTGGGAGTAAGAAGAAGAAGAAGAAATATTCTTACTATGACATTTTGACTTTCTTAGACAGTACAACGGAAACTGCTGGAGAAGAGTCACTCTGTGAAGAAATGTCTGAACAAAGTAATTTAGAAACACCTAATGAGTCCACGCAACCAGATACTTCACGTCAAGAAAGTTCTCACCCAACATCAAAACAAAAACAAGTAAAATCTAAAAAGCAAGCACCATCTGAATTTGAGGCACAGTTATTAGAATGCTTAAAGTCTAATCAACTGGAGCTAGAAAGTGAGGATTTGGCTTTCTTTCAGTCTCTGCAGCCTTCATTAAAAAGATTCACTAGATATCAAAAACTAATGTTCAGAACAAAAGTGTTAAATATAGTTATGGAAATGGAAAGTCAAACACAACCTGCATACTACAGTCCCATACCTACAACAAGTTCTAGTGCTTTTACTGAGCTTGACAGTTTGTCACCGATAAATCAAGATTACCAAACCAATAGTATAATCCAGGATACTTCGAGTCTTAACGACAATGCTATTAGTTCTGCTGCAGTGAATGACAATGAAACTCTTATTTCGACTGAAAGCGGCCTGTTTAATATCACGTCTTATGACGTAATTTATACCCCAGCAACAACATCATCTACAGGCGAAAGTAATGTCAACGCTCAGGATACAAATTTACAAAGAAATGAATGATGTAAAATTTGATTTTTTAATTTATGAATAAAACTCTTTTTATTAAAATGAGTACGATTAACTTTTTTTCTCCAGTTTCTCTCTAATTGTTTGTTTAGTCATATGAGTGCGGTTGTACACACGGCACAGATCAAGTTACTCAAATCCAGTATAAGCGGGACTCCGACGGGTTACCTAAGTATGATAATACGCAAGGCGCGAGTTCCATTTATGCTGGTTTTGGGTAACTTGATCTGTGGCCATGTGTACTTTATCAGTTAAAAAAAAAGGATTGTGTATGTAGGTTGAACGTACCAATCCCAAACCAATTATGGACTTTTTTTGACTTTAAATTACTGTCATGTGCAAACCTATAACTTTTATCTATATTATAATAAGTAGCGTGTGATGAAAGGTAGGAATGATTCCACTTTAATGGCGACATTTTATGAGTGAAATAATCTTATTTAATGAAATTTCAACATGAAATTGAATGAAATTATGAACAATGAAATTTCAGAGTACATGACAAAATTTTTTTTTTGCACATGTAAATTTACACATGACAGTAATTTGAAGTCAAAAAACGTTTATCCTACCTGTTCAAATCCCTTTCCACTAAATCATAGCAGGAAATTAAATATTTAAAATTTAAAACTTACCTTAATGTAATAGCGAGCCTCTCAATCGGTTGTATTGTAATCCTTCGTAAACTGCTTTTTTGTAGCTTATTCTCAATTTTACACAACAGTTCATCAAAAGAACGAATGGACATTCGAAAGTAATTTTTAAATTTACGTTCATTATTTTGTAGTTTTCCAAAGCGTGTAACAAACGCCCCAGCAAGAAGCCTATTTTCAAGAAAGGGATCAACATGTACTCTTGTCTTCTTGTTTCGTCGTTTGTAAAGTATGTAAGCGACACATATTCTTCTGACATTGATCATTTTTGAACACGTCTATACCGTTACGCAGCCCGTAGAAAACTGAAACTCATGCTGCGTATGATCCGCAGCGTGAAATTTTACGCATGCGGTCCAATCCCGCGTGCGTGAGCAAATCCGCGTGACACTAAAAGCGCCCTAAAACTAGGTATGGTAAAAGCACAATAGAGTTATGCTGACAGATGCATACACTGATTGCCATAATATGTTAGCAACAAAATAAATTGTTGTAGTAAGAGGAAATTATGTAAAAATACTTAAGAACTATAAAAAATTTATGATATAAATAGTGACTAAATATATTGTGCATAACCCATTTTGGTTGCTATTAGTAAAATGAGGGTTATAATGTTATGCTTTAAACCTTATTATATATAATAATGTATATATAATGTTATGTAATATATATTCAGTGGCAAATTCTGACCTTAGATGGTAGTTGATACTATTACAAAAAAAGACATTAAACGCATAAAACCGTTTGTAATATAAATTGACACTTCTCAACTGGATGGAGAGAAACCAATGGAATGAGACAAAATTTGGGTTTTAATCCTTCATTGCGAATAAATTACATAGATATTATTCGATATTAAAGTAGTATATGCTTATATTTTTGGGAATGGTAGAATACAATACAAAACTTTGAACAAAACAATATAGTTATAATGAATAGTAAACTTACTACAACTAAATAATACCTATGTTGTACAATTTTACCCAGAGTTGATAAAAATCCTGCTTCATATATTTACAAGATAGAGAGGGTTCTATTCACTAACCATTGAGGATTCAATACTTTAAATTAAATAAAAATATGGAAATTTAACATACAATCTAAATGATTTCTTAAATTTACGCGAACACTACACATTGAATAAAACTAAATTTACGGATTTTATCGCGTTTATTTCACTACATCATGTAGTGAAATAAATGCGATAAAAAATCCGTAAATTTAGTTTTATTCAATACAATCTAAAATTGAGCCAAGTAAACAAAAAACAGTCAGAGGAAGTCTTTCAAGTTTTTTTATTATATATATAGAAAGAGGGGGCAAACGAGCATGTGGCTTACCTGATGTTAAGTGACTACCGCCGCCCATGATCAACCGCAACACCAGGGGAATTGCAGGTGCGTTGCCGGCCCTTTAGAAAGGAGTAAGCTCTTTTCTTGAAGGTCCCCAGGTCGTATCGGTCCGGAAAAATCACCGGTGGTAAATTATTCCACAGAGAGGTTGTACGCGGAAGAAAACTCCTTTTGAAACGTACAGTGGTGGACCGCCAAGCATCCAGATGGTGTGGATGGTATCGGGACGTTTGCCGTGTAGTGCATTCACGAAATTTGGCGGCTGGGATTAATCCGAACAATTCCTCAGAGCACACCCCGTGATAGATGCGATAAAATACGCAAAGAGATGCAACATCTCTTCGCAGCGCCAGTGAATCGAGCCGATCGGAAAGCACTCGGTCGTCGACGATTCGAGCCGCTCTGTGCTGGATGCGGTCAAGTGGAAGGAGCTGGTACTGCGGAGCCCCAGCCCAGAGATGGGAACAGTATTCCATGAGCGGCCGAACCTGCGCCTTGTAAAGTTGCAGGCGGCGTGCCGGCATGAAATACTGTCCCGCTCTGCTGAGCACGCCAAGCTTTTTTAGAGGCCAATTTGGCCTTCCCTTCCAAGTCACCACGAAACTGCACGTCACTCGATATGTCGACGCCAAGGATTCCGATACTGGCTGAGGCAACAAGGGGAGTGCCTTGAAACTGAGGGGATACGACAAAGGGGTTCTTTTTAGCGGTTAACGCGCAAACTTGTGTCTTCTGGGGGTTAAACTGGACTAGATTTAGTCGCTCCCAATCCGAGACTCTGTCCAGCAGAGACTCGACTTCAGACACAAGTTTGTCCCGGCACTCAGAGACGTTTTCTCGAGAAATATTGGCTCGGCCGGTGTAAAGAGCATCACCAGTGCTGTCATCTGCATAGCAATGAATGCTACGGATTCATTGCTATGCAGATGACATATCATTGATATGCAGAAGAAACAGCGTTGGCGATAGCACGCAGCCCTGCGGAACACCAGCATTAATAAGCTTGCAATCGGAGCTTGCACCGTCTACAACGACCTTGATGCTCCAGGCAGGCCAGGATCCAGGCAGATCTCCCCCGCATGATCGGTTAAACGTGAACCGAGCCATTCGGGGTGATGGGCGTTAAAGTCGCCGAGGATCACGATCTCTGCGGAGGGGATCTGCTGTAGCAACGAATCTGCAGCCATTTGGACGTGGTCGAAGAGTCGGTCTGTTTCGGCATTACCGCTATGGGACCTATATATTTCCCCCCCCCCAGAATACGCGGGGCAGCCTGAGCACCCACGCTCAGAAGTGGAGAAACATGGTCGTGGATGCTCAGCGAGGGATTCTCCAGGGGTGCTGTTACCCTCCTGGGGTAGTCTATCATTTAATTCCGGGGGGATTTGGGCCTCCGGCCACCTGCACTCACCAGACGAAACGCGGAAGCAGAGCTTCCACTTCACGCCGGTATTCTGTGAGGTCGTGGTACCACCCCGGTTTGAGCCGGCCCATACGTGTGACAGCAAAGCTGCCGCGTGGCTCTACCACTGTTAAAGTCTATCAACTAGTCTATTCAACAAGATCATAAAGCAGTGTCAAAGCTAACACTTGATCAAATTAGTAACAAAAAATAATAAAATTATTATATACTTAACAGTGGGGTTCTGTAGACATTACCCAGAAACCATGGCAGTTATATTAGATTGGGGGACGATTCTTCTTTTATGTATTTCCTCTTTATGTCGATGAGTCAAAAAACCATAGGTTTTTTTTTTCACATGAGAAAGTATTTTCCGGTACTGAGATTTAGAAGCAATTAAATAAAGATAATTAATGGTATAGTTTTATTACAAAGGGCTCAATATTATGAGTATAACATAATGAAAAACTTGTTACAAATTATAGATGTAAAAGTACTAGAAAGTCTCACAAGGGTTTGGCAAAAGAAGTCCGAAAATTGACAACGTAAGAGAACCCCCACATGATAAATATACCAACATACCAATGATTTGAAAGTTGGGCAAGACTATTCCCACTTTTGACATGCACGTAGTTTCGGACAGTATTGAAGAAATAGGAAAAGTATAATACTGAGGAGATAGGGATGCAAAAGCACTATTGAATTAAAACTGCTGGGAAAAATTATAACAGGAGTTATATAGATGATATATACAGACCGTTAGAACTGTCACTTAGAATATATACATGGATTTATGTATATATAATAAAATAAGAACGAAAAATACTACTGGTAGATATTAAGCGGTGCAGTGAGGCAGAATTAATTACTGTAAACTTAAAATTGTTGAGAGAATATCTAGCATAAGTTATTTAAAATGCTATGCATTAGAGCTGTCATTTATGAGGATAGACATGGTTAACTATTCAGACCTTACCGCTATGACTTAGAAGGTAGACAGGTCTTAATTCACATATAAGATGCTATCATTAGTGGAAAGATATTAAGATGGACTAGGACTCAGAAGACATCACTGCAGGCTTTAAACCGTTAGAGCTATCACATAGAGGATAGACACGGTTGACTATTCAAACCTTAGAGCTAACACTT
This sequence comes from Parnassius apollo, assembly GCA_907164705.1. NCBI lineage: Eukaryota > Metazoa > Arthropoda > Insecta > Lepidoptera > Papilionidae > Parnassius > Parnassius apollo. Next base: position 1,487,510 of record CAJQZP010000095.1, on the reverse strand, counting down.
TGAGGTTAGACAGGTTTGAATTGAAAGCAATATCACTTGAAGGAAGACATTAAGATGGACTACGGCTCGGAAGAAATCACTGCAGGCTTTAAACTGTTAGAGCTATCACATAGAGGATAGACACAGTTGACTATTCAAATCTTAGAGCTAACACTTTGAGGTTAGACAGATTTGAATTGAAAGCATTACCACTTGAAGGAAGACATTAAGATGGACTATGACTCGGAAGAAATCACTGCAGCCTTTAAACCGTTACAGCTATCACATAGAGGATAGACACGGTTAACTATTCAGACCTTTTAGAGCTAACACTTTGAGGTTAGACAGGTTTTGAATTAACATTAAAGCGCTATCACTATAAACTATAAAGTAGTTTTTTTTTCACATGAGCAGTAAATGTGAAAAAATGAATTATTTATTTTGAATAAAATAACAAATTATTATTAACACTGCCTATATAAAGATAATCATACTACTATGTCATGTTACAGTCATCTCATAGACATCTCATACATATCATTGGTTACTATTAGTGAAGTATTTTGTAAAATATGGCACTCCAAGATTCACTCCAAAATTCATACTAGGAATTATAGTGAACTCTCCTATGTCAAATACTATTAATTATAAAATACTAGCTTACATTATACTTTACTAGCGACCAAAGCTGCTAATTTTGGCGGTAAGAATGATGAGAATGAAAGAAAAAAGGCAGAGTTTAAACGTTTAAATAAGAGAGTAAAAGAATTAGTTGAAAGGAAAAAACAAGAAATAACGGATAAGAACGACAGAAGAATATCGGATAACTTCCAGGCGAATATTAAAATGTTCTGAAAACCCGTAAGGAATACCAGGGGACTTTCAAAACAGCCTAGATTGAATGCGATACGAGACGAGAATGGCTGTATCCTGAATGATGAAGCGTTGAGTCTAAAGAGATGGAAGGAATATTTTGAAAACGTATTTATGAGCGAGGAAAAGTGTGAACTAAATGAAATAGAAATTCCGAAAGAAGATGAAAGAGATAGGGAGATAAGTATACATGAAATAATGAAAGCAATGAAAAGCATGAATTAAGGCAGCCGGATATGATAGAGTTTCACTCGAAATGCTAAGGGCTGGAGAGGACGTGGTGGCAGGCCTGCTGTACACCTTGTTTAATTTATGTTGAGAACTAAAGCGGGTACCGGGAGACTGGTGCAAAGCCGTGATATCCCAATATATAAGGGAAAAGGGTCACAGCAGGACTGTAAAAACAACTGTGGTATCAGCCTTCTTAGCATTGTGGGAAAACTGTATGCTAAGGTACTAATTGAAAGAGTTATGAAAGAAACTGATGAAAAAATTTGGGATGTGCAAGCGGGATTTAGAAAGGGAATGGGGTGTACAGATCAAGTCTTTTCCATGCGCATGATCGCGAAGAAGTTTTTGGCGAAAAACCAAAAAGTTTTTTGTGCGTTCATGGAATTGGAAAAGGCTTATGACAGAGTGGACAGGGATGTGTTATGGCAAACGCTGAACACATTTGGGTTCAGCCCTGGTTTGATACATGCATTAAAGTCTCGGTATAGGGACTCGAGTGCTTGTGTTAGAATCAACGGGGTCTACTCGGACTGGTTTGGCATCCATAAAGGTGTCAGACAGGGCTGTGTAGCTTCCCCATGGCTGTTCAACCTATTTATGGACAGCTGTTTGGAAAATTTGAAAGTTGAAGAATGCGTGTTAAGAATAGGTGAGTTAACCATCTAATGCCTTTTGTACGCCGATGATCAAGTCATACTTGCGTCGTCGGCGGCCGAGTTGCAGATGATGGTTACATTAATGAACAGGTCATTAAAAGAAAGGAGAATGAAAGTGAACGCAAGTGAGACGAAAGTGATGGTTTTGGAAAGAGAAAACGGTATGTGAAATAAGAATAGAAGGAAGTTAATTGAGCAAGTGGATGACTTCGTATATTTGGGATGTGTATTCAGCAGGGATGGGAGATATATACGACGAGTGAATGCAGGAAATAAAGTAAATGGGGCTCTACACTCTATTGTGAAAAGTCAGAATGTGTCAAAAAAGGCACGTATGACAATTCACAGTACTACATTAGTCCCTACTTTAACGTATGGTAGTGAAAGTTAGGTGTGGCAGTAAAAGCACGAGAGTAGAATAAATGCAGTAGAAATGCGGTCGCTAAGGAGTATGTTAGGGCTGAATCTGAGTGACAGGGTGAGAAACTGTGTGATAAAAGAAGTGTGGCTTGCAAGATGATGCGGTGACCAGTATTAAGAAAGGAACGCTTCGGTGGTTTGGTCATGTAGAAAGAATGAATGCGGAAAGACTGACAAAGCAAATATATGTTGCAGAAGTGAATGGAAGAGTCGGAAAGGGACGCCCTAGGTGGAAGTTTCTCGACCAAATATGCGATATACTAAAAATGGGTCAAATTAAGAGTACCCTTAACCGACGAGCATGTATGCGTAGGTATATGGATGTGGAAGAGGCGAGATAGTATGTCAGGATCGTACTAAATGTAAGTCTGTAGTCTCTGCCTACACAGGCGTGAGTGTTTATGTATGTATGTATAAAATAATAAAATAATTAATTCTTTATCGTACCAAATTGTAGTAAGTGTAATGAAATTCCTTCCTGGGCCTTTGTGCCTTTTACTTAGGTTTGAGTTATAAAAATAGACTTAATAATAAGTTACTTTTAGATTATTAACTACGGAATATTGCAATAAATATTGAGAATACCGAAATTTACAAATACTAGTAACAGCTGAGCAGTGATGAGTTATAGGTTATAATACACATACATGGTCCTTCAACAAATATTACACTTATTCAAACGGGAGCTCAGATGTATAGTTAAGATATAGATAGAATTTTACTTCAACAGGGTTTGCTTGGGAAAAATAAATGAGAGGGGTTGAGCCTTTCTTGTGAATATTTTAATAGAAAACAGAACACAAGATAGTGATAAATTCAACCCATGAATAGTATCTTCTTAAGCAAGTTATAAGATGTTAAAATTAACTGATAGATTCGATTGTTTTCTTTTTCAGTCATAATTCTTCCACAGGGCCACTTCTGCTGCATCAAGCTGGCCTTTGTGTATGGAAACGGTTGCGTATTTATTTATGTGATTTTTAAATTTGCTTGGAATTTTTTATAAAATAAGAAAAATGTACAAATTGACGATTCTTGGTAATATATTCGCAACCGCTGTCTTCAAACATCTACAATTATTAAGAATGTCTAGGGCAAGGAGGAGTATAATTAAATGGTTAAACAAAAGTGAAGTTCAACCATAATTATACGAAGCTCCTTGTCCTAGACGGTACTCCCGGCCCAACCCTCCCTGGGTTAGGGTTGCTCATCTAATTCCTTGCTTTAAACATAATGAATTTGCATTGACGGACGGGTTGATACAGTGTTGCCAGATATACTGCTTTAAAAAAATATTTAGCGAGCTTGGATAAATTGTGATGCTGGTATGGAATGCGGAGTACTACAATTGTTAAGAATGTCTAGGACAAGGAGCTTCGTATAATTATGGTTGAACTTCACTTAAGGTAAGTTCGTTTACAGAGTTAGTAGGTTTCGGTCTGATTGTGTCCGCTGTGAATGTATTAAATATAAAGAATTAAGACAAAGTTATTGCAGCACAAAAACAATCTTTCACAATGTTTGCCCCTATACATTTTCAACATTCATATAAAGTTGAATTCACAAAAGTTCTTGATACTATTGCGCTCAGTATATAAGTCTTTATTTGACATTGAATCTAAATTATCCAGGGGCCCAATTAAACACAAAAAAAATCATCAAAATTTGTCGAGACTTACGGACAGCAATTGATTTTATATATAGAGAAGAAAAGTTATTTGCATAGAATAGTATAATACACAATATAATGGCTGTCAACTTTATTTTGTACGAGGCTTGGCGTCACCAAACCCGATTCACTGTGTTGATAGACTGAATAAATTTACACATTTTAGACTTTTGATTTAATGTTCAAGATCATCATTAAAAAAATCGTTTAAATTTTAATACAAATTTTTTTTTGTAATTAGGGTGCTATTTGGCATTTTCTAAATAATTTACATGCGAAATTTAGAAATGATTGTAACGTCAAAACACATCTCGTGTGTCGTGTGTGTATCATCGACGTGTTAGTGACATTTTAGTTGTTACGCGGGCTCCATCCATTCCCCCGTTCTATTGTGTATGTATTATAGTATTCTATGGTTATTTGCACTGAAATATTTAAATTTTTATGTTTTAGTTTAATAGTTAATATTATAACATACTATATTGATCACAGTGATAAATTATTGTTTCAGTTACAATAACATTCTACTTCGTTTTATTTATTGAAGAATAATGGAAATTGGAATAGGAATATAATAATCGCTCGTAAGTTCTTTCAAATATGATTTGTATATTTGATTGTTCAATATGGCAACAACAGAACGCAGGTGTTTTCTGAACCTTTGGTAAATTAAGCTTTCATTATTTATAATCTGTATGTATAATATTATATCAGCGTTGAAGGAAAAATTACTTAAATAATTAAAATGATTGTGAAGTACACAAACACGTACTGGAGCTGCGCGTCAGACAAGTTGTCTCTACAATGATGAGACCTAAGTGGAGTGTATTTAGGGAGAAAAACTGAACTATTACTGTGAAGAAAGCTAATTACTGTGACATCTGTCTGACTAAAGTTTTATAAACGAAAATTGCTATTTTTAACTACAAGGAGTTGAGTCGAAATTAAAGATATTTGAAACAAGCACTGTATAGAACACTATTTACAATTAACTTGCGGCAGTTAATACTAAAACACTATATGAACCTAATAGGGATCTTGAGGGCTTCTTTATTGCTTGTTTTTCTTGCTTGTTCTGTCTTGAGAGCTGTAGCCGCCCGAATGAGGAAACCTCGCCAGAAGCGCTTCTTTTAATTAGAAGGTCGGTGTAACGTAGGCACAGAGTTTGTGCGAGCGTTTGTCCTTTCTGGGCCCTTGTTCTGATTCGGTGTGGGGCGACGGACGATCATCTCTTCGCCGTCCGCAACAACCTCTTCTTTCGGGAGGACGGCGATTTTCCTGACCGGCCTCCTCAGCAGGGCGCCTATCGTCCTGACTTCGACGTTCCGCACCCCTCCATCTGCTACGAGAAAGGTGCTCGTGACGCCTCCTCTTGGCCACACGTTGTTGCCGTCTGCTATGATAACGAGGTCGTATTTGATTTGGGGCTGCTGGGCGTTCCTGGATTCTCCTCTGAACACCAGGGTTGGAGGGTACTCACGCACCCAGCGTCGCCAGTACTCGTCGGCCAGTCCTTGCGCTACCCTCCAGGTCCGTCGATCCGCCGATGAACACGTTGCGGTGACTGGCATGTTGGATGGTCCCAACAGAAAAAAAGTTTCTGTGTTTAATGCTCTACAAACTTACATAATATTATTCTGTCTCCCTATTCAACGTTATAGAAGTTGAGAATCTAGTTTATATGCAACCTAGATTATACAAAACAGTACAAAAGAAATGCGAAGTATATTTCTTATAATTTTTTTCTACACAATATGGACTTTAGTGGTCTAATAATAATAAATGGAAAAAATGGCGTGAAACGATAAATTAACATCAATAAATCTTTCAACTAGATACTGCAATCCTCGACTCATTGAATTATTGCTCTATCTCAGTTACATTCACACCTAAATTATACGTATCTCTTAGTAAGTGTTTTTATTTTTATTTATCATGAAGAGTAGTGGCGGTGTAAGAACATCCACAACATCATAAGTGAGTGTAACTCTCTAAGTGCCCCAGGAAGCGACGGAGAGAAAATGAACCGGAAGATGGGCAGCGGCATCTTTCAGATAAAAACACAAAAATATAATAAAAAGTTGCGGTTGTGAACTCGTCTGCCACACGTGGCAATTATGACAAAATATCCCCCATGAGGCAGTTCATCAGGGGACTTTTTAGGCTGTAATGGATAATAAATTTTTTTTACATCGCATAAACTGGAAAATCGGAACTCAAAGTGTAATTTGTACATACCACTAACGTATTATAACTATATCTGAAGCATAAAACTTGTTTACCAAGCCGTTATAGCGGTTGAACTCATTTCTAAGGGCTACCCTGCCGTAATAATTATTTTAACTGCGAACCGCTTACTATCTTAATTTTAATTAAAGCACAATAGTGTACAGGATAACATATAGATGAATGTATATATAAAAGAATGCTTTTATGGAAATAAAACAACTATGAATTAATTTAAATAAAATTTTAGTATTCAAATGAACGAATGGAAAATAACAATATTAATAATGTTTTAAACGAATATATTTGCTTGCTATTTAGTGTACGGGTCTGAATATGATTGGACAGCCAGTATAGCAGTATAATTACAGACCGTGAGGTGTCATCTTAGTTATCTGAGGTGAGAGTGCATCTGCAGCCTGCTTTGTTTGAAGTTGGCTGCAGGCATTCGTGGACTTCAGGAGCAACCGCCACCAGGTAGACTGTAATTTCGTTTGTCATGCTTTTATAAAAATAGTATGGCCTTAAAGTATGTTCCTTTCATCCGGGGGTTTGTCCATTAGTACTGTATATAATCTACGTCTACTTCTTACGTAAAACGTCCCCCAAGACGCAACAACAACAGGAACAAGTTTCACATTTTATGATAAACTTAATTTAATTTAAATGTAATGTTTCACTTTACAACATCGGTACCTTCGAGAAAACTTTGATAATATATCTCTGTTTTAAATTAGTTATCAAGTTTTAATAACAGAATCAACAGCAGCTTGTGTTATGAAAGATTAAACAGAAGGTTTAAATTACTTTTACAAAGTTGATAAATTTTATCAATAATAATTTAATTTTAGAAATAAATAACAGTTTAATTATTTTGTAACTATGACAGATATTTATTTTTCACAATATTAAGTCTTTACCTATGAAATAGTCGTTCTGCAGTAATAGCAGTTTCAAACCAAATTTGAATTTTAATTTATATATAATAAAAATCCCAATTTCAAGTTAATTTTATTTTAAAAATACTTACTAGATACTCCATCTAGTAGTATTTTTACTCTAGAGAGGCTACTTTATGTCATTCTTTGGCGGAAGCTTATGTTCAGCAGTGGACTTGTGAAGGTCTGTAATGATGATGATGATGATGAAATTAAGATGTCTATGATCAACTTATTATCAGATGGATTATATGCTCGTTTGTCAACCTTATATCAAATAAGTGATTACTGCAGCCCATGGACACCTTTAACAAACTTCAAACAATGCAAGCTTCAGATGTGTTGTCCTCTCAAAGGAACAAAGCTGCTTTCACCTTTAAGCTTTCTTCACAGCCTGTTATATTACTGGCTCTGTATACGTTTTAAAATAGAACACAGCAGTGCCAGCACTATTGCTTGGCGAAAGAAAGGGTAAGTGTATTTTTGTTACCTACCCAGACGTACTCTGAAGCAGAAAAAGAGTCCTATCACATCTGAAAAGTACTTATAATTGTTCTCTTTTATTATCTATAGCATTATTATCTATAGCTTTTGAATTCCCACGGCACCTAATTAACGGTATTTGATACTAACAATTCTTGTTTTCAATCATACTTAAATTTTACCACATATGAAGTAATATTTATATTAAGATTTCGTAAATTACAGACTCTCTGCGAAAAAATTCTCAAACCTAAACAACTGCTCTTCAAGCTGTGGACATAAATGAGTTTTGATTTAATTGCAATCCTTGAAGTGAAAATGCTAGTTGAAGTTAAAACGAGGTAAATGTTTGCCTTTCTTTAGCTCCGCCATAATTTTATCTTTCTCTGTGTTTTGCGTAGTTTTTGCGATTCGATCTGCTACACTAAATCGTCATCACAGGCCTTCACAAGGCCACAGCTGAACATAGGCCTACCCAAAGGAACGCCTCAAAGAACGGTCCTGAGGCACCAGCATCCATTGACTTCCTGAATGTCTTACCAGGTCGTCACTTCGTCTATTGGGAGATTGCCTTCGCCTACCGGTACGAGGCTGCCACTCGAGAACCTTTTTCCCCATCGGTTATCGGTTCTTCGGGCTATATGGCCGGACTATTGCCACTTCCGCTTACTAACTCGTTGGGCAATGTCGGTCACACTGGTTTTACTGCAGATATCCTCAATTCTAAGTTTATCACGGAGAGAAACCCCAAGCATAGCCCTTTCCATAGCTCGCTGAGCGAACTTGAGCTTCCTCATACTGCCAGCAGTCCCTACCACGTCTCAGATCCATAAGTCATCACTGAAAACACCCAATAGTTGTACAATCTAGTTTTCAGATTTTGAGGTATACCTGACTAGAAAATGTGTCGTAATTTCCCGAACGCTGCACAGCCGATTTGACTCCGTCAATTGATCACTCGGTCGAAGTAGGACTTTCCTAGTCAAACTATTTGTCCCAGGTATACGTACTCGTCAACTACTTCGAGCTTAGTGCTCCCAACAACTATCGGCATAGGAGTGACGTATACATTAAACAGGATCTTTGTTTTGTCTACGTTCATCATAAGACCTATTCGTTGGGAAACACTATTAAGGTCATTATCTAATTATGATGCCATAAGGACTATATCGTCGGCAAAGTGATTGATGTAATCGCGATTGATGTTAATACCGTATCCTTTCCAGTCCAGTAACTTGAAAACGTCTTCCGATGCAGCGTTGAAGAGTTACTTGGATATAACGTCACCCTATCTTACACCTCTCTGCAGTTGGATAGGTTTCGCACTCTCGTTCTGTACTCGGATAGCCATCGTAGCCCTACTTTACTAACACTTCAGCACTTCGATATACCGACAATCAACTTGGCACCGCTGGAGCGAATGTAGTACCGGTCAAATTTCAACGGAATCATAGGAGTTTTCATAGTCCACATACGCAAGGCAAAATGACAGGTTGTACTCTTCGGTCTTCTTTAAAATCTGCCGCAGGGTATGTACGTGGTCTATGGTACTGAAGCCTTTTCGGAAAGCAGCTTGTTCGGGAGGTTGGAAGTTGAGTCTACGTGCGAGATGATTTGTAATGGCAGAGCGACCGAATGTGTTGAATGCATGCGTAATAAAGTAGTAGGCGTTAAATATTTATGAATGACATTCAGTCAATGCAATGCATTACCACGCATTCTGAACTTTTAAGATAAAGAGGCAGAATCTTTGAGTTTTTTTTAATCTAATGGATATTCACCATTCACCTTTACTCGTATTACTTATTATGAAACTTTTCTGTATTTTGATGTATATTGCAAAATAACTCTATATTTTTATTATAATAAAGCATTTTGTGACAGTGTATAATAAATTGTTTTCATAGTGAAGTGGTTAATTAAATTGATAATACCTTAACATACTTCTATTCAGCACGATCTTGACACACCTCTCTGTCCTCCTCCACATCCATATACCTACACATACATGCTCGTCACTTAAGGGTACTCTTAATTTGGCCCATTTTTAATATATCGCCAATTTGGTCGACAAACTTTCTAGTAAGGTTTTGTTGAAAAAGGATATTCATTTCCCCCATGAAGGAATTACTTCTTGGGGTCAAGTCACTGATTTGAGTTCCTGTGGTGTAGTGGTAAGACGCTTTTTATGCATAAGAGACGGTCTGGTTAGAAACCAACCTCTTAACTATTTCTGAGAGTAAAGATATTCAGTATAATTTACAACCTGTGAGACATTCCATCTTACTCCTCAAAAGCATATGTGTGGGTTTGTGGAATGTACACAGAGTGTTTATTTTTTGTTACGGTCAGTTATTGAACAAAGTTCTGGCGTTCATCAGTGCAAGACTGACGCAGAAAGGGTGGGTTGTCTTATACTTAATTTCCCTTGGGCTTGCACAACATATACGAAACCTAAAATGAAGTAACAATATATGTAAAATGTTTGTTATACTCTAAGTAAGTGATTAATTTAAAACGTTTCGATGTTTGCCTGTCACACGGAGTTTCAAATTAAACTAGTTCTATAGTCAAATTGTTTCTCTATTATCAGATAACTTCATTAAATATTAGTTAGAATATCATTATTGTTTGTTATGAAATTATGGAAATAAACGTTAACGTTAAACTAATAATTCACGAATATTTAATTTGGCAAAACTGTGTTTATTTTATTTGTTACTGTGGAATTTTAACTTTCAGTTACCATATCTTAGTATATGTATATAAATTACGTGTCACGTTGTTTGTCCGCGATGGACTCCAAAACTACTTTACCGATTTTAATCAAATTTGCACACCGTGTGCAGTCTGGTCCAGCTTGAGAGATAGGATAGTTTTTTTGCCAATGAGTGAGCCACAATTTTTTTTTTTGCGAATTTAAGGATTTTTAATAGTACATGACAAAGGGTCATCGAAAAGGGCAGAACAACGTCCTCCTGGCAAGCTAGTTACATATAAAATTCTATTGATTTATTTCCATACGGTCCATATCATGTTTTCAAATAAACTACTAGAGCCTATAGCCATTTTATGGTTGTGGCACGACTGGGACGGCTCAATCAGGTTAGGGCCATGCTCTCACAGAATACCAACGCAAAATAGAGGCTTCATGCTGTGTTCGTAGGCTTCGTGTTCTGTTTCGTAGAGAACCGGAGAATATTTTATTAAAATCGAGGCAATTCATCTTAGATCTCAGGGGTAACAACACTTTTGAATTTTAGTTCTTAATCAAGGATAGATGTAGATTTATATGGGCTGCAGCATCTACTTACCATCAGGTGGACTGTGTGCTCGTTTGCCATCCCTATTAAAAAACATTTGTGGACTATTAAATTTGTTCAGTGGTAAAATCGAAATCGCAGCTCACCAGCACCTAAATGAATATTCACTGCCTTACGCTGAAAATTTCGGGAATCAAGGAAGTTACACAACATTACTATTTAAAAATGTATTTATTGCTTTTCGAAGTATTCTCCGCGAAATTTGACACTTTTTCCATACGATGGAACCAATCATTGAAGCAACCATTCCATTCGGAAGTTGGGGTCTCCAAAATGGCCGTTTTGTAGGCGTCTACAGCTTCTTCAGGTGATGAAAATCTCTGTCCACGCAATTTATTCTTTATTTTAGGGAAAGTATAGAAATCATTATGGCTTAGGTCGTGGCTGTACGGCGGATGGTCTAATAATTCTATGTTTTCTTGCTCTAAAAACTCTTCTGTTCTGTGTGCGGTGTGAGAACTCGCATTGTCGTGATCGAGGATGATGCGGCGGTTGCAGTTCTCTTTACGGAGTTCAGAAACGACCTGTGGCAAACAAATGCTAGCATACCATTCTGCATTAACCGTTCTTTGTTCCTCAAGAGGAATAGTCGTAACATGGCCGGTTTTGAAAACAAACGTGGCCACCATTTTTTTGCAACACTCCGTGAACGAACGATTTTTGTTGGCTTTAACTCATTTTCAAACACCCAAACTCGTGACTGGTTTTTTGTTTCGGGTTCGTACGCGTATATCCAGGATTCGTCCTGATACGATGTTGTATACAGCATTTGAGGATCCTGCGTGGAATCTTTCGAGAGTTCGCACCAAGTAACGCGAGCCGCTTTTTGCTCTTCACAGAGCGAATGCGGTATCCATCGGGAAAACAACTTTTTTACACCTAATTGTTCATGCAAGATTATTTGTATTTAACTCATGCTAATGTTTAAAGTTGCCTGATTTTCGCAGTATGTCACATGTCGATCTTCCTCAATCAGCTTACGCACAGCATCAACGTTTTCTTGGGTGACTGCAGTTTTTGGACGACCTTGACGGGGATCATTACTGAGCTTGACACTTCCAAGTTGAAATTCAGCAAACTAGCGATAAATTGTGGTTTTGGATGGGGCTTCATCACCAGATACAGAAATCATCCGGTCAACACACTGTTTTTGTGTTAAACCACTTCGAAAGTCATAATAAATCATCGCTCTTGAATTTTCTCGAATCAGTTCCATTTTCTCAACGACTAAACAAGTTTGACAAAACCTTGTGACAAGACCGAGAATCTTTTTTTTAAGTAAATAAATGGTATTCGATTTTTAAAACCAAAGATTTTTCAATTAAAAATATTTTAATATGACAGGAACAATGGAAATATTCCATTCCCGATACTTTTAGTGCAGCCTAGGTACCAAGCCGCTTTCATATACTATTATCATGCTCTTATAATATTCTGTTTAGGAACTGCATCAATATGCTAATTATATAGAGAAACAATTTCATAAATGGAAAATAATTCACTATAAGGTAAGCAAGGTTAATATGGTCACCTTAAGTTTTTTTTAAACCTTAAGCTTTGAGTTATAAGAAAGTGACCATATTAACCGGATGACCATGTTACCTTCACGTACACTAAAAAACAAGATTCACGGCTTATACAATCTTTGACGTGGAAACGTGTGCGGGTTTGTAAGTTCATGTGTACGCGTCGCATCGTTTATTAGAAAGAAGAATAAAAAAAGAAACAATAAAGAAAATCCGTAAATTTCTCCTCACTATATATAATAGATTACCTAATACTATCCTATACCTTTAAACGAGCAATTCTTGTATATATATATATATATATAATTGGAATCTCGGAAACGGCTCCAACGATTTTCATGAAATTTAGTGTCCGGGGAGTTTCGGGGGTAATAAATCGATCTAGCTAGGATTTATTTTTAGGAAATGTTTTTTTTCCGTGTTTTCAGGCAATGAAAAATGCTATAATATAGGAAGGTAAATTTTGACACTGTGTTAATGATCGTAATAGCTCAAGTGGATAGCAAGCGGTCGCAAAGTCGTAATACCTTGGTTCGCATCCCGTCTTAGGCCCGACTTTTTTTCCTTTTTTTTTTCAAATTCCCTTCTTTTGTGAGAAAATCTACTATTTCCAGCACTTTTTTTTAGTATTTTATAAAAATACAGAAATTTTAATTAAACAAATTGCACTCATGATTTTTTATTCAAATAACCAGTTCAGTTTTTTCTATTATGTCAATAAGATCAAAAAATATTATTCATCAGTATGTAATTTGTATCTAAATGTAATTTCAAAAAAAACCGAGCAAAGCTCGGTCATCCGGGTACTGCATATTAATTTGCGCGATCTAGAATGTGACCTATTAATTTGTTGTTATTATAATATGTATGTTAGTATAATACGTATACTTGTAAGATCATATACCAAATTCTGGTCACAAACCGCATTAGCTTTATTATTAATTTTTAATAAATGCTATTATGATTATTAGATTAACATTATATTATTTTATTTAAATACTATATAAGATTTATTTATGGTGGTTTCAATGCCAGTGTCGGAAAGACATATAAATGATCCTAAATGTTATAATACAACAACTTATTATATCAACTGTCTGAGAAAGAAAATTCTCTTCGATTTTAAAAATGATCAAATTAAATTTTAAGTATTTTGTCGCACTTCTTTAAGCTTACAGAACATCAAAATGTCAATCATCTCATATTTTCATATGGTTTAGGTGTTTCAATTCGTTCAGAGAATCTGAAACTTAAAGATAAAATATTTAAAACGCACTAAAATGCGTGAAAATCAATTTTAATCACCGTATAAACATTTGCGGTGAACCGTCTGAATAGACTGCCAAATAGCAGTTGCCTGCACTGCTTTGCTACGGTATGAAGTGTAGTTATAAGCTGCGAGGCATTATATCATAGTCCTCAGACATGAGAACGTATTTGTAGCTTTGCTTGTTTGAAATTGCTGCAGGAGTTTAGGTTTTTTTTATTTACTAATACTCTTTATTGCACGCAAAATATAACAATAAAACACACACTAAAATTAAATTTATAAAATTTATTTACAATTAGGTGACATTAATGCTAAACGGCGATCTCTTCCAGGCAAACCTTGACTTCACTTGGCTGTCACTTTGCTGTTCCATGATTTTAACTCATAAAAAAGAAATAATTGTGGCTGGTAGCTGCTATTGTTGTACAGTCTGACGCATTCTTTACACCTGTTACTAAATCCTAATTGCGAAGTTATGAACATACGCAACTACCACTATATAGTTGTACCATCCACCCGGGCGTGTTCCATACGCTCTCACACAATATGACCTTAATTCTGCTGTGTTTCGTATGGCGACTGTAGAAAACTGAAGACTTTCTTACTGAATACGAGGCATTTCATCTTAGTCGTTAGGAGTGACAATGGCGACAAAAAGAAACTGAAACAGAGATCTTTCTGACAACCCCCGTGCCAAGCGTGACAGCAACGGAAAATGTACCCTGATTTAATTTTTAGGTTTAGATTTAAGATATTATTTATTTCTCAAAAGATTATTTATTTCTTAAAAGATTATAAATTGCCTACGAGAAATTAAAAATTTACAAACAATAATAAAGGAATCCATTAAGAGCATACAGAATATTAACTATAGATGTGGGTAAAACGTAAATAATTTAATGGGTTTGAACATCGCGCACAAATTGTAATGACCGAACAATTAATGCAACCGAATCAGAAATGAGGGTGCGTAGAAACTGATTTAGATTTAATTTTAGCTTGTATTTTTTTTTGGTTAATTTTCCTAAATAATTACCTATATAAGTTTTTAAATAAGATAATGTTTTTGATTCTTTTATATTTTAGGTAAAGCATTATACGGTTTTGCACCATCAAACATTATATTTTTCTTACCATATTCTGTTCTAACTTTTTGTGGGGACGTGTAAGGTTACGATTGTGAAATTCTATTTTTTTTTAAATATTTGCGATGTCGTTTTTCAGTATTTTACATATTAATATGCAAGTGTTATATTGATATACGTGTGATATAAAAGAAGGTATACCCTTTATGATTTAATTTTTAGTGGACGCTTATGTTCAGCAGTGGGCTTTTCACAGATTGTAAAGAAGAACAAAAACCTGGCGTTCAATTTTAGCGTTATTAAGGTAAAAATGAACGTTATAGTATACAGGTAATTTTGTTACTTATAAGTTAGATATATATTTTACTGCCTAGTCGGTCTAGTGGTCGTAGACGCGGTTGCGTATCATGAGGTCCCAAGCCTGAATCCGGGTCGGGCTAAAATTAGTTATAGGGTTTTTTACCCCAGTGCCTCGGAAAGTACGGAAAGCCGTATGTACTGCACCTGGTCTCTCTGCGATCGTGTGGGATAACCGTCCCATTGGACTTTGAGAGTGAGGAGATAGATATTAGAGTCCATCTGTGCTTGCGTGCGTATACACTCGTGTACTATTACAATCCTGTATTATATATATATATATATATATATATATATATATATATATATATATATATATATATATATATATATAATACACATAATCTACAAGACAATACTTACTACAAATATATATAATAATTACGTGATGGGTCCGAACGCAGCGCAGCATTAATTAACTTGCCGCTTAGCCATCCAAATTCACCTCCACCTTTATACGTTAAGTGACTTGCAATATTAATTGCAATATTATGTGCAACGGCAACATTGCCCTAATTTTTCGGTATAGACAACAGGCTCTGTAATCAAATAGAACAAAACAATACATAGTTTTTAAAGTTGCTGTGAAGCCAAGGAAACACAATAAGGTTTTTACCACTCAAGCTGAATCCAACCAACGGTAAATTGCATTACTCAAGCGTCTAAAACATATATTAAAATTATGAATTGAATTGGAAGTCAACTCAAACTCATCAAAGTGGATATTGAGACATGTACGTTTTGAATCTCAGTCAAACTCACTAATATTTCAACACATAAATTTTCATTTCATCTAACAAAGGTAAGGATAAAATACTTATAAAATGTATCATAAAATAAATACAAGACCAAATATTCGAAGCAAAAAATAACAATACAACAGGCACCTTGTCAATATCCGTCTATCTTCTTCTAGTTCTTCCAACAACTACCGGCACGGTGCGACCTGGATATTAACCATGATCTTTGTTTAAAACATCATCTTTTTTTTTTGAGGAGTTCTTTTTGCAACTTCCACTAATCTATACCTCTATATTTTTTTCTTCGTCTTAGTACAGTAGAAAGACCTGGACGCGATTTATGCAGGGGATTTTTAAGTCTATAAATCAATGTCGTTTTGGGCACCTGATAAATTTTAACTGCAAGTTTTCGACACATACAATTTTGTATTGCTAGTTGGGCATTATTTAAATAATTTGGCTTTTTTTTTTATTTTTCAGTTTCTCTTTAAAATTTGTATCGGATGATTTTCTAGGTTCAAAATTTTACAACTGTAACAAAAATTATCATTATATGTATCATATATGACCATTTATTGACATACTTGTACCCAATGATCAACACTGATGTCCGTAACGGGTAATTTCGTAGCAAGAATTGGAATAAAGGTGTAGCTCAGCTTAATTGTTGTTTAGCCAGTGTATGAATCTCAAAATAGGCAAAATAAAACAAAAACACCTATACAGAAAAATGGATGTCCATAAAATAATTTCTCCTATTTACGTACACACACACATACACACATTGTGTGTGTGTGTGTGTGTGTGTGTGTGTGTGTGTGTGTGTGTGTGTGTGTGTGTGTGTGTGTGTGTATTAATATGTATATACACATATGTATACAGACAATACATATACAATAATATGTGTGTATATGTATAAAATTATTATATTTATATAACTACGTAAAGTTCGTTTTATAGGTTTGTAACTGTAGTCGTATTTTATCTTTCATATATTATTTATCTTTGACATAATATACTCGTAGCACTTAATATTTTATAGCACGCTAATCTGAACGAACGGCTTCTTTATGTATCCGGTGGGAATCAATTGGAAAGAGTTATTTCGGGCTGGTTCTTTATAAAATAGGTTAAGATAAAAAAAGCAATTTTCCGGCAAGAATCCTTCCCAAACGATTGATTTTTTTTATATATGTGTTTACATACAAAATAATAACGAATGGGCCTGCTCGGTCTGGGATGACTAGTACGCCCTCAGAGTACTGACTATGTTTCATTTGGTGAGTGTGAATAATCTTAGAGCCTTTTCAATGTGACAAATGTGACTATCTCTCTCAGCGGTCACAGCTAATGTATATTTAGATTTTTAATTGAGGATAGATATAGATGTCTATGAACCACAACAAGCATTTACCGTCAAGTGTTCTGTGTGCTCGTTTGTCACCTTTAATATGCCGTCATATATCGTACGTCATAAAATTTATTTTATATTTACATTTACCACAGTCGAAGCGGGCTGACGGGCGGGAAACACGGATTCTCTTCAGCCACTATCATACAATATAACGCTGCTACTCAATTTCGGTTGTCTCGTAGTGCCACAGTCATTTTGAGACAAAGTGACAGCACGAGACTCAACAGCATCTTAAAATTGAGTAGCGTTTGAATATTTGGGCATTACTTAGAGCAAATCTATACAATTTAAATTAATATCATTAGTTGTTATAGTTACGCGAATGTATACATGAATGAGTATTGTGAAATAATTAATTTCATTCAAAAATTAATCAAATTAAATTAAATAATGAAGTTTAAAAAAGACACGAAAAAACAGCATAGGTAGAGGTATCATTTGTTGAGCCTGTGCTGGATTGTAAAGTTCATTTAACTTTAAAAAAGTTTAAGTAAAAAAATATGAGCAAACAATAAAGAAATTAAAAAATAGAATGTTCTTAAAACATCTTTAGGAGTCGGTTAAGACATATGCATAGAAAGAAATCCCTAATCAAAGTATAATTTTAAACCGTTTTGAGTCAACAAACGAATAGCTCAACCTGTAGGTAACAACTAGAATGTCATTTAAATAGTAAACATTAAAATTACTTCCTCCCCCTTCTTTCTTCCTTTTTATTCACCTCTGAAGTGTAATCTATTTGATAAAAAATAATCACAAAAGTCAGTTTACAACTGACGAATAGTCATATATCTCGTAACATACACACAAAAAAGAAGTCTATTTGAGAAACTCCTCCTTTTTAGTCTAGCTGACTATGGTAATATCGTGCGGCAGCGGTTGCAGCCGGAGGAATTTAAGCGCCGCCCCCTTGACCGACATTTCAGTCGCTCAATCCCTTACGTACTTTGACGCGGAGATATTGTCACTTTGTCTAACGATCTAGAATTACTAACGTGTGCCGATTTATTGCTGATGTATTATCTTGTGTATAGTTTCTCTCTATCTCTGTACTCTACATTGCATTCTCCTTCTGTCTATTATTTCAATATAACTTTAAAATTGTGTGTGAACATTAAATCACGAATGTTAGTACAGAACTATCTTTTATTTGTACAACTCCTACGCGTACCTAGCAGTTCTCACACACCACAACATTGTGGCATCTACACTAGTTCCCACAGAGGTTTTTACTTAAAAAGTTAGGTATAGTTACATTTTGATTCAACATAAAACCATTATATAACTTTAAGGGTCAAGTAACAGTTATTTTACAGCACACAATTACAAAGTTAAACGACCAGAAAGTTCAATTTTTATTGCCTTATCTTATCCGCAATATCTCGATTCTGGTGCTTTATCTCGGTTTAATTTGATACTTACACATATTCCAACAAGTTAAATTAGTAAAATAATGTTGGCTTCATTATTTACGGTAACTGGCCTTAATATCATGAGCTACGGAGAAGAATAATTTCACTCCTAGTTTTTTACTGTTAATGTGAACAATCCAGGTGGAGTCAATGCAAGTGTGACGATTAATGAAATATCCATTATAATGAGAGAGGTCCATGCCTGAGACGATAATTAAAATAATATTAGCATCGTTATAATATTATAATGTCCTCCAGATCGAATTTCGATCAAGCGGGCCAGTCTCAACGAATACTAGCCATATGCGCAGGGCGGGATTATAGTGCCCGATTGATTTTATATTTACCGATTTTATAGTTTGATAAAGAAATCCATCCAAATCCTAGATGGCAATAGGTAGCGTCGTTAAAAGTTATTTGTGTGCATTTTATTTAAAATTGTATAATTATGAAAACTGTTTATATTTTTGTTAAAATTTTATTGACATCCACGGAAGATCAGCGTCGAATTACTTTGTCAGTACCAAGACTATGCTTAGTTGGGTACCTTTTAAGCAACCATTTACCAAATTGTTAGTAAGTAATGTTATTATTGTAAATTTTATAACAAATTAATATGTGTTACTGAATAAACTTGTTTTCTTTCCTTCTTTCTTTTTTCAAAAGTAAAAGGCAACAGGTATTACAGGTTCGAACAAGTCTATTTGGAATGGATTGCTAAAATATAAAAGTTGAACTTACGTGACGTGGTAACTGAAATGGTTTAAGAATTTTGTTACGTGCTAGGATGGCATTTTTTTCTTTTTCTTCCTGCCGAGTAGTGGCATTCCTTACCTATTTTTCTGCCAGGCAACAATGCGTGAACTGCTGTGTTCAGATCTGAAGGGTATACATAGCCAGTATATTTATAGGCTATTATTACGCATTCCATCTTTCTATGAAGTCATTTGCAAGTCTCCATGGACTACTATATTCACTTACAACCAGGTGGACAGTAAAAGTTTGTCACTTCAGTCTCATAAAAAATGTGAGAAAAGTGGCACGTCCTAGCAATAATGTTTTGTCAATCGGGTTACTTGGAATAAGTTTTATTTTAAAATGAAATAAGGGTGACAAATGAGCACACAGTCCACCTGATGGTAAGTTCTTGCTGTAGCTTATAGATGTCTACATCCATCCTCGATTATGAATCAAGAGCAGATGTGTTGTTGTTACCATAGTGATTAAAGCAAGTCAAGTACTCGTATATAACCGGAAAGATCGACTCAGGAGACGTTGTTGGAACCCCACAAATACTACACTCAACAGACATGTAATGTGAAGAAAATATAACCTAAATACATCTATTTTCGTTCACCAAATACATAAAATTTTTAATTACACCTTGAAATATTAAGTCGAAAACTCATGGCGCGATATACACCCGCGCCCGCAGCGGTAGCGGGACCGCAACATGCACAGAGTATAATATAATGCAGGTTTAAAATTATAATCAACTTTACGACGCAATTTACGCCCCCGGATGCGTGTGATCGTTTGCGGCTATCGCTGTACCAGAGTGCAACCAATGGAAACGCGCAGGATATTTCTTAACCGTGTAGTAGTGGTTTAAAGATATCCACAACACCATATTATCCCGTGGGTGTCCTAAGAGGCAACTGAGGGAAATAAAAATAGAAGATGGGTGGCAGCATCTTTCTGATGATCATAACTCAAAATAATAAAAAACTGTGTCAACCCGCCTGTCCAGCGTGGCAATTATGGCAAAATTCTTCCAATCTAGGGGCGAGGCCTATGTTCAGCCGTGGACTTTTATAGGCTGTAATGGGTTGATAAATGGACTGAGCCGCGGTACCCGCGCGCTCTGTGGTCGATAACTGCTAGGGGCGCGGATACATGGTGGTCTGCGGACTTTACTGGCAAACGATCCATCGCAAATTATCTACCTTGCGGTCGCTAGACTTGCCAAGCTTGCGGGCGTCACCAGCTCACCGGCTGTTACGAATCCACATAAAAGTCGTGAGTTTATTGGCAGTACTTCGTATACGTGGTAGAGCCATGCTGCAGTTATGTTAGTAGTATAGTAGTAGCACGAATGGGTCAGCTCGACCGGGGAAGGACCACACTCTCACAGAATACCAGCGTGAAATAGTAGCTTAATGCTGCTGTATTTCGTATGGTGAGTTTAGAGAATCGGAGACCCTTTTTACTGGAAACGAGGCATTTCATCTCAGTCCTCACGGGTGACAACGCATCTGACAAAAAAAACATCAACTTACCATCAGGTGGACTGTGGTCATTTGTCACTATATTCTATAAAAAAACATTCCAATGACATTATTGTACTGGACACGAGGAGCCCACTGTGAACATTTAGACCACAAACTGCACGTGTTTTCTACACTAACAGAGACCACATTGAAATGAAATGAAATGAATGATTTTATTCAATATTGATTATTATATAATATTTATTCGAAGTCATTTTTTAATTTACCACTGATTCGCAAAAAGCCTCTGTCCTGGAAAGAACCAGCAAGAAACCCAGCGGGACTTTTTTTAAAGATATTTAAATTTATAAATTTGTACAATAAGTTTATTTCTTACAAATTTTGAATGAATTTTTATAGAACCAGCATGGTGGTGATCACCTCATTCCCAGGGGTTATTTTCATTTATGTATTCATTTATATTATAATAACCCTTTTTGTACAATTTTTACTTTTAAACTTTTAATGCAATATTTAAATTTGTTTAATGTCAAATTTTGTACATATTCTGTAATACCGCCAACCGAGCCAACTGTCAATGTCAAATTTCATTTATGGGGCAAATAAATGAAATTTGACTATGATATAATATGACATATAACATGAAATGTGAGCTTTTATTAGTCTGGCTAATAAAAAAGGATCACATCTCATATTATATTTTTCTTTTATCCCATACTAGCGCTGAATGGGATGATAAATTTATTTTAAAGTAATGCCATTCGCGTTTCAAGTGACACCAGTGTCAGATGAGTGTCTTACTTACATGACTTACATGATAAGTTAATGTAATCAATATACATATAAGTAAAATGGAAGTGTCTGTCTGAAATTTAAAATAACTGACTTCTATTAAACTCAGGGGCTTATTTACATACTTTTAAATAAAAATAACCATTGTAAAAATTGTCTGTCTGTCTGTCGGAGCTAATCTTCAAAATGGTCGGACCGAAAAACTTTACGAACAGATAGAGAGTAGTGTCAGGAAGAATCTAGGCTATACTTTACCCATTTTCTTAAAAAAAATATATAAATAATGGCATTTGATGATCCGAAATCTGTAATCCAGGCGAAACCGGGCGAGTCGCCTGTTTATTAATAAAGGACGTATTTTTGGATCGCTGGAGGACTTAAGCACTATGCTCAATGACCTCAATAGTGCCTCCCAACGAATAGGTCTTAAGATGAACATGGAGAAAACAAAGATCATGTTTAATGTCCATGTCACACCTATGCCGGTAGTTGTTGGGAGCACTATGCTCGAAGTTGTTGACGAGTACGTTTACCTGGGACAAATAGTCCGACTAGGTAAGTCCAACTTCGACCGAGAGGTCAATCGACGGATTCAACTCGGCTGGGCAGCGTTCGGGAAATTACGACATATCTTCTCGTCAGGTATACCTCAATCTCTAAAAACTAGATTGTACAACCAGTGCGTGTTGCCAGTGATGACTTACGGATCTGAGACGTGGTCCTTCACTGCTGGCCGTATGAGGACGCTCAAAGTCGCTCAGCGAGCTATGGACAGGGCTATGCTCGGAGTTTCTCTGCGTCATCGACTCAGAAATGAGGATATCCGCAATAAAACCAGAGTGACCGACATAGCCCAACGGATTAGTAAGCTGAAGTGGCAATGGGCCGGCCATATAGCTCGAAGAACCGATAACCGATGGGGAAGATAGGTTCTCGAGTGGCAGCCTCGTACCGGTAGGCGTAGTGTAGGGCGACCCCCTACTAGATGGAGTGACGACCTGGTAAGACATGCAGGAAGTCGATGGATGCAGGTGGCTCAGGACCGTGCTTTGTGGCATTACTTGGGGGAGGCCTATGTTCAGCAGTGGACTTGTGAAGGGCTGTAATGATGATGATGCACGTATTTTCCTTTAAGCACATATTACACGTATCATATTTCACATGTTATTTCACTCAGATATTTATTAGCAGTTAAAATTTTCTTATTAAAAATGATCTGGTTTTACACGTATTTAAATTTTATGATTGTTCTCCGCTTCCCAGATTACTATACAACTGGGATGTAATTAATTTCCTACGCGGTAGAATAAAGCTAAGCCTCTACGTCTAATATACGCTAAAAGTAGAAGTAGTAAAATGGGTTCATAACGTTTCTACTAAGACGCCTCGAATAAATACGACTTTTATCTTTAAATAACCAAACGTTTGTGTAACAAAATTCACTTATAATTACCGAATCACCTCATCCATTCAATTTTCTGAATTTGCTTTAGTATTATTTTCGCTTTGGGACACGCGGATTCATTGGCCAACAGACCCTGGAATAACATAATTTGGATCCAATATCGGTAGTTCACGTCGAAATATCAATATCGACAGCTTAATGCAGCTTCATTGAGTTCTGTAAATGTAGACAGCGAGGGTGTGAAATAGTTTGAAGATAAAATATGAGTAAAGTAAGTTCGTGGCTCATCTTAAATTTTGTTATTATTTTCCAACACAAACTGATTTTCTGAATATGTTTCTGCGGTTTTGTTTTGAAAGGGTATTTATTGCCGTCATGAAGGAATTACCTATTCCTTGGAGTCAGGTAACTGGTTATAGCCCAGTGGTGTAGTGGTAGAAATCCGTTTATGCGTAATAGATCAGGTAAGAAACCAGCTCTTATCTATTTCTACTACCAATTTTATATATATATATATATATATATATATATATATATATATATATATATATATACGTAAAGAGAGTCAGTATAATTTATACAGCCTGTTAGACATTCCATCTAAGTCCTCAAAGGTGGCACATATTATATGAAATACATATGCGCATATGTATATTCAGCCTTCCTTTTTTAAAGATGACCGAAGGTCTGCTACTGTAGTCTGCAGTAGTCACAATCAGGCGGACTGTAAGTTTGTTTTGTTTAAGTTCAGTTTTATAAAAAATGGCTGCCACTCTAGAATTTCCTTAACTTTAGGAAACTTGAACAAGAAAAGTTTCATAACGAACTCTCTTAGGAAAATTGACGTGGTAACCGCGACTTGAAAATCAAAAAGATGGTCGCAAATACTTTGAGTTAAAACGTAAGATAATTAATAGAATTAAGTTTTACTTTGCGAAAATCCATATTATTA
This sequence comes from Parnassius apollo, assembly GCA_907164705.1. NCBI lineage: Eukaryota > Metazoa > Arthropoda > Insecta > Lepidoptera > Papilionidae > Parnassius > Parnassius apollo. Next base: position 1,463,528 of record CAJQZP010000095.1, on the reverse strand, counting down.
AAGACGTTAAGAATTGATTGGCTAAGATCGGCGTAATAAAAAAAATGTGTGTTCCTAGTTTGAAGAGCACCTCCTGCCCTCCAATTGCATGACTATCACCGTCACGACTAACCTAAGTAACACACACCACCGTCAATAACACGACACGTGTTTAACCTCGAAAAGGCATTCACAGGAGGACTCTGTGGTGTACAACTACCACACTTAGCCATTGGGTTTAAACTAGGTAAGACACATCATTACCTACATTTTATTACACGAATCTTAGCTAATTAATTTTAGAAAATTTTCAGTGTACTTTTAAAGGAAGATGTTAAACATCTTTTCGTTGAATACAAAAGTGTATTTTTAACATTTTGTCTTCAATGGACACAGCCTATGAGGTTATCTACAGGAGAGGCCTATTTTCAACAGGGGACTTTTAAAGGCTTTAATGGTTTTATGAAATGGACACAGTGTTTATATTATGTTACTGCCATTTATATAGCAAAGTACTGGCATTTATCAGTGAATTGTCTCGTACTTAATTTCCCTTGTGTTTGCACAACGACCACGAACCGTAAAATAAAGTAACAATACATCTTAATTTAATTGTATTTAGTCCATTTTAATATTTGCTTATCAAAATATTGAACAAGGAATTTTAAATCAAACTATAAAATTCGAATAAACCTATGAATATTAATGTGATATCACAAATGTTTGTTACAAAGTGACTGAAATAAATGGTAATATTAAACTAACCATTTCATGAATATGTAAGTACTTAGAACAGTGTTGATTACAATAGTTACTATGGATAAGTAACTTTCAGTTACCAGATAACATAAAAAATTATATTAATTTATTTTCATTCAATCCATACTATGTGCTGAAATAAACTACCAGAGCTATATGTTACAGTTATTTTATGGTTATGGCACGACTAGGTCGGCTCGACCGGGGTAAGATCATGCTCTCACAGAATACCAGCGCAAAATAGTAGCTTTATTTTGTTGTGTTTTGTAGAAAACCGAAATCCTTTTATTGGAAACGAGATATTCCATCATAGTTCTCAGGGGTGACAACACTTTTGAATTTTGAATCTTTATCCAGGATAGATGTAGATGTACATGGGCTACAGCTCCCACTTACCATCAAAAGGACTGAGTACTCGTTTGTCCCCTTATTAAAAAACGTTTTCCGTGGCAGAATCAAACTCGCAGCCCAACAGCACCTAAACGAATAGTCACTGCTTTACTGAGCCGCTACCACATACTATCATCATGCTTGTATAATTTTCTAATTAGAAACTGCATTAATATGCTTATTACATTGAGAAACAATTTCGATCGTATCTTGATCGTTCACATTCACTATAAGGTACGTACAGGTAATACGGTCACCTCAAACTTGAATAAACTTGGATGGAGGACGTTGCATCAAAACTGATCAACAGATCACTTCCTGAAATTTCACTGTTAATTTGTAAAGCCGGTCAGTGATAGACGATGATGCATGGTCAACAGCAGTAAGTATATTCCTATTAAATGGACTTACCGGTACAGGTAAATTCGGAAATTGCATTTCAATCAGTGACAGAAAGAGGAAATTCTTCTCTAACAATCTCAGGAATGTAATGGATGGTCGTTTTTCGACCATTATGATTCCATATAATACTGCTCTACCTAAAAGCAGAAGTTTATGCGTGCAATGAGGTGGAAACGAGAGCAGTACTATTGCATTTTTTTACAAAATTTAGAGCTTGGATAGATATATGCCATGCATGGTTGTCAAGCTGGTAACAAGAATTTTTGATCAACTTTTGGCCTGAGTTGTTTTTTGAAGTGTTCTAGAAACAGTAAACATTTTGCTCCCTGCATCCATCTACTATCATTGCCAGCTCCGGCAAAACCAACAGGACCGTCAACCATTCCTTACCCGCCATTTGAATATCGTGCCAATTTTCAGGAAATGTTTTTCCATTTTTTATCAACAAATTCTATGCCAGTTTACGTATTTCAGATGGAGATAACCTAAAATAAACACCACAGCACTCTATTAAATAGTCCTGTAGACATTTTTTCCCATCAATAGTAAAAACACGGTTGACTCAACGGTAGCCCACAACTGCGCTGGTATTTTCTGCTTTAATTTTTTATGCATAATGTTATATGACAAGCATTATATGTTTTCGCCAGGGATTTAATTTTTGTACCATCTTTTTAATACTCTTCATACAGTTTTCCGTGTCAGTAGTTCCTCGTGCAGTAGTTCTTATGCGTTTAAGCGGCATTCTGTTCAAATAAATACACACATATTAAGTAAATAAAACAAAACCGACTAAAAATAGGAAAATAGGGCTATGTTACTTTTGTACCCGACCACCTTTTTTGTCAAAACGTGAAAGATAACCTTAAAACGGAACGTGCTAGACAAAAACAAATTAAAACACTGTGTTATCAACCTAATCAAGAATTAATGTACAAATATTCAGATTGGTATCATCCTTATAGGACTAGAAAAAAACACTAAATAAGAAAAGGTCAAAAAACTTACTTTTGATTTGTGAAATCACAAAACATCCTCTTACGCAACCTAACAACGGGTGGTGCGCGTGGCGACTGAATACAAGTGAGGGGAGCATCACCGGCTATCACCTTACGGCAGCGAAGCGGTATTGCGCTATTAGATAAACCTACAGAGCATTTGTTACGTTCGACTTTAATTTTGCACCCGGTCTCCCCTAGTGTTCCCAACAACAATTGGCACGGGTTTGATATGGATTTCACACATGAGTCTTTACCATGTTCATCTAAGACCTACAATTTATTAGGTCGTGCTAAGGCCTTACATTAATTCTGACATTATTACTATATCGCCTGCAAATCAAAGATGAATAATGTACTCGCCATTGACGTTAATACCGTATGCTTTTAAGTCAATTCGCTTGGAAACGTCTTCAAATGCAGCAATGAGAAATTTTGGGGATATTGCAAGATTTAACGCCTAGTATGCTACTATAATGTTCTTTATGATTTACATGGCATACACATTTATAATTGACACAGCCATTGTAATGTTCATCAAAATTCAGTCATTAAAACATACTGTATATTCATAATTTGAAATAAAATTTGAAATGTTTAAAAATATAATAAGACTTTTAAATATTGAACGCAAAAGGTAACAATTAAAAAACCTCCCATAGAACATAAATGACGTTTACGGTGATTCGTCCGAGTAGGCCACCAAATAGTAATGGCTGCGCTGCTTTGCGTTTGTCTGAAGAGTATAGAGTGCCAAAGTAGTTACAAGCTGTGAGGATTATATCTTAGTTCTCATAGGTGAAAACGTATCAGTGACTGAACTTTGTTTGAAATGGCTGCAGATGTACATGAACTGCAGCAGCTATTCACCAACAGGTGTACTTTAAGTTCATTATTTCATTAATTTATTTATACCCTTTATTGCACACAACATATTATAATAACTCACACCAAACATAATTTTATAAAATGTATGTACAATTAGATAGTCTTATCACTAATCAGCGATCTCTTCATGGCAACCCTTGGTAAAGGAAATTGGATTTGAGGATCAACTCTGAATGGGCCACGAAATAATTAACTAAAATGCGGGATCCGAAACCATAAATTTTGTAAGAGCCAGGGAAGAAGAAGCGGGAAGTGACCAAAAATTCTGGTATATGCGATATGACCCAAAAGACGCTGTGTTAATTACTTCCTACAATTATAGCTCGGGCCTCCGGTAAAAGATGGTTGTAGTTAAATAGGTAAATTTGTAGGACCAACGCCTAATTGCGTAGTCTTAACACGCTATATGATAACCTGCGATCTTCAGATTCGGGGCGGCGCGACGTGCTCCTTACTTTAACAGCTGTGATGCGATTTTCTACAGCACGATTGGCTTATTGATGCGAATAGTTCTTGCTCTGCGGTATCACACATTCTTGCTGGCAACATTTCTATAGGTTCTTAGAACATTTGATCACAACACGTGTGACGCGGCAACGAGAAACGCGTATGCATCCCGTAGAATACGACGCGAATTACGAGCTCAGCGTAATGCGTGAGCGATATGCGAATTGGCTGATGATGCCGCATGAATACATTACCATGCAGGACGCGTAAATGTATACTGCAAAAGCGGTTGAGCGAAAAGTACATAAACTAAACTTAACACAAACTTAATCAAGACCAGTAACGGCGATAGATGGAAACTGAAATAGGAGATGAGTAGCAGCATCTTTGTGATAAAGGTTCAAAATAATGAAAAATTTCAGCAGGCAACCCGCCTGCCAATCGTGACAACAATGAAAAATATTCCTGATGATGATGACGATGACTGATGAAAATATAGTGGACGCTAATGTTCGGCAGTGTACTTTTGATAGACTGTAAAGAAGAACAACAATCTAATGTTAAGCTGTTACTTATGCCATACACGTTACAATCTACAACTTTGCTTATTATGGATAAATAAACTTTATAGTACACAGGTAATTTTGTTGCCTATTAAAAAAGTTAGATGTAGATATTACTACCTCGTTGGTCAAGTGGTCGTAAACGCGGTAGCTGATCATGAGATCGGACCAAAATAAGTTATACGGTTATTCACCCCATTACCTCGGAAAGCACAAAAAGCCATAGGTGCTGCGCCTGATTCGGTCGCAAAATTCGGTCTGGGGCACATAGCTAATATTACTATGTTCGATATACATAGGTACATGTTCAGTTAGTTTATTATTTTTACTTTAATAGGTAGTAGCAACGTAACAAAAAGATTCTCTCTCGTACCCTAAAAGCGTTCATATATATAAAACACACATAATCAAACATGCGGGCATAAATCAATTCTATGTACGTACAAACACTTGTTTTGTGCGGGATTCGAACCCGCAGCCCGCAGCGCCGCAATCGTGAATTTGTCGCTTAGCTACTTCACAACCAAGACAATAAAATTTATTGTTGTTATTGTTATTGTAATACCGTAAATTGCTTGCAATATTTATATCAATTATGGCAGTAGCAACATTGTCTTTATTCTTCGACATAGAAAACAAACGCTGTAATTGGTTATTTATTAACTATATACAGCATTAACTAATTATATACAGCACAATATGCAGGTTTTGTAAAAAGTTGCAGTGCAGCCAAGAAAAAAATAAGGTACTTACTACACGAGCTGAATCCAACCAACGGCTAATTGCATTACTCAAGCGATTTATAACAGTTATTAAACTTTACAATATTCTTTTTTAAATTCAGTTCATAAAATATAATTAATTGACCATTAAATTATCTTATTATTATGATATCTGGGAAAAAATAAATACTATTTTATTTATTATTTATTTATTTATCTATTGACTTGGTAGTCAAATTAAATGGATATTGAGCACTACATGCTTTGAATTTCATTCAAATTCGTCATTATTTTAATGCATACATTTTCATTTCATCTCACAGAGGTAGAGATAAAATTCTAATAAAATGTTTTCTACAATAAATACAAGACGAAATATTCGAAGCTGAAAATACCAAAGGATAGGAAATAACAAAGGAACAAAAGTCTTGTCAATATCCGTCTATCTTTACTTCATTTCGTGTGCCACAAAAATCGAATAGTAATAAAAAGGTCTTTTGGAAACGACAGAGCACTTTATTGTGATCAAGTATTTTTGCTGATTAATGTTTGTCATTTCATCTGTTTATAGAATAACTATGATGTTTTACTTCACCCTCTTCTCCACCAACCATAAAAAATTTCTTACTTGGCAGTCGTCTCGCTTCTTTGACACTGCAGCCCTTCGTCGATCTGGATATTCTGCGTCTGGCGTCAACGAGATGGTTACGTCATGCTCTATCGGAAGCGAAATTTGTTGGCGTTATCCATAGGTGCTTCTTATGACACCCAAGAGATTAAATATTTTGATTGTTTCTTACGCCGCAGTCGTATTGTTGCACTAACGCTCTTGACTCTCGCTGGTTTTGTGATCGTTTATTGGTGTGTTGTACCAAAATCAGTTATTGGATTTTTTGTCAAGAAAAACTCATTAGTAGCCCGTAGGCAGAAAATTGTACAGGCAAATCCATTGGTCAGTACCATCTATCTATACCTGATTTAACTCCGGTCGTATCGGATAACCATTCTATTGGACTAGATCGGAGTCAAAGTCTACCTTAAGGTAAATAAGTAGGTGCTGTAGCCGTTAGACATAGATCTATCATGGATCAAGATGCGTTGTCACCCCTGAGGTCTGAGAAGGAATGCCTCATCAAGGTGATGTAGGCGCCAAAAACAGATTTTTCACGCTTTATAGGTACGCAGAAAAGCAATTTTTTGTCATTAAAAACTAAGAAACCACTTTTTTTAAATTCATTATGAAAGTTAAAGATTTTTCCTTGTTAATTATGTTGGCCAAAATACATTTTGGCTCGATGGAAAAAGATCGCAAAGTTTCCTCAAAATCTACAATTTCAGGTACGTCCACTAAGTGAAAAAGCTGTTTCATTCGAATGTAATGAAATCAATTTCAATTAAATTCGGGCCATGTGTTTACCAGTAAATGCGTGAGTGAATTATGGATTTATTTTTTAATAAAAGAGCATATATAATTTTAAAAAGATCAATCAAATAAATATTGTGCAATTAAATAGCGCGCAGTCCAACCAAACAGCCGCAAGCCGCACCTATAAAGCGTGAAACATCTGCTTTTGGCGCCCACTTCACCTTAATGCCTTGTTATCAGTATAATGGACATCAGGTTCTCGTCACTTGCCGTAAGAAACACAGCAGTATTCCTGTTCAGTCTAGCGTACCGAAGATGAGAAAATTTTGCAGTATGTGCAGTTGTTTAAGATAATCCCGCTATTACATCAGATTTTATAAACCTCGAAAAAGAAAAAACATTGATTCCAACCAAAGATGATTCGCTAGGACATTGAAATAAATAAACATCCAAACTTAAATAGAGAAGATGGCAGAGTGCTTAGCATCTGTTTTGGATCGGATAAATAATACTTTTAATCCAAATCTGAACGTACTTGCAAGACTTCAAGTTCAGTAAGCTCATTCTGTTTAGTTCGGACGAAAAATCAATATCCAAATCTGAAGGTAGCTTGGGTTAACCATGATATTAAGTCGTTAAACTCTTTAGTCACTCCGGTGACCATGGATTCTGCAAAATATCCGAAATGCATAATAAATGCGATAAAATCCACAAAATTTGTTTTATTCAAAGTATTAATCTGATTTCACAAAAGCATGAATCCTCAGATGTATTCCATCACCGCCAAGAATGAGATAAATCAGCACTTAATTTAGCAAGCGGAGACAGAAACCAGTTCGCTTACGTTCTGTTAAAACAATGACACCTAGCCCTGAGCTACCAAGGCCTATCATCATCATCTTTTAAATGATATTTATAAAACGTAATGTTTTTAATTTATTCCTTTGTTTAGTAAATAATTACAATATGTAGTTATGTTATTTAATTTTAAACAATTTTACCTTTAAAAAAATTTACCTACTCTGAAATGACTAATAATAATATTAAGGGTTTTACTTGGTACTTCATGGAGCCTTTTTACTTCCGCTATTCGTGTTGCAACAGAGTTTTCACCAGAAAACTGTATTAAATGTTAGCTGTTAACACTGCAGAGGCTACTTCCGTGGGGCGAATATTTCAAAACACGCAAACGCAATCTCACTCTAAAACTGTAACGTTACGTTTCGCCAATTAATGCAGACAAGGGTTTTATACCATACAGCCTAGTCTGATGTATAATTTGTTCAAACTGGAATATCCCTAATTCGTAACTTCCTGCAGTAGTATGACTAAAGACGAAATTGTTTAGGAATATTTAGAAAATTCTATACTTTTACATATTTTTCATTTGCAGACTCAAATAAATATCATCATTTTTTTGGATTTTTTGGGCTTGAGTAGCCTCTGACCTATTACATTACCTTATTAACGGTATATGATACAAAGCATTTTTTATCAATCACCATTTGATTTTTGCACAAATGAAATAATATTTTATATTAGGATTTAGTTAAAACTATTTACAGACTTTTTACTATAGCAACTCTTTGCAGTGAACGATCCTAACTTAAACAAATACTCTTTGAACTGTAGACGTCAACGAGTTTTAATTTAATTGCAATCCTTGACGCAAAAATGCTAGCTGAAGTTAAAACGAGGTAAATGTTTGCCTTTCTTTAGCTCCGCCATAATTTTATCTATCTCCGCGTTTTGCGCAGCTCTTGTGGCGATTCATTCTGCAACCACTTGAGCTTAAACGTCTGTAAACAGTCATTTGCATTACTCGCGGTGAAAAAGTCTTAACAAATAACCACTAAATGCTAGTAGCCAGAGGGACATGGGATTAATATGGATCAAAATTTATTCTCCAGACTAAATTCCGGTCACTGAGGCCTGTCTCAACGGAGACTATAATTTATCTCCACATGAGAGGATTATAGTGCCCGAGTATATGCGCAAGCACAGGTGCAGTCTCTATTCCCTCACTCTACGTGCTATCATCAACCAACCACCTACCAACTGTGTGACTCCGGGCTGCCACTGAGAGTTTCGTGACAGAAAACCCAATAACTGACTACGGGTATATATATAAATTACGAGTCACGTTGTTTGTCCGCGATGGACTCCTAAACTACTTAACCGATTTTAATTAAATTTGCACACCGTGTGCAGTTTGGTCCATCTTGAGAGATGATCTTGAGAGTTTTATTGCTCATGAGTAACTCACATTTTTTTTTTTTGCTAATTTAAGGGTTTTTAATGGACACGAAAAGGGTCAAAAGGGTGAAAGGGCAGAAACGTCTGCATGGCAAGCTAGTATGTGTTTTATATATATATATATATATATATATATATATATATATATATATATATATATATATAACCAATTTACGTCAATGTCACATGACAGTATCAGACCGTTCAATGCAAATAAGTTTAATTCTAGCGAATTAGATGGCATTACTTGTATCAAAAATGAAGAGAAATTCACTTACCGCCAATTTCTAAAATTAGTAAGCAGGTAAAGTTTACAAATTGTTGCCTTGGGCTATTGCTTGATAAATATCTGTCATGGAACGGTCATAATTCTCGAAACCGAAAGCTCGCACTTTGATCTATAGCACATTGGTTAAACCACACTTACTTTAAGTAATAGAGATATGAAGAACAAGAACCAAAACATTACTACAAAAGATACAAGTACTGCAAATAAATTAATAAAATCATTACGACTTTTTAACTTCGACCAAAACAATATATCATGAAACGAAATTACTAAACATCAAACAATTATACACCTATAACACATGTATATTAATATATAAAATTACACATAGAGAGGCGTCGAGAACAGATGTCAGAGAGGACATCTGTTCTCGACGCCTCGGCAGACTTGAAGGTTCGGACCTGTCCATCCTTTGGCTACGCGTAGATAGCGACGACCATCCGCGCGTCTACGGGTGCCTCTATAGGTCCCATAGCGGTAATGCCGAAACAGACCGACTCTTCGACCACGTCCAAATGGCTGCAGATTCGTTGCTACAGCAGATCCCCTCCGCTGAGATCGTGATCCTCGGCGACTTTAACGCCCATCACGCCGAATGGCTTGGTTCACGTTTAACCGATCATGCGGGGAGATCTGTTCATGATTTTGCCTTGGCATATGGTCTGACACAACTGGTTTCTTCGCCTACGCGGATCCCAGATGTGGAGGATCATGCACCTTCCCTGTTGGACCTTCTGCTGATCTCTCACCCAGACGGATATCAGATTTCCGTCGACGCCCCTTTAGGCTCCTCGGACCATTGTCTGGTACGGAGTGTTGTGCCACTCACGCTGAAATCGCGGTTGCATTCTGCAGGCTGCCGCCGTGTTTGGCACTATAGGTCAGCCGATTGGGATGGGATGCGGTCTTTCTTTGCATCCTACCTTTGGGGGCGGGTTTGCTTCTCGCCGGATGATCCCAACGTTGTTGCGGATTCTGTTACTGATGAGGTACTTCAGGGTATGGAACTTTTTATTCCTTCCTCTGTGGTGCCCATTGGAGGCAAATCTCAGCCATGGTTTGGTCGCTCCTGTAAAATAGCATCATGCTATAAGCAGGAGTGCTACCAAGCCTGGGTTGATGCATCAGCGTCCAGGGATGTAAACACCAGCGCTCTAAAAAAGAAGTATAATTCCGCCTCTAGGTCCCTCAAAAGAGTCAAAGCACATAGGCAGAATTGGCGAGAAACTAGTTCGCCTTCCTTCTGGAACCCGTGCATTCTGGTCTCTCGCCAAGGCTGTCCAGGGGAATTTCTGTCAGCCATCTCTTCCATCTCTGCACAGGGAGGACGACTCACTGGCCCATACTGCAAAGGAGAAAGCCGATCTTCTAGGCTCTTTCTTTGCGTCTAACTCGACTCTCGATGACGGGGGGAGTACGCCGCCGACCATCCCGCGGTGTGAGTGCTCCATGCCGGAAGTGCAGTTCACACAGCGCTCGGTTCGCAAAGCACTCCTCTCCCTGGACATCCACAAGTCGAGTGGGCCTGACGGAATCCCCCCAATTGTGCTGAGGACATGTGCTCCAGAGTTGGCACCGGTTTTAACGCGTCTTTTCCGGTATTCCTACTCCCTAGGCGTAGTCCCAAAATCATGGAAGACGGCTTTCGTCCACCCGATCCCTAAAAAAGGCGACCGCTCAGACCCGTCCAACTACCGGCCAATCGCCATCACCTCCTTGTTCTCCAAAACAATGGAGTCCATTGTAAACTGCCAGCTCATGAGGTACCTTGAAGATCACCAGCTGATTAGTGACCGCCAATACGGTTTTCGCCGTGGTCGGTCAGCTGGTGATCTTCTGGTCTACCTCACTCACAGATGGGCGGAGGCAGTAGAGTTCAAGGGGGGGGGGGGGGGGGGTTTCAAGCTTTCTTGCAGATCGGAGCATCAAGGTCGTTGTAGACGGTGCAAGCTCCGATTGCAAGTCTATTAATGCTGGTGTTCCACAGGGCTGCGTGATATCGCCAACGCTGTTTCTTCTGCATATCAATGATATGTTGCATACCCGTAACATTCATTGCTATGCAGATGATAGCACTGGTGATGCTCTTTACACCGGCCGAGCCAATATTTCTCGGGAAAACGTCTCCGAGTGCCGGGACAAACTTGTGTCTGAAGTCGAGTCTTTGCTGAACAGAGTCTCGGATTGGGGACGACTAAATCTAGTGCAGTTAAACCCCCAGAAGACACAAGTTTGCGCGTTAACCGCTAAAAAGAACCCCTTTGTCGTATCCCCTCAGTTTCAAGGCACTCCCCTTGTCGCCTCAGCCAGTATCGGAATCCTCGGCGTCGACATATCGAGTGACGTGCAGTTTCGTGGTCACTTGGAAGGGAAGGCCAAATTGGCCTCTAAAAAAGCTTGGCGTGCTCAGCAGAGCGGGACAGTATTTTATGCCGGCACACCGCCTGCAACTTTACAAGGCGCAGGTTCGGCCGCACATGGAATACTGTTCCCATCTCTGGGCTGGGGCTCCCCCAGTACCAGCTCCTTCCACTTGACTGCATCCAGCGCAGAGTGGCTAGAATCCTCGACGACCGAGTGCTTTCCAATCGGCTCAATTCACTGGTGTTGCGAAGACATGTTGCATCTCTTTTCGTATTTTATCGTATCTATCACGGGGAATGCTCTGAAGAATTGTTCGGATTAATTCCAGCCGCCAAATTTCGGGAACGCACTACACGGCAAACGTCCCGATACCATCCACACCATCTGGATGTTTGGCAGTCCACCACTGTACGTTTCACAAGGAGTTTTCTTCCACGTACAACCTCTCTGTGGAATAGTTTACCACCGGCGATTTTTCCGGACCGATACGACCTGGGGACCTTCAAGAAAAGAGCTTACTCCTTTCTAAAGGGCCGGCAACGCACCCGCAATTCTCCTGGTGTTGCGGTTGATCATGGGCGGCGGTAGTCACTTAACATCAGGTGAGCCGCATGCTCGTTTGCCCCTTTTTCTATAAAAAAAAAACATAATATGATCCATACAAATATAACATTCACCACAAAAGGAGAAACACTAAAATACTCATCACGCCGCGCAAACCATCTTGTATTACCAAATATTCGCACTAATTATGTAAAAAATGCCGTAAAATTTGCGGGAGTACAGTTGTATAATAAACTCCTTTCAACTATAAAAGATTAAAGTTCGCTCAATACTTTTAAGAAAAAATTATTACCACATTAAAAAACAAGACATTATACTCGTATAACTTGGACCACCGTCTTATATTATCAATACTTGAAACATCGCTCTTCAGCAGTTAACTTGCAACTTCTATTTAATTTTGATCTACCCTAATTTATGTTTACTATTTTATTATATTGTTCAGTGTGATTTATTTCACACTGAACAATATAATAAATTATTGGGGGGATAAGTCGCTCGCGTCCGTAGGCTTCGACCACCTAACCCTAGGCCCACCCTACACGTTTCCCCCGGGTAGTGCTAAAAGAGCGACAAAGCCGAAAGAACAGACTCGGCTAGTCGCCGTGTGGTAGCGGCGTAAAATATACCACCCCCTAGTTTTCGCACCATGAGGCAAAGAGAAAAGAAATGGCCCCGAGTTCCCGGCGCCCCTTTAATGGGGCAGGGGTGCGAAGAATCTCCGGGAGGAAAACCGGCGACGAGATTCGCCACCCGTCACGTTCTGTCTCCCGGAGGGGCGAAAAGAGGATTGCGGAGGCCCGTCTAGCTACGCTGAATGTATGTGGAGCAATGAATGATAAGATGGATGAAGAATGCGATATGATGTATGATAGAGGAATAGATGTATTATGTGTAAATGAGACGAAGCGGAAGGGAAAGGATGTCACTGCACGTGGCATATATACCGCGTACTGGTCCGGTGTAGACGAGACCGAGCGGGCGTGCCAGGGAGTCGGTATCATCCTTTCAGAAAGAATGGGTCAATGTGTGAAAGAGTATGAATATGTAAGCCCGAGACTGCTATGGATACGAATAAAAGTGGGCCTAAAGAAGTTGTTTGTTCTAGAGGTCTACGCCCCAGACATGCCTAAGCCCACTTATATCCGAGAGCTTCGAGTCCCGCTCCTACGTCACAGTGAACGAGTGAAGCCGGCCACAGTCGAGCGCGTACCTGCTGTACTGCCATATGTTAGAGGAGTCACTGACAAGATTGGCTACATCTTGAAGCGCGCTTCCATCAAAACATACTTCAAGCCGCTGAAGAAGATTGGTCAGTTTTTACCATCGGTCAAGTGTAATGTCCCTCTGCAAGATGCAGAAGTGTACAAGCTTGATTGTGAATGTGGTCTCTCCTACATAGGACAAACTAAAAGATCAATAAAAACCCGCGTTAAAGAACATATAGTTGATGTGAAGAATCGACGCTCCGGGAAGTCTGCAGTCTGTGAACACGTACAGGATCGCCCCCGTCACTACATCAGATTTGATAGACCGCAGATCCTCGCTAAAGAACACCAATTCCTTCCAAGGATGATTCGCGAGGCTATTGAAATCAAAAAACATCCTAATTTCAATAGAGAAGATGGCTGGGTGCTACCATCTGCTTGGGATCCTATAATAAATAAAATTAAATCCCAACCCAAGCATACAACTGCAAGACTTCAGGATACCATAAGTTCATACTGCATAGGTTGGAACAAAAGTTAAATTTTAATCTATGGTAACCGCGGTTAACTATGACATATGGACGTTGAACATCTCAGTCCTGCCCGTGACCATGAGTGCTGTAAAGCGTTCGAAACGTCGGGTATTTAAAAGTTAAATATACGCGATAAATTCCGTAAAAAACTAGTATTATTTCAATGTGTAGTGTTCGCGTAAATATAAGAAATCATTATGTGTGTGAATGAGTTAGACTTGGAGAATGTGTGGTATAATGTTAAGAAAGGTGTAGTGGATGTAGCTACCGAAGTATGTGGTGTCAGTAAGAGAACGAATGAAAGGAAAGACGATACGTTATGGTGAGATGATGAGATACGAATGGAAGTTGAAGCAAAGAAGAGAGCATGGCTAGATTTACTAGCAACCAAAGCTGGTAATTCTGGCGGTATGAATGATGAGATTGAAAGAAAAAAGGCAGTCTTTAGACATCTAAATAAGAGAGTAAAAGAATTAGTTGAAAGGAAAAAGCAAGAAAGAACGGATAAGAATGATAGAAGAATATCGGATAACTTCCAGGCAAATATTAAAATGTTCTGGAAACTCGTAGGAAATACCAGGGGACAATCGAAACAGCCTAGATTGAATGCGATACGTGACGACAATGGCTGTATTCTGAATGATGAAGTGTTGAGTCTAAAGAGATGGAAGGAATATTTTGAAAGCGTATTTATGAGTGAGGAGACGTGTAAACTAAATGAAATAGAAATTCCGAAAGAAGAAGAAAGAGATAGGGAGATAAGTATAGATGAAATAATGAAAGCAATTAAAAGCATGAAAGTAGGTAAGGCAGCCGGATATGATAGAGTTTCACTCGAAATGCTAAGGGCTGGAGAGGAAGTGATGGCAGGCCTGCTGTACACCTTGTTCAATTTATGTTGGAAACTAAAGCGAGTTCCGAGAGACTGGAGCAAAGCCGTGATAGTCCCAATATATAAGGGAAAAGGGTCACAGCAGGACTGTAAAAACTACCGTGGTATCAGCCTTCTTAGCATTGTGGGAAAACTGTATGCTAAGGTACTAATTGAAAGAGTTATGAAAGAAACTGATGAAAAAATTTCGGATGTGCAAGCGGGATTTAGAAAGGGAATGGGGTGTACAGATTAAGTCTTTTCCATGCGCATGATCGCGGAGAAGTTTTTGGCGAAAAACCAAAAAGTTTTTTGTGCATTCATGGACTTGAAAAAGGCTTATGACAGAGTGGACAGGGATGTATTATGGCAAACGCTGAACTCATTTAGGTTGAGCACTGGTTTAAGGCATTAAAGTCTCTGTATAGGAACTCGAGTGCTTGTGTTAGGATCAACGGGGCCTACTCGGACTGGTTTGGCATCCATAAAGGTGTCAGACAGGGCTGTGTAGCTTCCCCGTGGCTGTTCAACCTATTTATGGACAGTTGTTTGAAAAATTTGAAAGTTGAAGAATGCGGGTTAAGAATGGGTGAGTTAACCATCAAATGCCTTTTGTACGCCGATGATCAAGTCATACTTGCGTTGTCGGGGGCCGAGTTGCAAATGATGGTTACATTAATGAACGGGTCATTAAAAGAAAGGGGAATGAAAGTGAACGCAAGTAAGATGAAAGTGATGGTTTTTGAAAGAGAAGAAAGTTAAACGGTATGTGAAATAAGAATAGAAGGAGAGTTAATTGAGCGAGTAGCTAAGTTCGTATATTTGGGATGTGTATTCAGCAGTGATGGGAGATATGATAAGGATATTGAACGACGAGTGAATGCAGGGAATAAAGTAAATGGGGCTCTACACTCTATTGTGAAGTCAGAATGTGTCAAAAAAGGCACGTATGGCAATTCACAATGCTGTATTAGTCCCTACATTACGTATGGTAGTGAAAGTTGGGTGTGGCAGAAGCAGCACGAGTAGAATAAATGCAGAAGAAATGCGGTCGCTAAAGAGTATGTTGGGCTGAATCTGAGTGACAGGGTGAGAAACTGTGTGATAAAAGAAGAGTGTGGTTTGCAAGATGATGCGGTGACCAGGATTAAGAAAGGAATGCTTCGGTGGTTTGGTCATGTAGAAAGAATGAATTAGGAAAGATTGACAAAGCAAATATATGTTGCAGAAGTGAATGGAAGACTCGGAAAGGGACGTCCTAGGCGAAAGTTTGTCGACCAAATTGGCGATTTGCTAAAACTGGGCCAAATTAAGAGTACCCTTAACCGACGAGCATGTATGCGTAGGTATATAGATGTGGAAGAGGTGAGAGCGGTATGTCAGGATCGTGCTAAATGGAAGTCTGTAGTCTCTGCCTACCCCTCTGGGTGACAGGCGTGAGCGTTTATGTATGTATGTGATTTATTTTAAATTCTATGAATGTACTCATGTAAGTGACATTAGTCTTAATGAGTAAATAAAGATCTTTAAACCGAAATATAAATACTGGACAAATTCTATATTTGTTCTTTAAATCTAGAAAGAAAGTCTATGTTTTTGTGCATAATATTTCATAATTTGTGACAAAATATTTAAAGGGTATTTCTGCCATTTCTGTTACATTGAGTTATAACATTATTTTAGGGTATTATTTACATTATTTTACAGTAGTGACCGTTGTTTGGTATTTTGACAGATTGGCTTATCGAACACTTAGAGAAAATGAAATTTTGCAGCATCTCTATGATTTTGAGGCTAGTGAGAATAGATTTGATGATGATGACGGCAGTGTTGTGAACCAAGATTTTATTCCAGATCTGGAGCCCCCGTTTTAAGATGAAGCCATTGAAGAATTTGAGGAGTTAGATATTGACTACACTATCATAGAAACCTGGATCACAATAATATTTCCTAGCAATATCCAGCTATCACTACATATTGTATTCAGTCAGGTACATCACCGTGTCGTTAAACCAGTCAGAAATTGAATGTGTGCTAGAGGAAGTGGAATCCTATAAATTAAAAGAAACCTGGCTGAGTGTAGCCATGGAAAAGAATCTATGCGTAGATGAGAAAATTTGCTCCACCAAAGCCGAAGTAGTAAGCCGGATTTGGATGCTGCATCAAATGTTGTTATCAGGCTTTCTCTTGAAATACCATGTTATAAAAATTACTACCTTTACTTGGACAATTATTTCACATCTTTGCCACTCCTAGAATTTCTGGTAAAACAAAGCATTCTTAGTTTAGGATCTATACAAGGTAATCATATACCTGATTGTAAACTGCCCACAGAAAAAGACATCTCTAAAAAAGATCACTATTACTCAGTCGAATATGTTGACAGCGTTGTGAATTAAAATCCAGATGCGTTGTCAGCCATGAGGACTAAGATGGAATGCGTCTTTTCCAGTAAAAAGGGTCTCCGGTTCTCTACACTCACCAAACCATAAACAGCAGCAATAAGCTGCTATTTTACGCTGGTATTCTGTGAGAGCGTGGTCCTTCCCCGGTCGAGCCGACCCATTTGTGCTACAACTAACTACACAATTAATATAGTTACCGCATGGCTCTCTCTTCAACGTAAACGCTTTCGTCTTACTTAACCTTCGTTTTAATTCTCTTCTCATTATTCTTTTCTATTCTGTATTCTATGACTTATCATTACATCTTTATTCTAATTTGTAGTTTAGGGCAAGCTCTTTGTTCTGCAGTGGACTTTGATATATATTTGATTATATTATTTATCTTTAACATATAGCACTAAATATTTAATAGCACGCTTAACTGAACTGAGCCCGTTATTTGATATGTGTGTTGGGAATCAAATGGAAAGAGTAATTACTGGTTGGTTCTTTATAAAAAAATTAAGATAAAAAGCAAATTTCTGGCAATACTTTCTCACATGTATATATTTATGTTTTATTACAAGTATTTTTATATAAGTATTTACTTACAACATTACTGATTTAGCACGAATGGATCGGTTCAGCTTGGGACGACTAGCGCGCTTAGAGAATACCGACTGTATTTAATATGGTGAGTGTAGAAAATCGTAGAACCCTTTCGCTGTAAATGTAACTACCTCTAACTTGATTGATGCTCAGTGGTCACAACAAATGTAGGTATATTAAGATTCTTATTTGAGGATAGATATAGATGTCTATGGACCACAACACCTTGTCACCTTTATTCTTGTAAGAAAACTTTAGACTTGTGTCTAAGTATTTTACGTCTAACGTAGACGAGATGGTTATACCGTCATACTATCGGACGTCATAAGATTTATCTCACATTTCCCACGGTCACCTTTTACGACAACCGCGGTACAAAATGGGGTGGGAAATGTGGATGCTGTTAAGTTTCGTAGCATCATAGTCAATTTGACTTAAAGTGACAGAAACAGGGCGAAACTTAACAGCATCCTAAGATTGAGTAGTGTTTGAATATTTGAGCATTACTTAAAATAAATCGATACAAATTAAGTAAATATCATCCGTTTTTTGATGTTTGTAATGAATTCCACAAACAAATTTTAAGAGATGTTCACCAAAGGTTCATCTACATGCATTGGAGCAGTGCGGCCGACATTTATTGCCCTAAAACCCTTTCAAAAATGATAGGAGGCTTGTGCCTGGCAGTGGGCCGTTAAAAGGTCATAACTTGCATGAAAAAGACTAAGATTAATAAGCATTTTAGACGCTATAGGCGGAAATAAGAATGGACGAACATATTAATGTTGTATTCGGTAAATCGGATTCAAGAATAAACTACAACTGCAATAGAGAAAGTTTTGTCTCGAAATATGTATTTGGACAGAAGTTCGTAACTTCTGCAACCTGACGTACCGATCTGCATAAGAACCGGGTGTTCCATAGTTAGCTTGTTTCTAAATAGACATAAGTATTTGATATTTCACGGTAAATTTAACTACTTTGCACTACAACTTTGCCAACCGATTCTATTCTATCATATTTAACCAACATCAAAAAAGGAGGAGGTTCTCAATTCAACTATATTTTTTATATGTAACAGACATAAAAAATACAGTAGATTTTTTTCTAGAAGAACCGATTTTGATAACCTTTTTTATTTGAAAGCTGGTGCTTCTCATGTAGCTCCATATAAATATCCTATGAAAGATCTTACCAGTGGTTTTGAGTTATTCTTAATGATGCGTATTTCATTGACATCGACTACATTGATTATGTTCTCATTTTATTTAAAATAAAGTGGGTATGGGAATTTTGGGCCTGAAGGTAACAATTTGGTTTATTCTTTAAAAAGTGGCTATATTTTTCTGAAATATAATACAAAAGAATTGCTTGTTTTACAATTTAGAACTCCAAAGAACATACTAATAAGAAATAATTTAGAAAATCGATTTTCTTATACAATCGATTTAATATTTATTCGGATCCAAATAATAAAAATAAAATACAAAATTCTAAGGTTTCATCAAAATTTTCTTTTTTAATTTGAATGATATTTGAATGTAATTGGAAATAAAATATATTATTTGTACAAGAATAGAAAGAAATTAACATTTTTATGTCAATAAATCGATTAACATAAAGAATCGATACATTTGTACCTGTTATCGAGGCCATTTTTTGAAAAAATTTTCTTGTTTCTGAACGCTCTTTTCATTTCGAAAATTGACTTGACGGTTCAAACTTCAAAACTATTCACATAGTTTAAGAGAGAAGAGAAAAATTACTATTTTCGTTTTGATTCGATAAAATGAGCGCAACAATAAGCGAATAAATAGAGCATTTTAAGATCGAGTTTAGATAATTGTTCCGTGTTGACTAGGGAGACAAAAAAGACTTGCGATCACATCTACAAAATACCTAATAAAAATTCAAAAATCAACATTATTTTTTGACACACAAATAACAGTAACAACAACAATATAAGTAATCGATCTCATTCTCAGATCAACATGCCTAATATTTACTAAACTTTTCACTTACTTGATTATGTTTTAACTTTCGTTAAACGTTTCACCATTTCGTGGTTTTGATAACCAGAACTTTTCTTTAATTATTTTATACTGATCCTGCTTTTTACGGTCGTCACTTCGTTATTAGGCACAGAGACTGTCTCCTACACGAATAACCCTGATTAGATTTAGACATTAGAGGCCCTCGTTGTGATTGAATTGCACTGATTGTAGGTATGCGAATTTATAAATATAATTTTATCTATTTTTTTATTTAGTGAAATAGTGAAACATCGACTGTTACAGTGTAGGTAATACATAACTTACTTTTATTTATTCTACGATAACTCGGCTCCTAAATGGACAAATCTTTTTTTAGTAAGTTTTCAAATATTCCTAATTTCGTCATGTTAACACTTGGGCTTAACACTGTATGGAAACGTCTGCTTCTCCTTTCACAAGGACAAACATTTCTATTTCTAATTGAATTCGCGCCCTGCTAAGCCACTCTACCACGGAGCCTTCAATGTTTTTATTGTAAATCTAAATGAGTATGTATGTATAACTTTGGATGGATGTAATGATGATGATGATGCGTGCACTAATCCCGTAAATGTAATTGAGGCCGGGCGGGAGGTGCTCTTCAATCCAGGTAAGACACATCATTGTATTTATTAAGCGGATGGTTGCGAATTAATTAATATCTTTATTATAATGAATTTCCGCAAAGTAACGCCTGATTCTATCAATTATGTTACTTATGGCCATACACGTTACTCAAATTACAATAAGATTAAATTATACGACTTTCTAAACTTTCAAACTAACCTTAAAAAATAAACTAAATAGTATACAGGTAATTTTGTTAACCATAAAACTGTTAGACATAGATTTTACTACCTCGTTGGTCAAGTGGTCGTAAACATGGTTGCTGATCATGTGGTCGGACCAAACTCAGTTGTACGGTTGGTTGGGCGGCGGGCCCAGGGGTTCCCGAGTTCGATTACCAGGTCGAGTCTTGACCCTATTGTTTTTTTTATATATTTTTTTTTTGCGAGATGTTATACTAGGTGGACTGTATACGCGGTTGGCTTCTTATGCCTCAACAAGATGGCGGACGTGGCACGCGACAACTTTGGACAATGCACTCGCTCTTCCAAATCTATTGCTTGCCAAGGTTAGGATGGAATTCTACTTGAGCACATTAGGAGAAACAAAATGGGAGTTAGTTAATGAAACTCAAGTGGCATTATAATTGGAAACTATTGGAGAGTGCTCTGAGAAATTGTTCGGATTAATCCCAGCCGCCAAATTTCGTGAACGCACTAATCGGCAAACGTCCCGATACCATCCACATCATCTGGATGCTTGGCGGTCCACCACTGTACGTTTAAAGAGGAATTTTCTTCCGCGTACAACCTCTCTGTGTAATAGTTTACCACTAGCGATTTTTCCGGACCGATACGACCTGGGGACCTTCAAGAAAAGAGCCCACTCCTTTCTAAAGGGCCGGCAACGCACCTGCAATTCCCTTGGTATTGCGGTTGATCATGGGTGGCTGTAGTCACTTAACATCAGGTGAGCCGCATGCTCGTTTGCCCCCTCTTCTATAAAAAAAACACACTTACCGGGGTGTGATTCTGGTGCTGCGGACGACGCTTCCGTTGCGGTGATGCGACGTGAGGTGGTTTCTTCTGGGGCGCCCCAGAGATGCGATCCAGGCTAGCGGGACGAAGGAAGAGCGCGGTGCGCGACGATATCTCACACTATGTGAGGCGGTTACTTCTGGGGCGCGACTGCTCCAGGTGGTGCGGTTCAGACTAGCGGTGCGAAGACAAGAGGCCGCTCGAGGACAGCGCGCGAGCCTTTATTGTCTCGGCTTTCCCACCAATGCACCTCGGTCGGGCGCGCGTTTCATTGGTCAAAAGATTCTCGTCACCTTCTAGACCCACCCCTCCCCCTTTCCCCTTTCAGTGTGTGCGGAAGGGACATGAGGTTAAAGGAAGGACAAAGGAAACGAAAAAGGCAAATATACCCTCGAACAAAATTAAAATACACAAATCATTTCCGCGTAACCAACGGTTATTCATCCCAGTGCCTTGGAAAGCACAAAAAGCCGTAGGTGCTGCGCCCGATCTCCCTGCGAAATTTGAGAGTGAGGCGAGTTCACCTCTGCTTGCGTATACACTCGTGCACTATAATCCTGGCTAGCGCAGATGACTAGTATCTATTGAAACTGACCGCTGTCAACTATATTCAGTCTGGACATAATATTACTATATTAGATGTACATACATAATTAGTTACTTTATTCTTTTTACTTTAATTAGTTGTAATATCGTAACAAATGAATTACACTTGTACCGTGAAAGCATTTATATTTATCAAATACACGTAATCTAACATAAAGACATAAAACCATTATATGATGGTACAAAGACTTGTTTGTACCCTAATATAATTGTTGCGCTGCAAAAATTTACTTGGCGCTAAGAAAAATTTAACTCAACTTTTATACGGTAAGTTTCTTGCAAAATTAATAGCAATTATGTGCAGCAGCAACATCGCCCTAATTTTTTGATACAGACAACAGGCTCTGTGTTTGAGTATAGCAGAACAGAACACAGATTTAAAAAAAAATAGTTGCAGTGCACCAAGGGAAAAAAATAAGGTACTTATCACTCGAGCTGAATCCAACCAACGTCCAAACGCATTAATGAAACTTTTAACAAGAGATATTAAACTTTGCAACATCCTTACTTTCTAATTATTTATTTACTAAATTCGAATTTAAAATATAATTTATTGACCTTTAAATTATCAATTGACTTGATAGTCAAATTAAATGGATATAGAGCAATACACGCTTTGATTCTCAGTCAAACTCGTCATTATTTCAACATCTTCATTTCAACATTTTTATTCAGTATTACAGAGGTGGGATAATACTTATGGAATTCTTCCTTAAATAAATACAAGACGAAATATTCGAAGCAGGAAATAATAAAGCAACAAAAGCCCTGTCAATATCCGTCTATCATAACTTCAATACGTTTGCCACAAAAATCCGATAGTAATAAAAAGATCTTTCCGAAATGACGGACAAGTTTTATTGTTTTCAAATATTTTTCGCTGATTTATGTTTGCCACTTCATCTGTTCATAGAACAACTACGATATTATACTTCTTCCTCTTCTTCACCAGCCCGTAAATCTCCACTGTTGGACATGGATCTCTCTTATTGTAATCTAGTGTTCTTGACTGGCTCGCTGACTTAGTGATCGTAAATGCAGGTGCTGTTCAAATTCCGAGTCAGGCAAAATCAGTTATTTGGTTTTTCTGTCGTAAATTCGTGCCATATAAGCACCTAAAGTCGGATAACCGTCATACCGGATAAGATCGCAGAGGGAGGAAATAGAGAGTGCATCTCTGCTTGCATTACACGTTGTCACTATAATCCTGTAATAAATACGAAAACGGCTAGTCTACGTTAAGACTGGCTAATCGAATTCTTTTTGGAAAACACTTATATAAGTATAGTTTCTAATTGTACAGAAACTACATAAAAAATATTTAATTTTTGATTACGAAATTCTCACAGATATCTAAATAAATACAAAGTGTTCTGTGCAAACACAGCTTAAAGTAAATATCCACAAGCATATCGAAACTTATAATTCATATTACGCTTCTTCGTACAGTTGATAGATTTAAGCGTCATTACCATCATCATTATCATTACAGCTCTTCACAAATCCCACTGCTAAACATAATAGGTCTTCCGCAAGTAATGCCAAAAAGCACGGTCCTGAGCCACCTGCATCCATCGAATTCCTGCATATCTTACCAGATCGTCACTCCACCGAGTGAGGTGTTGACCTACATTTCGCTTACCAGTGCAAGATTTCCACTTGAGAACCTTTTTTAACAAAATCTATCATCCGGTTATCGATTGTTGGAATTATATGGCCTGCCCATTACATATTCAGCTTACTAATTCGTTTGACTCAGTCGGTTAATCTGATTCTACTGCGGATATCCTCATTTCTAAGTCTATCACACATTAAAACCCCGATCATTTGTCCACTGGTTGTGCAGTATAAAGTGATAGGAAATTGCGTAGAAAATAAATTTATTGAAAAAAATTTCGTCTTTTAACATCTAAAAAATAAAGATACTACTTCATTTCAAGGTTTCATGTAAGAAAATAATACCTTGAAAATTCTATTGACACCTTACCTACAATTTTGATAAACCACAAACCCTTGCAAAAGAACACCAATTCCTACCAAAGATGATTCGCAAAACTACTAAAATTAAGAAACATCCAAATTTCAATAGCTAACATGAAAGGGTGCTAGCATCAGTTTTGGATCCGATAAGTTAAAATTTAAATCCAAACCCCAGATACCTGCCAGATTTCAAGTTCAGAAAGCTCTGAGTAAGCTCGGACGAAACATTTATATCCAAAAGCTGAAGGTAGCCTGGGTTAATTATGGCGTCAGGTCGTCAAACAACCTTAGTTTCTCCCGTGACTGTGGGTGCTGCTAAATGCCTGAAATGACCATCATCATCATCATTACAGATAGCTTCCAAATACCACTGCTGAACACAGGCTTACCCCAAGAAATACCACAAAGCACGGTCCTGAGCCACCTACGTACAGCTCGCCGCTTTCTCTTGTACCTAGTTTTGCGTTGAAATCTCCTATCAACACCGTATAGTGGGTTTTGGAGGACAGCATAGCTCTAAAGATATCCTCATACATTTTCTCCATTTCATCATGATCTTCAGCGAAACACCTCCTTGGGACAGATGGTCACCCTTCCAGTGATAGACAAGTTGCCTGATTCGAGGATTACCATATCCTCCCCCTCTTTTCGGACCTAGGATAATCCTGTAATATGCCAGCACAACTTTTCTACCTCTTCTTCCAGATCTAGGATCTTCTCGTCACTCCTCAGGATGTGTGCGTTATATGTTGTTATACGTTGATCGAGTCGTCTTAGGTGGCAAACGAACCTCCACCGGAGATTCTTAGCACCCCCTGCCCCAACTTTACCATGGTCGCCACCGTAGCCTGGAATAGCGGGGTCGTCGGACTAGGGGCCATTTTTGTATCGTCGCTCATGAGAGGATATTTGCCATATTTGGCACGCTTGGCGAGCTGGTTGGCAACCGCAGTTCATCTTATGCCTGTCTCGCTCTGTTGCCTCCTACGACACCCACGGGCAGATATGGGGTAGTGGATATTCCCAACCGCCACTATACGGTCTGGTAAGAACTTAAAATAATGAATAATAAATGCGATAAAATCCGTAAAATTGAATTCATTCAAAGTATTATGATAGTTTTACACTGGTCTTACTCGTACACACTGGTTGAACATGAGCAAGAATACTCAGATGCATTCTTTCATCGCCAAAACGTGGCAAATCAGCTCTTAAAATAGCAAGCGAATACAGAAACTAAGTGACCCTTAATAGCTCTGAGCTAGGACGACCTGTCAGCATGTTCATGTTTTAAACGATATTTATAAAACATAATATTTTTAGTCCCTATTTTAGTAAACATTTACGATAGTTATTAGTTATATAATTTGCACATAATTTATTAATGAATATAAATCTTCCATTTCTCCTTCAGCAACCCTTTAATTAATGTAAGTCGTAGTAAACTGTGAAAACGTATTACACGAGCAGTCTTTGGACCAACTTCAGCCAACAAACATAGGTACAATATGATTAAAACTACTTTTACACGGATTTTATTGCGTTTATTTTTACTTTTTATATTTAATTCCCGACGTTTCGGGCGCTTTCCAGCACCCATGGTCACGGGGGACTGAGATGACTGACGTCCCGATGTCATTGTTAAACCCGGAGTACCTTCAGCTTTTTTAATTATTGTTTAGCTAAATCCGATCTATGTTAAAGTAGTTTTAATCATGTGCAATGTTCGCGTAAATATGAGAAATCAAAACATACATAATTTTGCGAAGTCAATACAACAATGTTTTCAACTCCTTGGGGGGGGGGCCTATTGCAGTGCATCAAGTATGTTTTATGAGGCAAAAACTAATTATTATTAGGTAATCATGAAAAAACAAATACAAATTCTTGTAAGGCGCATGTGAGGGAACTCGAAGAGTGTCCTAAGGATGATTGCCAAAAGAGTGGTTTCCAACTTATTTGCAAGATTTATCGATCTACATGTTTTGAGTTTCATAAGCGGACAATACAGAAGTTTAATATCTCTTTCTATATTAATACTTTACATAATTTTTGTATTTAGTTTTTACTTACTTACTTACATGATTAATAATAAAAGGTAGTGTTTTATTCGGTACTCCAAGAAGCCTATTTTGCTTCCGCTGTTCGTGTTGCAACAGAGTTTTCACCGGCAAATTGTGTTTAATGATAGCTGTAACTACAGCAGAGGCTACTTCCGTGGGGCGAATATTGCAAGACACGCAACCTTACTGAGAAACCATAACCTAACTTGCAATATAAATTAGAACTTAATGCATTATCGAAACTAAAGAAACTATATAATCAGATGTGTGCTGGCCGCGTGAGAATCCATCACCGATTTCGTTCGGCAGGTGTAATTTTAATAAGAGTTAAGTGAAGGAAATTAATTTAAAAATGTATGTAAATAATAAACATTTTATGAAGAAAACGATTTATATGCATTCGTTTGCGGAATAGGTAGGGAGCATTTTCTTATTTACCACTTTCGCTAATCTTTAGTTGGTAATTAATTATTGTAGGCTTCATTCAGTCTTAATATTATCATATGCGGCGACCCTCAGGATAATTTATAGCAGATGTGGTTTACGGGAAGGTCCATTATAGTCATATATTTCTTGGGATTGCACTGCCGGGAATATACAGATAGATAATCAACTATGACCATCTTTGTAAATGACCATGTGAATCATTTGTAAATTGCATTATTTTCAAAATCAAAAAGATTTTTAACTTTTTTGAACACCAGTCCTTATAAGTCCCATTTGAAAATAAGACCTTCAGTTACTATCCTAGTTCGATTTCCCTCGAGAACACGTGCATTTTTGTCTCTCGCTAAAGCTGTCCAATAGAACTTCTGTCAGCTGTCTCTGCCATATTTGCACAGGGAGGACGACTCACTGGCCCATGCGGCAAAGGAGAAAGCCGATCTGCTAGGCTCTCGTTCCCGTTCAACTCGAATCTCGATGATGTGGGAACACATCGTCGACCATCCCGCGGTGTGAGTGCTTAATGGAGGATGTGCTGTTTAGACAGCGCTCGGTGCGCAAAACAGTCAACAAGTCAAGTGAGCCCAATGGAGTCCCACCTATCGGGCTAAAGACGTGTGCTCCGGAGTTGGCACTGGTTTTGACGCATCATTACCGGTACATTTTCTCCCTAGGCGTAGTACCGAATTCATGGAAGACTGCTTTACTGCACCCGAAGCCTAAAAAAGGTGACCGACCACTCAGATCCGTCCAACCCGTACGTCCGTACCTCAAGGATCACCAGCTGATTAATGACCATCAGTACGGTTTCCGTTGGAGTCGCTCAGCTGGTGATCTTCTGAGTTACCTAACTCATAGATGGGCAGAGGCAGTAGAGTCCAAGGGGAAGACGTTGACCTTAAGTTTGGACATAGCGAAAGCCTTTGATTGGGTTTTGTACAAAGCTTTCCTTTCGCAATACTGCAAAACACAACAGGCATCAACACGACAATCGTCAGGCTTACATCACCCCAAAGTCACCCATAAAATTCCAGCAGACATCACCACCCGCATACCTCCATCGACCAGAAACACAAGATGCTTAGAATTAGGCGCAGCACACCCACAGATCCAACACAAGGCGGAATACCGCAAGTAACAGTAAGCATCAATGCAACTATCATACGGATCATAACACACCTACCTGATCTCTGTCGACTTTGGTAATAAAATTGATATTGTTGTTAACTAAAAATAACATCAACGTATCATAGTAGCATGCTACTAAGACGCCAGTAGACAAAGATCCACGTATCGTAGCGCTTATGCACTAAGACATGAAGTTGAGTACGCTTGTCACACATAAAGTGCTACCAAACACACTCATCCAAATCCAAAATATATACGACGTATGATAACGCTATGCGCTAAGACGCCGGCCACAAACGGTATGGGTGTGCGATGTCCACGGCCAAGCTGTATAGTTACAACAAACCAAGGTTACCACCGGCACTAACACGATATGTCTAGGAAACATCGGTTAGGGAGTCCAAGTTTAGTCCCGGACCTTACTGATATGTGTCTTTAATATATGCGACTTCAATGCACAACTCAACTATCGTAATGCTTATGCATCATAGAGACCTTATATAATAACGCTTTTGTATCATAGAACTTACTATCATAAGTCCCTAATATAGGTACATTGTGCAAAAATATATAGTAGTCAGTCACTTATATAATAATTAATTATTAATAATAATAATGTGCCGTCACAATATCAGTGATATCTTGCAAACCGGCAACATTCTTTGTTATGCGGACGACAGAACTGGTGATGCTTTATACACCGACACTGCCAATATTTCTCGGGAAGATGTCGCCGAATACTGGCACAAACTTGTGTCCCAAATCAAGACATTGTTGCACAGAGTCTAGGACTGGGGGTGACTATATCTAGGCAAGTTCAATCCCCTGAAGGCACAAGTTTGCGCGTTTACCACTAAAAACCTTTTTGACCTTCCACTATGAATATTTAAACGTTCAATCACTTGCGATATCTCTTAATCTGAAATGCAATTTTAGAACCTCATATCATTCATATCATCATATCATTATATAGGTAGCTATAGTTTATAACTCAGCCGTTATAGCTGGGAGCTAAGTGCATGCCATAAATTTAACTTTACGCGTCTAACCCGGATTCGTTTCTCACTGACGCTAAATTAGAATAAATTAGAAAATTTGTGAAGTCTGCCAAATACGCTCTAGAGCAGTACTATGGTATCATTGCTCCACATTCCTCCAGAAAATAAAAGAACCCTGTGCCCACTGTAAGTTTACTAGAATTCAAACAGTGCTACGGTCTAAAATGTAATCTACTAGAGAGACTTCACAAGAGAGTTGACATGAATAGGGAAGGTACTTTAAAATTTATCGGCATACATAAAGCATGAAAAAGTGTATTTTAAAACATTAAAGCAATTGAACGAAACTTTTACTTCTTTCCGTCAATATCTGGTCGTTTCCGTGCGCGGCGCAAGTAACCGGAACAACCGTGATTGCGCTCCACTTGTTCCCAGGCTTTGTTTGTAACTTGGATAGCAAATATTTTCTTGAGATGCAACTGAACAATACCGATTTTTTTAAACGTTACCTATATACTAAAATTTTCTTCTATATCGTGTTGCACTTTACATACATAAATTGCACAAAGACACACATCAGGACACAAAACGATTATTTGTGGGCCATACAAATATTTGATCCACGCGGGATTGTAACCGCGCTACAGATCTGTCTTAAGTGGTTTACAGTGTTTGACCGACTTCATAAAAAGTGAAGGTTTTCGACTGCACGTTTTTTATATATGTTACGCGACATCTTCGTCAATTGTGAACCCATTTTGATGATTCTTTTTTAATTAAATTAGATGGATCGTGGTAGCTCAGATGGTTAACGCTCGCTGTAAGTATATCAGAATGCGAGTAACCCGGGTTCGATCCCCGCCGGCACCAATGAAATTGTAAATTGCAATTTTAAGTGCTGATTTACCACGTGCTCGTCGCTGAAGGAAAACATCGTGAGGAAACCTGCATGTCTGAGGAATAAGAAAAAAAAATATTTGATGACATGTGAAGTTCGCCAAACCGCACTGGGGCAGCGCGGCGGACACTTCCTTGCTCTAAAACCTTCTTAGGAATGAGGGGAGGCTGTGCCCAGCAGTGGGACGTATATAGGCTGTAACTTTACTTTACTTATAGGATATGGTAGTTATTTTAATTTTTAATGCTCTTTTTTTCATCCATTACAGTCTATAAACTCTCCAGCTTTCACACGTTCTTGCGAGGATCGAATCTGGGTAGTTCGAGTACTGTCTGATATTTACAATGAACACTCAGCTCCTGAGCTAGTTCCACTTATAAGAGTCTCATACTCACAAGAGTCAACATAGACAATCAGACCTGACACAAATTCGAATCCGAGGTCGCAAAGTTGCTACTGAACGCTTACGCTTTGCTAACAACCTTTATATTTTTAAATGTTACCACACTAGGAATTTCTCTTCGTAAGATGGAATACCTCTTTACAAGATGAGGTCTTCCGTTCTCATCACTTATCATAAGAAATACAGCAGAATTTTCTGCTGTTTTAAGTTGGTTTGTTGTGCGAGTGCGGTCCTTTCCTCAGCTAAGCATATATGTGCTACAGCTATAATACAGATGTAGCATGATTCTGATATATTAAATCAAGAGTGAGTAAGCATTAGTCAATTTAATGTTTTCATCTAAATCAGCTATTTTTATTTCCACTATCCATTACAGCCTATAAAAGTCCACTGTTGAAAATAGGTCTTCCCTACTATGAAATATTTACGCGAAGTGTGAAACAGTTCACGGCACATCTGGCAAAATCTCAACGATGCGAACGAATAATCGTTTGGTGTGACGGTTACGTTTGATGACGTGTAAGAGAAACTTTAACTCAATTTCGTCCAGTTGGTGTCGTATATCAAAAAGGCATATTACTAGGTGATAGGACTCCATTTCCACCTAGGAGTATGTCTAGATAGGAAACATCCTCCTACCAATTTCTAGCACCAAATAGCAGTGCTGCAGTCTGAAGAATATATAAAGCTACTAGTAGCCTCCTCCGTGTAAAGTATGCTGCAGGTGTTCATAGACTGCAGTAGTCACCTACGATCAGGTGGGCTGTAAGTTCGTTCGTCACTACAGTTTTATAAGATAATGACTCCAGATAGATGGCGGTTTGACCATCTCGTTTCCATCCATCTATTACAGACCATAAAAGTTCACATCTGAACAAAGGCCTCCCCATACATGTCCTAGTAGGGTTGGGATTTTGGCATGGCTGCCACGCTTAGCAGGTGAGTTGGCAACCACAGTTTTTTTTTTAAGTTGTTGTCACAAAGATGATACTGCCAATCAACCTGTTTCAGTTTTCCTCTATCGCCTCTTAGGACACCCACGGGACGATTTGGAGTAGTGGCTATTCTAACCGATATTACACATATTGTTTACTCATTCGTATTTTACTCAGACCGGAGGAGGTATTAGACATCTGTTATTGTGATCTTTCATAGCCAAATAAATATAAAAGGTAAATATTCCTGCACTATACGTGTATACATTTAATGTGGGATTCTTTTCCCGCCTTCTCATATAGTAACAAAAGAAATAAGAAAGAAGACTGAATCCGTGATGCTTAAATACGGATAAAGAGGAGTCCATTACTCCGTATTCAGTCTTTTGCGTATTTTTTTTATATATAGAAGAGAGGGCAAACGAGCATGCGGCTCACCTGATGTTAAGTGACTACCGCTGCTCATGATCAACCGCAACACCAGGTGAATTGCAGGTGCGTTGCCGGCCCTTTAGAAAGGAGTAAGCTCTTTTCTTGAAGGTCCCCAGGTCGTATCGGTCCGGAAAAATCGCCGGTGGTAAACTATTCCACAGAGAGGTTGTACGCGGAAGAAAACTCCTTTTGAAACGTACAGTGGTGGACCGCCAAGCATCCAGATGGTGTCGATGGTATCGGAACTTTTACCGTGTAGTGCGTTCACGAAATTTGGCGGCTGGGATTAATCCGAACAATTCCTCAGAGCACTCTCCGTGATAGATGCGATAAAATACGCAAAGAGATGCAACATCTCTTCGCAGGGCCACTGAATCAAGCCGATCGGAAAGCACTCGGTCGTCGACGATTCGAGCCGCTCTGCGCTGGATGCAGTCAAGTGGAAGGAGCTGGTACTAGGGAGCCCCAGCCCAGAGATGGGAACAGTATTGCCATGTGCGGCCGAACCTGCGCCTTGTAAAGTTGCAGGCGGTGTGCCGGCATGAAATACTGTCCCGCTCTGCTGAGCACGCCAAGCTTTTTAGAGGCCAATTTGGCCTTCTCTTCCAAGTGACCACGAAACTGCACGTCATTCGATATGGCGACGCCGAGGATTCCGATACTGGCTGAGGCAACAAGGGGAGTGCCTTGAAACTGAGGAGATACGACAAAGGGGTTCTTTTTAGCGGTTAACGCGCAAACTTGTGTCTTCTGGGGGTTAAACTGGACTAGATTTAGTCGTCCCCAATTCGAGACTTTGTTCAGCAAAGACACGACTTCAGACACAAGTTTTTACCGGTACTCGGAGACGTTTTCTCGAGAAATATTGGCTCGGCCGGTGTAAAGAGCATCACCAGTGCTGTCATCTGCATAGCAATGAATGTTGCGGGTTTGCAACATATCATTGATATGCAGAAGAAACAGCGTTGGCGATAGCACGCAGCCTTGTGGAACACCAGCATTAATAGGCTTGCAATCGGAGCTTGCACCGTCTACAACGACCTTGATACTCCGATCTGCAAGAAAGCTGGTGATCCAATCGCACAATTTCTCGGGAAGCCCATAGGAAGGGAGCTTCGAAAGAAGCGCTTTGTGCCAAACCCTATCGAAGGCCTTCGCAATGTCCAAACTAACGGCCAATGCCTCCCCCTTGGACTCTACTGCCTCCGCCCATCTGTGAGTTAGGTAGACCAGAAGAAGATCACCAGCTGACCGACCACGGCGAAAACCGTATTGGCGGTCACTAATCAGCTGGTGACCCTCAAGGTACCTCATGAGCTGGCAGTTTACAATGGACTCCATTGTTTTGGAGAACAAGGAGGTGATGGCGATAGGCCGGTAGTTGGACGGGTCTGAGCGGTCGCCTTTTTTAGGGATCGGGTGGACGAAAGCCGTCTTCCATGATTTTGGGACTACGCCTATGGAGTAGGAGTACCGGAAAAGACGCGTTAAAACCGGTGCCAACTCTGGAGCATACATCCTCAGCACAATTGGGGGGGGATTCCGTCCGGCAAACTCGACTTGTGGATGTCCACGGAGAGGAGTGCTTTGCGAACCGAGCATTGTGTGACCTGCACTTCCGGCATGGAGCACTCACACCGCGGGATGGTCGGCGGCGTACTCCCCCGGTCATCGAGGGTCAAGTTGGACGCAAAGAAAGAGCCTAGAAGATCGGCTTTCTCCCTTGCGGTATGGGCCAGTGAGTCGTCCTCCCTGTGCAGAGATGGAAGAGACGGCTGACAGAAATTTCCCTTGACAGCCTTAGCGAGAGACCAGAATGCACGGGTTCCAGAAAGAAGGCGAACTAGTTTCTCGCCAATTCTGCCTATGTGCTCTCACCTTGCCTTGGCAATGACTCTTTTGAAGGACCTAGAGGTGGAATTATACTTCTTTTTAGAGCGCTGGTGTTTACATCGCGGGACGCTGATGCGTCATCCCAGACTTGGTAGAACTCCTGCTTATAGCATGATGCTATTTTACAGGAGCGACCAAACCATGGCTGAGATTTGCCTCCAATCGGCACCACAGAGGAAGGAATAAAAAGTTCCATACCCTGAAGTACCACATCAGCAACAGAATCCGCAAGAACGTTGGGATCGTCCGGCGAGAAGCAAACCCGGCAAAAAAGAAAAGAAAGACCGCATCCCATCCCAATCGGCTGACCTATAGTGCCAAACACGGCGGCAGCCTGCAGAATGCAACTGCGATTTCAGCGTGAGTGGCACCACACTCCGGACAAGACAATGGTCCGAGGAGCCTAAAGGGACGTCGACGGAAAGAAAAGACCTTAGGAGGTGTTAGACATCTGTTATTGTGTTCTTTCATAGCTAACTAAATATAAAAGGTAAATAATCCTGCATTATACGTGTATTCATTTAATGTAGGATTCTTTTCTCGCCTTCTCATATAGTAACAAAAGAAAGAAGAAAGAAGACTGAATCCGTGATGTTTAAATACGGATAAAGAGGAGTCCATTACTCCGTATTCCGTCTTTTGCGTAATTCAGAAATGACATTTATAGAAAAGTAGTTTAAAGTTTCAAGTGAAATAATTAGAATTGTTACTTTTTTTTAAGAATTAATTCGCGTAGTGGCGAATCCTTACATCTTGTGAATGTCATAAGAGGTGATGGAAAGAGATTAATAAAACAGGAGATGGGCAGCAACGTCTTCCTGATAACAGAATAAGTATACTGAATAATATTGAATACCGGATATTAACAGAATAATTTGGCAAACTCTGGCAATCTGTGAAGTTGTCAAATTTTCTTTTAGTTTTTAAGAGCGAGTTTTCAGTCTGTAAAACATTGCTCCTTTGAACAAAGTTTTTCTGCTCCTTGTGTACTTTTATTTCAAAAAATTTATAGAAAAATAATAAAGCTATTTTATTTTTATAAAGAGTACGATATAAAAAGAATATGTACTTCTAATATATTAGGCTATTATTTTATTAAATTAAGTAACATAAATTAGTGAAAATAATGTTTAATTTATTATATTTTATTTTAAAAACTTTATTGCGTCCCCTTAGACAAAAAAGAATACAAAGGGCGGGCTTAATGCTTAAAGGCATTCTCTATCAGTCAACCCATGGAGTGGTGAGAGTTTGTTGTAGGTGTAGCAATTAAAAGGACATAAAAAAACATAAACTAAAATTAATACACATTATATGTAGCATAACTGATTATGATACAAATTATTTTTATACATAATATAAATATTAGTACATTTACATATATTAACACATATTCATAATATAAATACATTTATATGCTAATAAATATACATACATACACGTATATGGATATAAACATGCATAAATACAAAGTTAATACATACATATAAATACGACCATTTAACAATATTGTAATTCTAATGATTCTTCAGTAAATGCTCGCTTACCATCTTTTTAAAGGAGTATTTGTTAGGTGCTTTTATGATATCATAAGGTAAGCAATTCCAGAGAAGTGCAGCCTGAACAGTGAAAGAGTTACCATAGAACCCGGTGAGATAAGTAGGCATAT
This sequence comes from Parnassius apollo, assembly GCA_907164705.1. Lineage (NCBI taxonomy): Eukaryota > Metazoa > Arthropoda > Insecta > Lepidoptera > Papilionidae > Parnassius > Parnassius apollo. The sequence goes on along the minus strand of CAJQZP010000095.1, from coordinate 1,428,850 downwards.
AAATCTTGTTATTAAAGGAAGATCGAAGAACCCTATCACGACAAGAAGAGAGATATTGAAATCGTTCTTTGAGGCAAGAAGGCGAATATGGGTCATTTAGAATTGAAAAAAGAACAACTAATATTCTGGAGTTACGCCTTTGCCTTATGGTAAGCCACTTAAGCTGAGATTTGTATTGAGAAATATGGTCGTACTTACGCAGACGAAAAATAACTCTAATAAAGTTATTAAGCAGGCGCTCCAGCTTGTGTTCTATAGTCGTCAGCATAGAGAGGTCGTCAGCCATCGGAAGCCCGCAGAGTTCTTTTTTACGGAAGCTGAAGGCGCAATCATTCAAAGACTATAAAATATCATATCAAATACAAGAATTCCAGACCAATCTCGTTCACAAGGTCTTATAAGTACAGCAAGAAAACATGGGTTTCGAGTTTCCCGTGTTGTTGGATCTCCAGCTAGGTCCTACGCCTCAGTTAAACTTTCACCTATAGTTCAAGAATATAAAATAAACTCATTTGTATTATCTCCTCTGAGAAGCACATCTGTGTTATCTGACAATACAGATATTGAAGTTCAAATATGTAAAAGTTGGAGGAAGAAGCTTGAGGAGAACTCAGGGGGTGTGATGGAGGTTTTAGAAAATAAACAATTAGACCAAGATGTAAATGGAGAGGATTATATTCATGCTGACATTTTAAGTCAGGAGAAAATATATTTCACATTCGATTTGCCAGAAACTAGTGATGCAGAATCAGTAAGCGGCATTGTTATACCGCAAAGAAAACTTATTGCACAAAAAGATAGTCAAACTGTGAAAAATTTTGAACAAATAATGGACAATAGAGAAAACCTGGCACAACTACATCGGAGCAAAATTAGCTATGATAAAACTAATAATGTTCATAAAAAAGATTCATTTAACAGGGCTGCAAAGGAACGCAGTAAAACTGTATTTCCTGCAAAAATTGCAAATCAGGGCCAGGCACGAAAACTCATTGGAAACCGAGCAGGCGCTAAACGCAAGAATATATTTACTGAATTTATTGTATCAGAAAGCGAAGATGAAATTCCTATTATTAAACCAAAATTGTTTGGATCTTCCAAAAACAATAAACACCAGCAACAAAAAAATTCAGCCCCACGTAAACTTCGAGAATTTTCTCGAAGTCCTGATATAATTGATATAAAAATAGGTGGATCGAAACTTTTTTACCATCATCTACAATGGCTTCTGTAAACAGAGGTAGATTAAACAAGCTACGGGAAGCTACACAACCTATAAAGAAATATAGTAACAATGTATTCAACAAAACAAACCAACCAACAAGGTCCCAATTTTCTAAATTCAGAAATGGCGAAGAATTAATTGAATCATCACGTCCTGAACACCATAATAGCAATTCCAAACAAAAGCACAAGGAAAAAAATTCTAACATTAATTTGACAACAAATAATGAACCTAAGAATCCAGATTATATTTGGAAAGCAACTAGCACCAGTACTAAACACAAGACAGAACAAAGTGACATTGATAAAATAGAATATAACTTAAAAAAGAACTTTTTAAATTGTAATTGAGGATTTGAAACAAGATAAAGTTTTAGAAGAAATACAAAATGTTGAAGATCATTACAATGACTTAATTTTGCAATACCCTAATACCATAATAACCCTAATTTATACGAAGCTGACCAAGAAAATGTAAATAATAAAGGTATAAACCATCCACAACGAATTAATACCAAGAAAAATACAAAATTATATAAAACTAAATACCATCTAAAAGCTTCAGATAGTTCGCAAAAACTTTCTAGTTCATTCCAATTGAAGAATATTAATGCTAAGTCAAAAGAACAAATCAGTGGTAGTAAAAACGTTTCAAAAAATATTACACCAACTAAAAATGTAATTAGTTATTCTGTCAAACGAAAAAAAATGATGATCTCCAAAATGATCTACAAAATGAAACTTGAGTATAATAATAAACAAAATACAGTTATTGATTAAAACTACTTTTACGGATTTTATCACGTTTAATTTTATTTTTATTTTTAATTCCCTACGTTTCGGGTGCTTTCCAGCACCCGTGACCATCACAGGGGACTAAGGTGACTGACGTCCCGTCATTGTATCATTGGTAAACATTGTTACTATATTTCTTAATAGGTTCTGTAGCTTCTCGTAGCTTGTTCAATCTAACTCTTTTAACTTTTACAGAAGTGCTTCCTTCAATATTACCAAGTTGGTTATCAACCATTGTAGATAAAGTTTCCATCCACCTATTTCTTTATCAATTATATCATGACTTCGAGAAAATTCTCGAAGTTTACGTGGGGCTGAATTTTTTTGTTGCTGGTGTTTATTGTTTTTCGAAGATCCAAAAAATTTTGGTTTAAATACAGGAATTTCATCTTCGCTTTCTGATACAATAAATTCAGTAAATATATTCTTGCGTTTAGCGCCTACTCGGTTTCCAACGAGTTTTCGTGCCTCGCCCTGATTTGCAATTTTTGCAGGAAATACAGGTTTACGGCATTCCTTCGCACTCCTGTTAAATGAATCCTTTTTATGAACATTAATAGTTTTATCGTAGTTAATTTTGCTCCGATATAGTTGTGCCAGGTTTTCTCTATTGTCCATTATTTGTTCAAAATTTTTCACAGTTTGACTATCTTTTTGTGCAAAAAGTTTTCTTTGCGGTATAACAATGCTGCTTACTGATTCTGCATCTTGTTGGTTGTTTTGTTTTGTTGAATGCATTGTTACTATATTTCTTTATAGGTTGTGTAGCTTCTCGTAGCTTGTTTAATCTAACTCTGTTTACAGAAGTGCTTTCTTCAATATTACCAAGTTGGTTATTAACCATTGTAGATGATGGTAAAAAAGTTTCGATCCACCTATTTCTATATCAATTATATCAGGACTTCGAGAAAATTCTCGAAGTTTACGTGGGGCTGAATTTTTTTGTTGCTGGTGTTTATTGTTTTTGGAAGATCCAAAAATTTTTGGTTTAATAATAGGAATTTCATCTTCGCTTTCTGATACAATAAATTCAGTAAATATATTCTTTCGTTTAGCGCCTGCTCAGTTTCCAATGAGTTTTCGTGCCTGGCCCTGATTTGCAATTTTTTGCAGGAAATACAGGTTTACTGCGTTCCTTTGCAGCCCTGTTAAATGAATCTTTTTTATGAACATTATTAGTTTTATCATAGCTAATTTTGCTCCGATGTAGTTGTGCCAGGTTTTCTCTATTGTCCATTATTTGTTCAAAATTTTTCACAGTTTGACTATCTTTTTGTGCAAAAAGTTTTCTTTGCGGTATAACAATGCCGCTTACTGATTCTGCATCACTAGTTTCTGGCAAATCGAATGTGAAATATATTTTCTCCTGACTTAAAATGTCAGCATGAATATAATCCTCTCCATTTACATCTTGGTTTAATTGTTTATTTTCTAAAACCTCCATCACACCCCCCTGAGTTCTCCTCAAGCTTCTCCCTCCAACTTTTACATGTTTGAACTTCAATATCTGTATTGTCAGATAACACAGATGTGCTTCTCAGAGGAGATAATACAAATGAGTTTATTTTATGTTCTTGAACTATAGGTGAAAGTTTAACTGAGGCGTAGGACCTAGCTGGAGATCCAACAACACGGGAAACTCGAAACCCATGTTTTCTTGCTGTACTTATAAGACCTTGTGAACGAGATTGGCCTGAAATTCTTGTATTTGACATGATATTTTATAGTCTTTGAATGATTGCGCCTTCAGCTTCCGTAAAAAAGAACTCTGCGGGCTTCCGATGGCTGACGACCTCTCTATGCTGATGACTATAGAACACAAGCTGGAGCGCCTGCTTAATAACTTTATTAGAGTTATTTTTCGTCTGCGTAAGTACGACCATATTTCTCAATACAAATCTCAGCTTAAGTGGCTTACCATAAGGCAAAGGCGTAACACCAGAATATTAGTTGTTCTTTTTTTCAATTTTAAATGACCCATATTCGCCTTCTTACCTCAAAGAACGATTTCAATATATCTCTTCCTGTCGTGATAGGGTTCTTTGATCTTCCTTTAATAACAAGATTTATATTCCTACTCATCTCAACGGGTTCTATGGTAACCCTTTCACTTTTCAGGCTGCACTTCTCTGGAATTCATTACCTGATGATATCAGAAAAGCACCTAACAAATACTCCTTTAAAAAGATGGTAAGCGAGCATTTACTGAAGAATCATTAGAATTACAATATTGTTAAATGGTCGTATTTATATGTATGTATTAACTTTGTATTTATGCATGTTTATATCCATACACATGTATGTATGAATGTTTATTAGCATATAAATGTATTTATATTATGAATATGTGTTAATATATGTAAATGTACGAATATTTATATTATATATAAAAATAATGTGTATCATAATCAGTTATGCTACATATAATGTGTATTAATTTTAGTTTATGTTTTTTTTATGTACTTTTAATTGCTACACCTACAACAAACTCTCACCACTCCATGGGTTGACTGGTAGAGAATGCTTTTAAGCATTAAGCCCGCCCCTTGTATCCTTTTTTTGTCTAAGGGGACGCAATAAAGTTTTTAAAATAAAATATAATAAATTAAACATTATTTTCACTAATTTATGTTACTTAATTTAATAAAATAATAGCCTAATATATTAGAAGTACATATTCTTTTTATATCGTACTCTTTATAAAAATAAAATAGCTTTATTATTTTTCTATAAATTTTTTGAAATAAAAGTACACAAAGAGCAGAAAAACTTTGTTGAAAGGAGCAATGTTTTACAGACTGAAAACTCGCTCTTAAAAACTAAAAGAAAATTTGACAGCTTCACGGATTGCCAGAGTTTGCAATTATTCTGTTAATATCCGGTATTCTATTATTCAGTATACAGTTATTCTGTTATCAGGAAGATGTTGCTGCCCATCTCCTGTTTTATTAATCTCTTTCCTTCTATCACCTCTTATGACATTCACAAGATGTAAGGATTCGCCACTACGCGAATAGTTTTTAAAAAATAGTAACAATTCTAATTATTTCACTTGAAATTTTTCATTCATCCCTGAATTTTTTCTTTTGATTACGCAAAAGACGGAAGTACGATGCAATCCGTAAAAGTAGTTTTAATCAATGTGTAGTGTTCGCGTAAATATAAGAAATCATTAAAATACGGTTAGTGTAATATAAGAAATGAAAATCAAATTATTACTTTACCACTAACAGTTGAAGACATAAAAAAAAAGAATCAGCCACCTATGAACTGGATAACAATCAAAAAACTTTTACTAACTCCGAGGAGATAATAGTGGAAAAAGGTAAAATAGATTTGTTAGGAAGTTCTTGGTACAGGTCGGAGTAGCACACATCTGCATAATCAAAGATAAGTAAAATAAGAGTTTGGACAAGCATGAGCTTATACTTAATAGGAAGGAAGTATTTGAGACGACGGAATGTAAGGTGGCAATGACTTTCCTACTTAAATCGATAACCTGCACTTTCCAGTTCAGAGAGCTATCAATATACAGGCCTAGGCTTTTAACAGACAAACTAAATGGAAAAATAATATTATAATCATAGCAAATAGGAGGTACTCAGGTGTATTCAGAAAAAATGTCTTCAAGAGCCGTCTCTAGAGTGGAGAAAAAATCAGAGGAGAGTGGGCAATACACAACTTCTAGAAGCATCCTTGTGCCTTGTGACATCAAGTTCCAAAAACACAAACTCTGCTGACGCTGTGTAGCAAGATGGAGTGACTAACACTATTTTACACGGAACCGAAGCAAGCAAATAGATAGCCACCCCACCTTGCGATCATTTCTTACGAGCACATAACCTGGTAAGGGATATATATATAGTTGAATGCAAAGATGGCTTTAGTCAGGTCTCCGACACAAGAATTGCATGAACGTAAGTAGATGAGAAAGACAATTCGAGTTCAGAGTAGTGGCAAGGAATGCTTTGAGTAATAATGAAATATGTTAAAAAAATTATCACAAATTGAAAATACCCCTTTCAGTAGATCATGTAGATTACACACACTATTACTAAAAGAATCATTACAAGAATTAAAAGACAGAAATTAATCATCCGCAGAATAAAAAAAAACAAAAAAATTCTACATCAGACATAAAAATGGCAAATTTTTACCAAAATTATAAATAAATACAAATAAAATATCTAGAAAATATTTATAAAATAATAATATAGTAGTAAAATAACCTTATATGCAAAACAAATATGTAAAATTTATCAATCTTATATGCAAACAACACCATTCCATTAGTGAGCTTTTTACAAAACATTAAAACCTTCAATAAACTTTTAATTAAAATTTAAAAGTTAACAATATATGAATAAAAAGAGAAAACTATTGGAATAAAAATTAACAAAGGGCAAATACAAGATCAAAGCAGTCGACTACAAACATATTATTAAAAATAAAAACAAATATTTTAAGCTGTAAATATAATGAGCTAAAATCGATGTATGTCATATTATACTAGGCTGTATGATGATTGAACCATTGTATAGTTTCTGTTATTTGAAAAATAAAGTTATCAAAATAGAAAACATAACAACGACCCACAATGATCGAAGAACTTATTGGACAAAATTACTTATCTCACACCGATTATTACTACAATGTTTATGCATATTATCTAATGAACTTCTTAATAAGAAGTACTTAATTACAGCATTTACACAATACAAAAGTATAAAATATAACGTTAACTACAGTACACAATATTAATAGATTCGATCAACAATACCAACTAGATGTCAGGTTGCCGCAAGAAATCTAAGTAAATAACAGCGCACATGAGACGTGAGCTCTTGTTTCGTTTAGTTTACTTGAAACACAGCCAATTTAAACACGTTTCACAATGCCGCAATGTGTATTTAAAAGTTGCAAGAATAATGCCAGAAAAAGTAATTTAACGCCCAGAGTGTCTTACTTTCGGTAATTACATGTAAAATATGTTAATAAGCTCTAAACTAACAAATAATATCATATTTTAAACAAAATTACCGATCAAAACCTAGCTACAAATGTTTGCCAATGTTGACCAATACACGTGCAAACATTTGTGAAATAGAACATGGACGCATGAAGTAGATTTGTATTGTAACAATTTTTAATAATTCGTTACCAAAACTTTAAATAATGGTAATTGGTACTTTTATCTTTGTTTGTGTAATTCCAATAGATACTTAGATTTTTTTGTAGCTCTCCTAGCTTTCTTCCCCGGTCGAGCCGACCCATTAGTGCTACAAATATACTACTAATATAATTGCAGCATGGCTCTACCACATTTTAAAATTATGCAATTGGCGATCTTATTGCTGACAGCAATTTCTTCCACACTACCAATAAATGGACAGGATTACATGAAGATGACAGGAATAGGGCAAATCAGTGTGATAAAAAAGAATACACATACATATTTATATATATATACTATACATAGATACATACATACTACGAACATATATACATACAAAACTGAAATATATATATATATATATATATATATATATATTTGAATTTAGTTAATTAAATACAATCAATATACTACATACTATATTATATTTAATAACTAGTGTGGAAAGTATGTATACCAACAATCACAAATGCTCAAATTATTTTAATTAAACTTAATATGATCATATTATAAATAATTTTAGTGTTCAATGTGACTCAATACTTCCTGGACCTAATTCGAAGAAGAAAACAGAAACATAACAAAATGACGTAGCTCGCAAGGCAATAACGGGAAAAAGAACTTTATTTGTTACACATTAAGGTTGATTTCCACCAAAGTTTATTTAATTTATGTCTTTTCATTTCCAAGTGATAGGAGTATTGTATAGCTTTGTTCTTTTTTGTGACTAATGATCATAAGATTTGTGACTTTATTACTTGATAAGATGGTTGTAATTAGGTTGAGCTTAAAACTATTTTATTTTTTTGTCTCATTTCTTTAGTAAACAAATGTAGCTGTTTAAGTTTATATTCACGCGGACAGTATTTAGCCATGATTTTGTATGTGACCTGTTATTTAGTTGGTATTGTTGATCGAAGAGTATACAATATTAATGCCTGTAAATTGATATTATAACCAAATTTATGTACACAAGAACATGAAATCTATGCACTCAAGCAAAATTATTTTATTTAATAATAATAAACTAATCTATACTAGGTCTCTGTCCTAGTTAAAAGGTATAACCATAGATTGCTATGTTTATTTAAACAAAAACAGAAATTAATATTAAATTTAAATTGGAAAAGATTATACAAATTTAAGAAAAACAAGGTTAAAATAAACCACACTACCTAATGGAAACATTTTGGCCCATTGGGTTATTTCTTTACAATACAGCGACGAAACCTCTTAGAATCAACATTTCGCGCTGATGCGCCTACCTGCTTCCACGGAGCAGCTTCATCTTCACGATGCATTACAGAAGAGCTTTGTGGGGTCTGTTTTAAAATCAAGCCAGAAGTAGCCGGAGAACTAATTGCAGGAAATTTTAATAAGAATATCAAACTCTTTCTCCGAGGAGATCTTTGCCCTTTCATTATTAGGCAGTTTGACATAAATTATCCCATCAAGTGTCCACACTTTTTTTATACAAAATTGCTTGCGGGCTTTCTTATGTATGAATTGCCTTGTTCTTGTAAGAAACTCAGAAACTGAAACATGAGCCCCTTTTACTTTGGTCTTAACATTCGGAACCTCTTGCTTTGTGTGATAGACTTTGAATTGGATGAGAATTGACCATGTGTGACCATCTTTTTTAACCCCGATCCGATGGCACCGCTTGATGCTAGCATTTGTCATATGTGAAATATCTAATTGGTTATGTAAAAGACACAGAATCTTTCTCTGCACTATACTCTGCTGTGTAAGGAATACCATTGAATAGTAGAATCTTTCTTCTATGCCTCATATCAATTGCATCAATAGACTGTAAACAAGGACGTACCTGCTGTCGGAGAAGATTAAACATACCAACCCTACCAACTCCTTGAATGCGTAAAACTAATCACGTAATTGAATAAGGGTGTAACTAGTTGGTGTAGACGCAGCTTTTGATCTGATTTCAAATTCTGTCATCTTACGGGTCCAGCATTCTTCAAACTCCTTCTGCATGTTCTCCACTTCAGTAACATTTGCCATTATGTTTACAGTTAAGCAGTTCAGACTAAATGAGATGAAAACTTGGGAAATCGATTGTAATAAAGTATCGACAAAACTTCTCTAAATGTTCATATTTTTCACTTCATCCGTACAACAACTAATCACTGATTGTTTTTACAGAAGTTTTTAAAGAACAAAACTTGTTTATGAATATTTTATCTATAGTCAACCAACCTAATCTAAGAAACACATTTTGACAGCTGTCAGACTTATTGCACAAGGCATGCCAAGTGCCAATCAAAAAATGGGAACGTACAATATTCGATTCTTAAAAAAATCGATATAGAATATTTAGAATTGGTAATCATTTACAGTTTGGTTTGAATAATACCAGAATAAATTAAAAACGGATAATTTGAAACACAAGATTTATCAGTTTCTACGTATCTATTTGTTGTTAGGTACGGCTTATTTCTAGAGACACAGTTATAAAAATTTAAGATTAAAACTAAATTAAAAATAAATTTATTCAATACTTTGTATAACTAGTAGAGCTGTCATTGTCTGATTTTTAATAAGCAGTCAAAATTAATATTCTTAAAGTCATCCATCATATTTTTTTTTTTTGTTTTTTCACCACCACTTTCGACCAATTTTCATTTGTGAATGTACCTAAGAAGATAAACACAAAATTACGCACATTAGCTCTCGAAATGGCGGGATATTGAAATTAAGTGTGATTTTTATATCGCGGCCGTGTATATAAGTTTTTTGCCTACAAAAATAAATTAACATTGGCAAATTTAAAAAATAAACTTGTTTTATTCACGATTCATATATTTTAAGGAATTTTAAAAATAAAAATTAAAATAAACAAACAATACATTAAAAAAGTTAATGATTCGATTATTTCAATATTTTTACCGATTATTGGAATATTTTTGCCAATAATTCGCATTTAACAATTAATTTTAATCATCCAAACACTTCGGTAATGTACATAGCGACATATCATTGAAAGGATGTCAAGTACAAAAAGTTGATACTGGTTACTTTTTAATAGTTTGCTATGTTTGAAAGATTCTAATTTAAATTAGTGATAAAAAACTATACAAGTTGTAATGAAAAATAGATAACTTTATAATTCTTCGGATTTACGTAAATGGTTATTTTAAATCGTGTGAGTACGCTTGTGCAAAGTTATTGCTGAATGATTAATGTGATGATGAATGATGTGGTTTGGTTGACTATAGGGATGTTAAAAAATAGTAGATTTTTATTTAAATCGATTTTTATTTTGTTATCGATTTTTATTATTGACTTTTATAGTAATAACAATCGATGTTTAGTCAATCGATTATATAAATTACGTGTTTAAATCGATTTTCAAAATCAGCTCGTATCTATGCGATGTATGAAAAAATCTTGCAGTAAGTTTCAATTTTATAAAAAGCGCATCTATGCACTGGATGAAAAATCTTGGAGTAAGTTCATACGTAAGGTATTACCACTACGTATAGAGAAGACATCACCTTGCAAGATTTTGCGCCACGCATTGCGGTACACTGTACCGCAACTGTTTAGTGAGTGTCCAACGCCTGTACAGACGCGTCGTGTTGGCATCGCGTAAATTACAACTTCAAAATGTGTTGTTCTTAAAGACTGCAGTAAACACTCCAGAACATCAAAAAGTAATGGTTTAACATTTCATCGGTAAGTAGATATTAAAACGTTTAAAACTCTTTGATTGCTCCGAGAATTGAGCTGTCAACCGCCGCCATTTTGCAGTACTAATCATAGAGTAATGAAAAGAAAAGACGCAGATACGCAACATAAATTTGTGCCTATTTTATTGTTCAGTTTGTCAAAAATATAGGTGTTATTTATTATTGTGAGTTATTATTGTGCAAAATAAGCAAATTGTGACTTTTTTACCTAAATAACTTAAATAATTTTGAAGGTTTCTACGGCCGGGCATGTGAAAAGAGAAACGTGTATAAAATTTGTGCAAAATAATTGGAATGAAGAAGCATGGCTTCCGACTCCTCACACATTTGTATGTTAATTGCATTTTAAGGATGAGGATAAGCATTATACAAAAACAGGACGAGTTTATCTTAAGAAAACTGCTGTACCATACGATAAAAACAAAGAAAAACCTTATCGATATAACAATATCGATAAGTGTGTTTTCTACATATAACTATAGTTTCCTACATATATTGTTTTCTACATATATAGTTTTAAATATTAATTTATGTTTAATTATTTAGAATGTGTACTAAATAAAGTTTGTATTAAATTGCAAGAGACTTTTATTTCACTTCTTCTATTTATTTAATGACAACGCAGAGTATTATTTTGTAGTACCTAGGTACAAAAGTTGTGTCACTTCTGTGGTGTAGAATTTATAAGAGCGACGTGTTGTACACTAGTACGTTGAACGATACGCGTAAGCGCCATGAAATCCCTAGCGCTTATGACGTTTTGGTTGCGAGAAAACTAATCCCTAATGCAAACTAGCGCTGTATGTTTCAATAGTTTGGTTAAACTATAATTTTGCGCTGCAGCGAACTTTAGTTCTATTCTAACTCTTACCAAAATGAAGCAAACTTTTGTTTTTATAGTTTTTATATGTTGGTGGGTGGGGGGTGGTTGGTTGGGTTTTACTCTGGTGGTTTTAAAAAAATTTTTTAAAAAAAATAAAAGGGGGAAAGGGTTTTTTTTAAAAGGAAAAATCAGGAAAGTTGAGCGGGGGGGGGGTTTTTGTTGTTTTTAATTTTATTATTGTGTAAACTTGAATATTAACGAAAGATTGTTTTATGTTTTAGTTTTTGAGACCCTAAAGTAGTTGTTCAGGATTTTAAATAATCCTTTAATTATTTTATTTTAATACTAGTCAAATGTAAAGTAGGACTGGACATTTGTGACAATAATCTTTATTTTATTGTTTAAACTTGAAGAGTAACGAAATATTTGTATTTTAGTTTAGTTTTTGAGACTAGAGCGTAGTCATTTAGTTTTTTATTTAATTCTCATTTTAATTATTTTATTTTAAAACTAGTCAAATGTAAGATAGGACTAGACATTTATGGCAATTTTTTTATTTGATTTATATCTTAGTTTTTGAGACAATATAGTTTTTGAGTATGTCATACTAGTATAGTATGTCGTACTAAAATTTGTATCAATAATGCTATTTGGTTTCCTAATTCCTTACCTCGAAATTTCAAAGGAACATTGCCTTTGATTTTAGTTTTGAATTGGTTATTTTTTGATTCATATAATTTTATTTTGATTTTTTATCTAATAAATTGTTAATATGAAGCTCTTAGATTTATCGTTGGCATATGACAAGCATGTACTTTGTACGATTTTTTTGGCAGAAATCGATTATTTATTTTTATTAAATTCGATTTTTGACACATCGATTAATTTCGAATAAAGATTTTTTTTATTTAATCGATTATTTTGAATTAATCTCACATCCCTAATTTTAACCACTGCTAAAATGTCAGATTATTAATGTTGTTGTTGTTTTTATTATTCGCTCGAGAGGGCAGGCAAAGGAACTTAGCCATACAGCCTTATCTTTTTTTAAATTTGAATATATAGAATTTCGAAGAAAGCCGGAACCAAGTCTTATTTTTCTTCTTTCCATCTCTTCAAAATCCATAAAGGCTGAAGCAAAGTCTTATTTTCTTTAATACTTCATATTTTCGAAAACCACAAAGGCCAAGTCTTCTCTATATTATAATCTTTATAAGTTCCAATCCATATAGATTTATCAGTCCAGTTTCAAGGTTCCCGCGCATTTTTTTCTTTTCTTCACAATATGCTGATGCGTCACATTGCGAAGCCCTTGGGAGATTTTGACGACAGCTCAACCCGGCGGACAGTTGATGACGACAACCACTCAAGTTCATGAGGCACCCAAGCGATCAAAATAACTTGAGGTTTATATCGACATCAAAGCACTTGTTTCGTCGTTTTCTCTAATAGTTCACACGCGTGGACACTTAGTTCACAAAATCGCATCACTTTTACTAATCAAAATCCACTTGAAACCATTATTGAAACGACAAAACAGGAGCGTCAATCCTTCTACGGCCAAGTTCCCGCCAAAAACTCCAGCAATTAGCAAAACCTATGGTCAAACCAAAGAGTATAGTAGGTTTGGCCAAGGCCAATATTCTTATCCAATAATAAAAATTAATAACAATTAAAATATCGAATTATTTGTATGAAGATCACGTGAGTGCTAGAGAAATGACGATTTTTAGACGTTGATAATAAATAAAATATTTAATGAAATAGTACAGTAAAAATAGAATTTAACTTTGCACTAAATTTACTGGCCTATTTTTACTGGCCTAAAATGTGCTAGAATAGAATATATACAGTATAATTGTATCGATATCGTAATATATATACACTCAGTAGGTGCCTGTAAAAAATAAATATTAAATCTATCATATCGCTATCTTTGACCAAATCTATTTTTATTGAAAACAATTTTGTCATAATATTCACGATATATCAGAATTATAACACAAAACGTAAGTTTCGCACATTGGGCTTTATAGAATATAAAAATTTGTACTTTTTTACATGATTTATAGTGACGTGCTACTTCTTATTAGTTTGTGGTGAAAACTAACACTTTACATTTAGTTTTATTTACTTCTGACTGCTTTATTTCTCACGTGAACGACACAATATTTTAAATGCAAATTTTATAAATCACACACTTACTATTTTTTTAAGTTTATGTGCGAACTATACAATAATATAATTCTTTTTAAATGTTATTTATAAGAATGTAATTAACATATAATACCATTAAATAAGTCGTTCTGAGCACTCTTATCTATGGTTTCGAGTAAACTTAGTGATTATATATTCTTTCTCGGTTCTAAGGCGTCCCTTCTAAATATTATACTATACTCTTTGGCGCGGTCTACAAGGTGAAATTTAGAGGATCCAATTGGATTCTTTGGTCTTTTAAAGGTATTAAAATAAAATACAAGAGCTAGGAACAGTTGTTATTTATTGTACACCTACCCTCCAAAAATTTATGTACAAAACTACACACACAAATACAAAAATATTTTGTAGTAACTTTTTTCCTTGGGGTTTGTCAAATTTATTTATTTATTCAATCGGAAATCCCTAGGTTAACAAAAAACAGAGTAGGTGGAAAACAATCAAGCAATAAGAAACCATTTATGAGTTTTCGCAAATAGTAACACTATATGACTGTTGGAATGCGGTGAGTTACAGACAGTTAATACTGCCGCACCAACTAGCTTGCTACATATTTATTTATCTATGGCACCAACCATAAGCTTAGCTAGGTAACGTCAGTAGCAGTAAATAACTAAATATTACAGATTAAAAAAATCCTATCAAACTGCAATCAAGTAGACTCAAGCTGTTGTGATCCTCTTGTTTTTATTGATCTACACTACGGGGCACTCCTAATTTTGATTTCTTACCACTAAGTCCTGCCCCTTGCGCTAGGTTTCTGTACAACCAAGGCGACTATACATCAATCAATGCCGAGCCGCTCAAAATCTATTGGGCTAGCGAGTTTCATTCAAGAAAGCTAGATGAATGCGTCGACCATTTCTACTCAACTTTCCATATTTTGAGGAATAAATTTATTCCATCAAAACTATTGTCAAACATCAATATCAGCGTTGGTACTCTTGATTGTTAATAAAGGAACAATATAAATATCATAAAAAATATTGTTGTTGTGGTAACGTGTTTTTAAAAATATGTTCTACAGACAGCAAACTGGCTCTTGAAAACTAAAAGAAAATTTGACAGCTTCACGGATTGCCAGAGTTTGCAATTATTCTGTCAATATCCAGTATTCTCTTATTCAGTATACAGTTATTCTGTTATCAGGCAGATCTTCTGTTTTATTTATCTCTGTCCTTCTATCACGTCTTACGACATCCACAAGATGATATGGATTCGCCACTGCGCGAAAAATTCTATAAAAAAGTAACAACTCTAATTATTTCACATGAAACTTTAAAACTACTTTTCTATAAATGTCATCCCAGAACTACGCAAAAGACGGAAGAAGGAAGTACGGAGTAATGGACTCCTCTTTATCCGTATGTATACTATAAGTATATCCTATCACGGATTTAATCTTCGAAATCAATATTTGAAAAGGCGAGAAATAAATCCTGCATTAAATCTATACACATTTAATGCAGGATTATTTTTCTTTTAGTGTATATACATACTACTATGTTTACAAATATATTATTATTAGCGTACTTTAATAATTTATATTGTTGTAACTTATTATTGTAATAATTTGTGATACGCAGTTGATAAAATAAATGATATAACTAAAGTATTAAGTGACTTTATTTAACATTATATACCACTATGTCAAGAAATTTCTTGTTGGTAATTACCGGACAAAATATGTACCATTTCTCAAAATTTATTGTATCATCTTCAAAGTGTGTCCCTTCCGAATAGACTTACGCCAACAAATAAACCTGTCATCAAAACATTTTTATAATACTCGCTGCGAATTCTCTTTTATGTCATATATTGGCTGAAAACAGTGCGTCAAAGTGGTAATTTACGTAAAGGAAAAAAAATGTCGGCGGGAGTCTTATGAGGGGAATACGATGGCTGTTCAATAAGTGTTGTCGAGTTTTTGGCCAGAAATTCGTTCAAAGTGAGCCTTGTGAGGTGGTGCTTTATCGTTGTGCAAAATCCATGCATTTACTTCCTACAAATCTAATTTTTATTTACTGTCTCACCCTTTGGCAAGATTGTTAAGTACGCAACACCGCGGTTATCGAAAAAACTGTCGTAATCACCTACATTTTAAATCGACTTTGACGTGTTTTTTTGGTTTCGGCTCAGTTGGAAGGCGCCATTCCGTAGCTTGTTGACTGGTTTGCATATTAAAGTCATAATTCATCACTAGTTAACTACAATGCGTTTTATAAATGTGGGGTTGGAATTAACTAGTTCTATCATTGATTCAGCGACTTTATACAATTGAAAATTCAGGTATTTCGGCATACAGCGTCAACGCGTTTCATGCCTTAACACGTTCCCTGTCCATGAGGTAAACCCTGACCTCATTGGAGACTTCTACTGACATGTTCATGAGGTCACTCTTACCTCACGACCCTTGCTATAAATTTTTTATATATATATATATATATATATATATATATATATATATATATATATATATATATATATATATATATATATTAACATAGCGTAATTTGATACTCACATGTCCATGAGGGCGGGGTTGACCTCATTGGGTTATTGGCCTATTAAAAAAAACCAAAAGAAATGAATAATAAATAACATCTAAACTGTATTACTGGGATCTGTAATAAACTATTATAATCGAAATCTAAAGTGGACATGTGGTGATCATGATTGTATATCTGGACAGACAACGTGTTAACAATCGTTTAATATGCTACAAACTGATTGATAAGAAAATTTTGGCAGCTATCTTTCTCAGACTCAAACGATTATTTTTAGTCACCATTTCCTTAACTATAGCAATGCTAAGTTCAGTTGACTGCGTTTATGGTCGACCAGCCTGATACAAATCTATCATCCTATCTCGACCGCTTTTAAGTGCACTGTACCACTTACACGCACGTGTTTTAAGATTATTCATTGTGAGGCGTACATAAGATTAGAAGACGCTTTGGCACGAAAAAGTATATTTGCAATACAAAATTTAAGACAGACTCTTTGTTCAAGTTTTAAATCTATTGTAAAAAGCATAAAACACGCATTAGACGATTTGAAAAATGGTGCACTCTAAATAAACTGAATGATAAGTGTTACTCAAAATCCGCATAAGTATAGAAAGCAGTTGCGCTAACTTAGCGACAAAAAGAATTTCAATAATCCCTATACGCGGGATTTTTAGATAATAGATTACCAGTGCTATCTTAACAAAATATACGTAAGTTCGTTGATATATCTTTGTAGTGGAGTTTTTATTCTATAAATACATAATACACAATTTTACTAGGTAGTAAGATTCCTTTTGTGTCTAGGAGTCTGTCTGGGTATCTCTTTCCCTCTTTCTTAATTCTGCCACCAAATAGCAGCGCTTGGCTGCTTTGAGACGCAAGTGTACTCGTAATTACAAGCGGTAACACTTTTCATCTTGATCTCAGAGTTAGCAACACATCTGTAACCTTTAATGTTTGAAGTTGCTTGCAAATGCCCATTGGCTAAACTAGCCAAATACCATCAGGTGGACTGTGAGTTCATTTATTATTTTAGGTTTACAAAAGAAATATTTTATTTAAACCAACACTCTGTGCAAACAGATTAAACACAAGGTCCCGCTATCCCAAGTTATCCCGTGGGTGTCGGCTACGTAAGAAAACCGAAACAGAAGATGGGCAGCAGCATCTTCTTGACAGAGATTTAATCTAATTATAAAAATACGTTCGCCAACCGTCGTGCCAAGCTTGACAAGTGTGGTATCACCTCTATAATCTATGAAGAAAGGCTATGTTCAGCAGCAAAAATATCTTTAGTTATTTATTTATTTATAGTAAGAAGTTTTCATCTACAGTACATACCAATGTAATCAAAGCAAAACGCTGGTACGGTTCATTATACCAGCTCTCATTAACCGAATAACTATATATATGTAAACTAATGTCTATTGATTAATGAATCAATCGACATTAGTCAAACATTTCAATTAATGATTTGTACATAGAGAAAAAATGGGTCGGCCCGACCGGGGAATGACCGCACCCTCACACAATTATACTAGCGTGAAATAGTAGCTTAATGCCGCTTTGTTTCGTAGGGTGAGTGTAGTTAACCTGAGACCTTTTTTACTTGATACTCAGAAGTGACAACGCATCTATATTTTTTTATTCCTAATCGAGTTTAAATATGATGTATATAGGCCACAGCACGCATTTGCACTCAGAGAGAGAAACACTCTACGTGTGTGCTTGTTCGTCACCTTTTTTCTTAAAAAGATTTGCTATTAGCTGCAAAATGAGAAAATAAATTTATTTAAAAATAAATAAACTGAATCCTGCTTCCGAGTAAATAATATCCTTTTTATTTTATTTATTTGTTTACCGCTTACAACTATCATCACAGGTGTATTGCCTAATACAATAGTGCAGTTATAAACTTAAAAACTACAACAAACAATATATATTATGCACAACTTAAAGATATTTTACAATAAGCGGTCGTTGTGAATTCGTTCAGAGTACAGTTGAATTGGACGAATCAGTCTGTTGTGAGACCACGTTAAAAGCACGCAACACGCGCGTCAAGTGCGCGTGCCCAATGATATTATAAGAAAAAGAGTTATAATATTATTGCGCGTGCCGTAGCAAGTTGCGCGCTTGCAATTAGTATTTGTCGTTGTAGTTTGTTGGTTAAGTTAGCCGGCATAACTTCCCTTCACATCCGTTCCTTCTCGCACGGGCCTGCCTAATGTGGGAGCCAAATATTTGTGGTCACATCTTGTTCCTCAAAATAGAGGCGCGCTCCGCTTAGGTGGAAGTGGAGACGATATGAGCGGTGAAAAGGACGGTCGCTCCCACCGCTCACCCAGTTTCTTCATTCGCACACTCATATTTGTGGTCGTTCTAACCGGATTCAAACTAGCAACCTATGGCCCAACCAGCTATATTATATTATATTGTAGTACATATGGTACAAAGTAGCACAAATGGGTCTGCTCGACTAGGTTAAGACCACTCTCTTACAGAATACTATTGTAAAATAGCAGTTTAATGCTGCTGTGTTTCGTAAGGTTAGTGCAGAGAACCAGAGACCTTTTTTACTGTAAACGAGGTATTCCATGTTATTCCCTAGGGATGACAACGCATCAGCATCCACTTACCATAAGGTAGACTATGTGCTCGTTTGTCGCCCTATTCTAAAATTAAAAAAAAATACAATTTTTTAAAAATTCTATAGATTAAAATAATACAAATAAAAATAAATGGCGTCCCATATGGCTGTAAGAGTCCAAAGAGCAGCGAGCTACTCAAGCCTCAATTATTAAAAAAGGGATTTAAATGTAAAATTAGTTAGGTTAGTTAGGTTAGGTTAACAACTTTCAGCGTAGTACTTCCACTAACTACTGGCATAGGTGTGACATGGGCGTTACACACCACCTTTGTTTTCGTCGTAGTCGTCGTAGGTCGTAAGTTCTGTCAAAAACTTTTTATAAGATTAATGATACACTTTTTGATAATGATATAGAAATTATATATAAAATGAAAGGTATGGTAACCGCGGTTAACTATGACATATGGACGTTGAATATCTCAGTCCTGCCCGTGACCATGAGTGCTGTAAAGCGTTCGAAACGTCGGGTATTTAAAAAGTTAAATATACGCGATAAATTCCGTAAAAACTAGTATTATTTCAATGTGTAGTGTTCGCGTAAATATAAGAAATCATTATATTATTTCTATTATCAAGTTTAAATATTTAATTAAACAAAGACTCTATAAAAAGGATTATAATAATATAAATGAATATATGGATGATGATAACCCCTGGGAATGAGGTGGTCGCTTCCAAGCTGTTTCTAAAATAAATTTTGTTAATATTTTGTGATCATGTAAAATTTGATTGAACTGAACATTGTAAAATTAATTAAAAAAAAGTCCCGCTGGGTTTTTTGCTGGTTCTTCGTAGGACAGATGTTTTTTACTAAACAGTGGTAAAGTAAAAAATGACTTTCAATAAGAATTACATGTAATCTATATTGAATAAAAAATTATTCCATTCTATTCTATTCTAGGTAAAAGGGACCCAACTAGATTGTTAATGTCTGCCCGCAAGACAGTTTTGTTGCATAGAAATTGTTACATAATATGTATAAGATTTTCTAATAAGATACCTAAAGCGATTAGAGAGTTACCAACAATGAGACTGAAAACTCATCTAAAAATGGCTCATCCAGCACTCTTTTTATGCAATTAAAAACTTGAGGAGAGATTCTAAATTCCGATGAGGTTTAGTGCAGACTTTATCCTCCAAATGTTGCCATATCTTATAATCCAGTGGGTTTAAATCTGGACTAGAAGAGGACCAGTCTTCATGTCCGATAGAGACAATGTCATGGGCGGTGAACCAGTTTTGCTTGCTTCATGCCCTTTGAGCTGGTGCAGAGTCCTGTTGGAATATCCAATGTCTGTTTTTGAAAATTGATTGAGAAAGAGGTTCCACTATGTTTGTTAGGACGGTATTTTGGTACACCTCATCAGTTAAGCCTGAATATGAGACTCAAAGCTAAACCATGAGTGACGAAGGATAAAGGGGTCGTTGAATCCTCGGAATACGCGTGCTGGTTTTTATTGCCGTGGACATACACCTTATCACTTTGTTTATTATAACTTTCTTCGATGTAAAAAAAATTTTCATCCGAAAATAAAATATTGGGGTATTTTTTCCCAGGTACCGCCGTAACAAAGGGCGGGATCTATCCAGCCTAATTTTATTCAAACATTCGTTCAAAAATGTCCGGTGTTCTTACCATAATCTCGTAATATGCTTAAGCCCACCTGAAGAGCTAAAATTTTTTGTTTATAGACAGGATTTCGTTGGATTCGCGTCTTTACTGCTTTGATGATTGCGGGTGTCCTAACTGTACGAGGTCGACCGGTCCTCTTATGATCTTCGAAGCGTGAATCTTCGTTTGATAGTGCGATAAACAAATCGTAAGGTTATTTTCAATTTTTGTAGAATAATGAAAATGTCTTTTGGTGCGGAACCACAGCGGTGCAACGCGGTAACCGCTAGTTTATCTTCTTTATTAGACTCTCCATATTTGAAAATGAATGAAAATTAATGTATTTTTTATTGTCGGCAAGCGCAAACGTTATATTTTTAAAATTGATGAAGTTCATCTAGCCAGTATTTAAAATTTTTAAATAATAAGGTTTTGACAGACCTTATGACCCGACTAAGTATAAATGCCTATCTGTTGGTGGTCACCATTAAGGTCAAGCATAGGGCTTATTTGTGTCCTCCAGCGATTCTACCATAAGGACTATATCGTCGGCAAATCGAAGGTGAGTGATGTATTTGCCGTTGATGTTAATACCCCATTGTTTCCAATCAAACAGCTTGATAACTTCAGGTCTCTGCAGTTGGATAGGTTTCGTACTGTGGTTCTCGTACTCGGATAACCGTCGTAGCCCTACTGTACAACACTTCACACACAACAGTTAACTTTGCACCGCTGGAGGGACATTTCGACGGAATCAAAGGCTTTCTTATCGTCCACATAAGCAAAGCAAAGTGGCAAAGTGGTAGATTACACTCTTTGGACTTATGTACAACTTTTTGAAGGGTATGTATATGGCCTTTAGTGCTAAAGCCTTTTAGGATACCGGCTTGTTCGGGAGGCTAGAAGTCGCCGTACGTACGAGAAAATTCGTAATGACTCTTAAAAACAGCATGTAGACGGACTCAGAGGGAAAATCGGTCTGTAGTCCTTCAAGAGAGCGTTGTTTCTTTTCTTGAAGATTAAGACCACCGTACCTCAGCTTCCGGAGTAGTGAAATGTAGACGCTAATGGAGGATGGAAATAAGGAGCTTCTGAATGACTTTAAGTACCGGTTTTCTATCCGCTTTACAGAAGCTCCGCTGTGATTTCGTCATTAATAAGTAAATTCATTCGGCCGTTTTTAAGGCGGCCATTCTAATCTCGCTCAGACTGACGTTCGAGATCGGATTAATGTTAGATAAGACTTGCTCGTGAATAGTTACTTACACTTGTGTACGACTCCAACGTCGACTCGTACAGCGACCCGTAGAACCTCTCAATTTCACTCAAAATCTCGGGTATCCTGGAAACGACGCTACCGTATTCGGTCTTCAGCTTCAACAGTTGGATCTTTTTGGAGACAGATTTGTGCCAAAGAATTTGGAGAGGTCCTAGTTTCGTTCGATCGCTTTTCCAATACCGTCATACAGTCGCCGTACTTTTAAAATCCGCTGCATGCATTTAGAGAACTGTCTGTTCAGTTACCTGTATGCTGTCATACCGTATCCTCTCCCTCTCTTCGGACTATGGATAATCCTATAATATTCCGAGCAAATTCTATATCTCCTCTTCCAGCTTCAGGATCTCCTCGACTCATGGTGCGTGAGGTATTGTTACTAGACGGAGCCGTTATAGATGGCAAACGAACCTCCACCGATAATTCTTAGTACCCCCAGCATCGCCGTTACTGCGGTCACTACTGTAGCCAAGAATAGCGGGGCCGCTGGGGACTGGGGGTTATTTATTTGTATCGTTGCTTTTGGGAGAATGTTTGTCATAGTAGCCACGCTTGGCAAGCGGGTTGGCAACCGCAATTTTGTTGCACTATTTATGTTATCAAAAAGATGCTATTGCACATCTCCTGCTTCAGTTTCTCTCTGGTATCTTTTTCGACACCCGCGAAAAGATATAGGACATTCTTACTCCTTAGGATTTTCTTACTCCGGCACTACCACACAGTGTCACATAATTGTATTTTTTTCATACTAATCATTCCATTATGGTCATAGATTCTAGGAAGGATCTATGACCATAATGGCCTAGAACACTCTTCTTTGTAAGTAGCGTGAGAAGCGTTATTGTGTTAAGCTTTTTCTAGAATTAAATTAAACTTTATATTCATTTATTGCTCACTAGTGACCCAACCCGGCGTTATTTCGATTTGGGGTTATTATCAAATATTGTTTATTTTATAAAAAATTCTTGAAGTTTTTGGTTAAAATATACCCTAGATCACTCCTGGCATTGCTCTCTATCTGTCCTTAAAGATTCATTACATTTATTAAATATATATATATAACGTTTTTCCTTGGCATCTTACATACTGATTGATTACGCAGTATTGTGCGCAGCTTACAGAATGTACGTGATATAAATGTAACATTAACGGATAATATTAAGGGCTAAGAATTATTGATGGTTTGGGAGATAAAATATTTTTTTTTATTACGAGACACTTCCCTTTTATCTCACAAGTACGGGTGACGTATTATACAAAACGAGGAACAATGGAATTCCAAACGAAATGTAAGCAGTACTGCGCTATAAATACAAAAGCTCCGTATTACATCACGGAGCATTGGTTGCTTCTTCGGGTGTCACATCAGGTGAGCCGCATGCTCGTTTGCCCCCTCTTTTATAAAAAAAATGTGGAGATATCCTGCCAAGCAAGATGTGATATGCCCAATTCTTTTTTACGGAAAAGAAATTGCTTGATGATAAATGGAAACTGTGGCCCATAGACGCCCACAACTTTGCTCAATTGGAAATCAAAATGAAAATGAGTTATCACTCCTTAGGATTAAAATTAATTGCCTCGTTAATAGTAAATGGATAATTAGATTAACGTTACTCACCAAATAAAACTATTAAGGTATGGTTGGGTAAAATGGTCACTTTAAGCGTTGCCGCCCTATAAAACCTAAACTAGGAGAAGGTCAGTCACAAAAACACAAATTCGTATCCTATACCTTTAAACGACCAATTGTTGTATATATATATATATATATATATATATATATATATATATATATATATATATATATATAATCGGAATCTCGGAAACGGCTCCAACGATTTTCATAAAATTTAGTGTGCAGGGAATTTCGGGGGCAATAAATCGATCTAGCTAGGATTTATTTTTAGAAAATGTCTTTTTGTCCGTGTTTTTAGGCAATGAAAAACTGCTACTATATCGTTAGAATAAGAAGGTAAATTTCGAGAGTTTGTTAATGATTACAAATAGCTTAATTGGTATATAGGGCGGTCACAAAATCGTAATATCATGGTTCGAGTCCAGACCGACCGACCGACTTTTTTTTAATTTTTTTTCAAGTTCCTTTCTTTTTTGAGAAAATCTATTTTTTCGAGCCCTTTTTTTAGTAGTTTTTAAAAATAAAATTTAAATTTAACTAATTGCACTCATGATTTTTAATTAAATAACCAGTTCAGTTTTTTTTCTATTATGTCGCTAAGATCAAAAAATATCATTCATATTTCATTAGTATGTAATTTGTATCTAAATATAATTTCCAAAACACACGAATAAAAAAAAACCGAGCGAAAAATACCGAGCAAAGCTCGGTCAACCGGGTACTGCTATAACTAATATGTTAAGAAAAAATAGCAAACAAGCGTTGGCAATAATTAGGAACACTTCGTATAATCTCCTTAAAGAAACTAAGTATACTACACCATATTAAATCGATTAAAATATTTACTATAATATCAACTGTCAAAATGGTGTTGATAAAGCAGCGCCCTTTTGACCCTTTGTTATTTGATTGACCGATGAAGAGCTATCGTATCACAGAGCTATCACAGATGACCATATTACCTTTACGTCCTCTATTGCTATTTTACTGCAATTGTACGCTGGTAATATGTAAGGGTATGGTTGTTACTCAGTCGAGATGAACCATTCGTGCTGCAGCCGTAATACAATGCAACGGAAAATAAACTATATGTTTAGATATAAACACACTGGTGTAAGAGACACTGGTAAATGAAATCGAAAAGAGTTTTTTTCTAAAACTTAAGTGACAAACTAATTAACAGTCCACATGATAAGCAGCTACTGCAGATATTGGACACCTGCAGCCAACTTCATTCAAAGAAATCTACAGGTTCGTTGCCACACCTGCGGAATAAGATCGAATGCCTAACAATTATGTATTATACCAGCTTTTTACACCTTTTTATTTGGCAGCAGAAATAGGTAAAAGAGTCGGACCTACCCATACTGAACTTTTAGACAAAAAATAAATCCTACCACCTAGTTCATATTGATGGCTAAGTTCAATTTTGTTGTTGTTTCTTTTTTATTTCATTATTTTATTACTCTTGTGACTGTATTTGTGCTGCCTCAATATGTGCTGTGGACATCTGAACCCAATAAATGTGTTCTATTTCTTGTTTCTTTATATTTATTAAAAATATAACAATTAAAGAAAATAGAACAATTTATTCAAGAAATGTTTTTTCAAATAAGAAATATTGCAAGTATTCACATTTTTTGTTGGTACACACTACTAATACTGGAAACAGTACAAACACTATGTTAATTGTTCGAACTAGAAATAATTATCACGACGTCATTTATTAAAGGACCGAAAACAATGTGAAAAAAATAGTAAGTGATTAATTTAGTCATTACATACAACAGATGCCCTTTAAGACGTTCACTTCAAAAGTCTCACTAGTCATAGCGCAGCAAAGGCTCCGCTAACTGACCGCAACTCCCTACATCAAAGTTACACTTTTCATAGTTTTTCTCTTTTGCGTCGTAGAAATTGTAAAGAAAATCCAGACCGTAATACAAAATATTTCTTTAAATGTAAAATTATTATCTTATAATAGTGGTATCTATCTCTATTGTTGTAAATACCCTTTTTTATATAATATACTAGCTGGTGCCCGGCGCGTTGCTGCCGCAGAAGAAATAATTGTGGATATATGGTTTTAAATTTGGAAGAGTTATATTGTATAAATAGAAATTAAAATACATTCGTTGAAGATGAATGAAATATAACTTTCAAACAAATTTGTCGCCACAATACCCACGCCACCTACTTACTGCCAGTTATATTGTGTATAGCAAATAAATGAATATATACATATATAGAAATGGGAATATCCGCAGTTGATCCAGAGTAACTGACAAAGCCCAAGAGATTAATAAGCCAGAGAGGTAATAACAACCAATTGGGAAGAAAGATTCAATGGATGCACATTACTCAGGACTGCTTTGTGGCATTCTCTGGAGGCTTAAGTTCCACAGTGGGCCTGTAAAGAAATGTTATGTTTATGATGATCATGATGATTTAATATAACCCAACAGTCATATCCACCTTCTTTGCAATGGATATTAGTAAAAAAATCGGTGTAATATTCAAATGTACGTATTTCAATTTCACTATATAAATGACAAAATTTACTTAGTAATTCTATTTATTGTAAAAAATATTAAGAACTAGCTGGTATTGATTAAAATTAGTTTTACGGATTTTATAGCGTTTATTTTACTACTCGTATTATTTTTAATTCCCGACGTTTCGGGCGCTTTCCAGCACCCATGGTCACGGGGAACTGAGATGACTGACGTCCCGATGTCATTGTTAAACCCGGAGTACCTTCAGCTTTTTTAATTATTGTTTATGGTCCGATCTATGCAAAATGAACTATGTCCTGAGGTCTTGCAGTGGTATGCTTGGGTTTAGTTTTAATTTTATTGATTATAGGATCCCAAGCAGGTGGTAGTACCCAGCCTCCTTCTCTATTGAAATTAGGATGTTTTTTAATTTCAATAGCCTCACGTATCATCCTTGGTAGGAATCGGTGTTCTTTCGAGAGGGTTTGTGGTCTATCAAATCTGATGTAATGGTTGGGGCCGTCTAAGATATGATCGCAAACTGCAGACTTCCCGGAACGTTGCGATCATATCCTAGACGGCCCCAACCATTACATCAGATTTGATAGACCACAAATCCTGACCGACGTCCCGGTCAGTCATCTCAGTCCCCCGTGACCATGGGTGCTGGAAAGCGCCCGAAACGTCGGGAATTAAAAATAATAGTAAAAAATCCTATACCTTTAAACGAGCAATTCTTGTATATATATATATATATATATATATATATATATATATATAATCGGAATCTCGGAAACGGCTCCAACGATTTTCATAAAATTTAGTGTGCAGGGAGTTTCGGCGGCAATAAATCGATCTAGCTAGGATTTATTTTTAGAAAATGTCTTTTTGTCCGTGTTTTTAGGCAATGAAAAACTGCTACAATATCGTTAGAATAAGAAGGTAAATTTTGACGGTTTATTAACAATTACAAATAGCTTAGTTGGTATATTGGGCGGTCACAAAACCGTAATACCATGGTTCGAGCCCAGACCGACCGACCGACTTTTTTTAATTTTTTTTTTCAAGTTCCTTTCTTTTTTTGAGAAAATCTATTTTTTCGAGCCCTTTTTTTTAGTGTTTTTTAAAAACACGAAAATTTAAATTAAACTAATTGCACTCATGATTTTTTATTCAAATAACCAGTTCAGTTTTTTCTATTATGTCGCTAAGATCAAAAAATATTATTCGTATTTCATCAGTATGTAATTTGTATCTAGATATAATTTCCAAAACACACGAATTAAAAAAACCGAGCGAAAAATACGGACCAAAGCTCGGTCAACCGGGTACTAGTAAAATAAACGCCATAAAATCCGTAAAAGTAATTTTAATCAATGTGTAGTGTTCGCGTAAATATAAGAAATCATTATGTAAACTAGCTGGTACCCGGCGCGATGCTGCTTACGAAGAAAAAATTGTGTGAAATATTTTTTTAAGTTTGGAAGAGTTATATTGCTTTATTTGGAATGATAGAGCATTCATTGATGTTGAACGATATATAACTTTCAAATAAATCTGTCGGTACGATATGCGCGTCACATAAAGTTAATTGTATTATCCCTAAAAACTTCAAGTGCAAACAATAAGTTAAAATAGTTTTAGCGCAATCTGTTGAACGATATGGCAGCGCATAAAATATTAAACAAAAAACATTAATTTTTATATATAAGATTCGCCAATTTGATTGTAATTATTTGAATAAACACTCGTAATTAACAATCAGTCAAGTAACCTTTATCCTTTTCATAGAATAGTGGTGACAAACGGGCACGCAGTCCACCTGATGGTAAGTGGATGCTTTGGTCCCATAGGCATTTAAATTTACTGCAAACAAGTTTCAATATTTTTATAAAAATAAGATGCATTAAAAATAATTTTAATTGAAAACCGCCTATTGTTTTGAAGTCTTTAAAATGTATTGATCGCATAATTTTCTCGTGATACGAAGGCAAAACCATTCCAACATCATCATTATCATTACAGCCCTTCACAAGTCCACTGCTGAACATAGGCCTCCCCCAAGTAATGCCACAAAGCACGGTCCTGAGCCACCTGCATCCATCGACTTCCTGCATTTCTTACCAGGTCGTCACTCCATCTAGTGGGGGGTCGCCCTACACTACGCCTACCGGTACGAGGCTGCCACTCGAGAACCTTTCTTCCCCATCGGTTATCGGTTCTTCGAGCTATATGGCCGGCCCATTGCCACTTCAGCTTACTAATCCGTTGGGCTATGTCGGTCACTCTGATTTTACTGTGGATATCCTCATTTCTGAGTCTATCACGCAAAGAAACTCCGAGCATAGCCCTCTCCATAGCTCGCTGAGCGACCTAGAACGTCCTCATACGGCCAGCAGTGAAGGACCACGTCTCTGATCCGTAAGTCATCACTGGCAACACGCACTGGTTGTACACTTTAGTTTTCAGAGATTGAGGTCTACCTAACGAGAAGATGTGTCGTAATTTCCCGAACGCTGCCCAGTCGAGTTGAATCCGTCGATTGACCTCTCGGTTGAAGTTGGACTTACCTAGTCGGACTATTTGTCCCAGGTGAACGTACTCGTCAACAACTTCGAGCTTAGTGCTCCCTACAACTACCGGCATAGGTGAGACATGAACATTAAACATGATTTTTGTTTTGTCCATGTTCATCTTAAGACCTATCCGTTGGGAGACACCATTGAGGTCATTGAGCATAGTCCTCCAGCGATTCTGCCATAAGGACTATATTGTCGGCAAATCGAAGGTGAGTGATGTACTCGCCATTGATGTTAATACCGTATCCTTTCCAGTCCAGTAGCTTGAAAACGTCTTCCAATGCAGCGGTGAAGAGTTTCGGGGATATAACGTCACCCTGTCTTACACCTCTCTGCAGTTGGATAGGTTTCGAGCTCTGATTACGATCGATTCGACGATTCGAGCTATGAAACACTTCAGCACTTCGATATACCGACAGTTAACTTGGCACCGCTGAAGGGACTGTAGCACCGCCCAAATTTAGACGGAATCAAAGGCTTTCTCATAGTCCACATACGCTAGGCAAAGTGGCAGATTGTACTCTTCGGTCTTCTGTACAATCTGCCGCAGGGTATGTATGTGGTGTATGCTACTGAAGCCTTTTCGAAAACCGGCTTGTTCGGGAGGCTGGAAGTCGTCGAGTCTGCGTGCGAGACGATTCGTAATGACTCTCGAAAACAGCACGTAGACTCGGCCCAGAAGTGAAATCGGTCTGTAGTTCTTCAAGAGAGCACTTCTGCTCCACGCCTCCGGAGTAGTGCCACCATGGAGGACGGAATTGAAGAGCTTCTGAAGGATTTTAAGTACCGGTGTTCCACCCGCTTTCAGAAGCTCCGCTGTAATTCCATCCTCGCCTGGGGCCCTGCCATTTTTAAGGTGCTGGAGAGCCATTCTAATCTCGCTCAGACTGACGTCCGGGATATCATCGGAATAGTGTCGGTTAATACTTGCTCTTGGATCGTTACTCATACTTGCGTGTGGCTCCAACGATGATGTGTACAGCTGCCCATAGAACCTCCCAATCTCACTTAAAATCTCAGGTGTCTCGGAAACGATGCTGCCACACTCAGTCTTCAGCTTTGACAGTTGGCTCTTGGAGACAGCCAACATATAACTCGTACGAATTAACTTGAGACCTGGGCCGATGACGTAATTGTCAATGTACGGTGTGCAAAATAATGCGTCGTAATATTTTTTTAATTTGGAAATTTTTGAGATTTGCATGAGATTATTAATAAAAACAAAATAAAATGTTCTGGCAAGGGGTGAAGTAATAAGTGATATACTGTTGCCATTTTTATATATTTTAAATATTTATTTTTTATAATATATATAATATTATTTTTAGTTAACGCGTCAAGGAAGGACAAAGAAATAAACATACACACTTTCTCATTTATAATATTATTAATTTATTTATTATACACTTTATTGCACTATAAAAAGTGTTACAGATTCGTACACAATAAAAATACAAAGCATAACAGGCGACCTTATTGCTAAAAAGCAATCTCTCCCAGGCAACCTTAGGGTGAAAGTGAATCTTGGATAAGCGGAACAGCACAAACTATGTAAAATTAAGGAATAGAAGTAAGGAATATTAATAAGGATTTATTATAATATTTATTATTCATTGTCACTGGATACGATCGGTTCTATTCCGTCCATTAGATCATCCTCACTTTCACTCTCTGAGCTGGATTCTTCCCCTCCGAGGGATATAATTAATTCTCTCTTCAAAAGTCCAAACCAAACAACAAACAATTATCAAAAATATCGAACTAGAGTCGAGACGCGTATTGCGTAACAAAAATGCTATCGGTACTGAGCGCGCACGGCCAGCGCGGGACGCGGTGCGGGGAGTCGGGAAGGGGGTCGCATTCCAGCGGAGTCTCAAGTTAATTTGTACGTGTTGTAATGATTTGAATTAAAACTATCCCCATTTAATTATTATTGAAATGTTACTGTAGACTAGAAAATCCTTTTAAACTTGTTAGCTATGAGCAGGCTCGGAGCTTAAATTAACGAGTTACCGAGTGTCCATTAACTCAAAAGATCCTCAATATTTAAAACTTAACTCATAATCCAACCTGTTAGCAATTTCATTCGCTTACGGAGCTCGAATCGAGCAGTCGTGCCTATCAGCAATACAAATGTTTAAATATTTTCAATAAAACTGTGACCTAGATAAACCATTGGAAAATTTCTGTTGAATTGTGATTTCACGAATAACAAATTATAATGAAAAACATTTGATATAAAACATGTCAAATACATAGGAAAATAGTCCTTTCAATCGGAGCACCATGACGTCGCGGAGTCCGCCCAGCACGCCTCAACCACCACACCAGGATGCTGTAGACCCCATCAAATTTTTAGCCACTAGTGAAATAAAAAATCGAGCAGTGTCTAAATGAAGTTTTCCATATTGCTCAGGAAGGAAAACTGAACTCTGAAAACTGAGAATCAATTCCCTATCGCGCAAGGTCGGTAATGCAGCCTCTCAGATGGCAGTTTACTACCAATCTTCGAAGCAAAAGGCTATTCTATTGCACACCTCTCTTGAAGCACTGAGAGAAAAACAAGACCTAATGGAATGCCTAAATGGTTTTAGAAAATCACTCAAGGAAACGATTCAAGAAAACTGTGCCAAACCATCTACAGAAAAAATTTCCTTCGCTGATATGGTCAAAACAACCAAAAATAATTACTTGCGCCCCAATACATTCAGTTCCATAGCAATTTACCCCGAGAATAAATTGAAAACAAGTGAAGACACAAAATATCTTGTCCAGAAAATTATATGCCCCGAACAATTGAAACTACACGTAAGAGGACTACCAAAAACTAAAAATAGAGGCGTTATTATAAATTCTGATTCAAAGGAGGACATTGAGAAGTTAAAAAAATCTACCCAGCTTAGTAGTTCCGGACTAAAGGTGGAAGAGCCCCATAAAAGAAGACCAAGGTTTATAGTCTTAGGAATACCTACCGCCCTTAGCGAACGAGAAGCCTTTGACTGCATTTTTGAACAAAATTTAGCCGATAAGATCCCTAACTTAACGCGGGAATCTTTTTTGTCCTCTATAAAACTAAGTCATAAATCGGGTAAAAAACAAACACTTTCAAACTTTCACTTTGTGCAAAGAATATCTCTTCAAACCTGCGAACTCTCTTACTATTTTAACACAGAACATTCGTAGTATAAAAAAAACATGGATAATTTCCATATCCTCCTTCGAAGATTGGACACTGACTGCAACATCATCATACTAACTGAATGTTGGCGATCTAAAAGCCAAAGCAACCTCCCATTACTGCCAGGTTACAATACTTTTAGTAGTAAAAATGTATATAACCAAAATGACGGTGTAGTAGTCTTTGCGAAAAAAAAATACGAACATATCAGTCGAGGAGCCTAATATGCTAGATTGTAGCAGGTTATTGGTGAAAGTGAGTCATGAAACTGCTATCCTTGCTGTTTACAGACCTTGTGGTTTTAAGCAAATAGACAATTTTATCACGTCATTAGACATTACACTTGGGAAACCGTCGTCGTTCAAAAATATAGTGTTAACCCAGAAGGCAGTGAAGGCGGAGCAAAAAGATTACCTTAATATATGTGCATGCCGGGGCCTGCTTCCAGCACATTTGCTCCCTACACATCTAAGTGGTTCTTGTTTAGATCACACTTTTCTAAAAACTAGGTTACCATCTATAACCCTTGTCACCAGTCCTATAGTAACCGATCATAGTGCCGTCATTCTTAACTTAAGCCTTAAATATCGAAACCTAGTTATAAGTACTCTATTACTAAAATTAATATGAAATACCTTGAACAAGCAATTCAAAACATTGACTTTAGCCCAGTTTATAAAACCGATGACGTAAACATTTCTTTGCCTTACTTAATAAATAACATACAAAATGCCATTGCTAGCAATACTTCGTATAGAACAGTAGCTAAAAAAAAATAATAACTTAAAGCCTTGGATTACACCTGGCCTGATTAGGTCCATGAAACACAGGGACAAACTACACGTGATGGCAAAGTGCTCTTCAGATAATTCCGTTTTACAAATTTCATAAATAAAAGATATAGGAATTTATTAAAAAAGTTGATTATAATTATCTTACAAACTTACTAGAAGAGTCTGGTAGAGATAATAAAAATATTTGGCGGCATGTAAAAGATATTGCATTTATTTCCAAATAGCTTGAATCTTCGTCAGAATTATTACAAAATAATTACTCGCCGCTTATATCAGCAAATAATTACTTTGTAAACGTTGGTAAAAATCTGGCAGATAACAAACAATTCTAACAATAATCGTGAATACAGGGCCACTTTCTTAACTCAAAAAAACTGCCAATTAAGCTCGTTCACATTATTAGATACGGACCCTAGTGAGGTGATTATAATGGGACTGAAAGAAACAAGCGCGGTTGGATGGGATGGCATACCCATTAGTATATTAAAAAAATATAGACCAATTTTAGTACCACCATTAACCCATATTTTCAGAATTTGTCTCTCTGAAGGAATTTTCCCAGATTGTTTAAAAAAAGCAATCGTAGTTCCAGTATTCAAATCGGGGGACAAAAAAAACGTTTTCAATTATCGGCCTATCTCGATACTCTCATCCACGTCTAAAATATTAGAAAAATTAATTAACAACAGATTAATGAATTATTTACAAAACAAATCCATATTATTGAATATGAAATATGGTTTCAGGCCTCAACTGTCCACTGCTGATGCTGTGCAGGAAATGACCGATTACGTCTCTCAAGAATTAGATAAAGGCAACCAATCAATTGGCATTTTCCTTGACTTGCAAAAGCATTTGACACTTGGTTTCTATTCCTAACCTATTAAATAAGTTAGAGAGCATAGGTATTCGAGGTAAGCAGCTTCAACTTTTTGAGAATTATTTAGAAAATCGATATCAATTCATAAAAATCTAAAAGGTTGTTAGCTCTGAAAAAAAAAATCCCCATTTTGACGTGCCTCAAGGAAGTGTATTAGGGCCAACCCTATTTTTGATTTATATAAATGACCTTTGCAATCTTGAACTTAACTAAGGTAAAATAATATCCTACGCAGATGATACCGTGCTACTTTTTCTGCAAATACAGTTGACAAGGTTTATTTATATGCTCAGCAAGGTTTTGATAGAGTTAATAAATGGCTCCAACAAAACATATTAACACTGAATACGGACAAAACCAAATATATTCATTTTTCTATGCGCAGCTCAACCATTCCAGAAATTTATGCACATCAATGTTACTCAGTCACAGAGTCTAAATGTTACTGCCCAGTCATTTCTAATACAAAAACTATTAAGTACCTTGGAATAATTATAGATTCTACGTTTACATTTAAAAACCACATAAACCAACTATGCAATAGAGTTCGTAAACTAACGTTTGTTTTAAAAAAAAAGCGTTCTTTTGCTGATATCAAGGTAATAAAACAAGTATATTACGCATTATGTCAGTCAATACTCACCAATTGTATAACCTCTTGGGGTGGAGCAGCTAAAACTACACTGCTACCACTGGAACGCGCTCAAAGAGCTGTATTGAAAGTTACAACTTTCCACCCTATTCTGTTTTCATCGCATCTCTTATACAAATCCTATAATGTCCTCTCAGTGCGCCAATTATTCGTTATGAGTACATTACTAAAACAGCACTTAAAATTGCCCTACAGAAGAGAGGTCACTGATAAAAGATGCAAAGATAAAGTAATTGAAACTAACATTAGAATAAGGCATTATTTCATGCATAGATTTTTACATTCCTCGGCCCTTTTTTGTATAATGAAGTCTATGCAATTTTGTACATATAATATTCATTAAAAATGGCAGACTGTAAAAAGGTAATTCGAACATGGTTACAAAATTTGTCATACGATGATACGGAGAAGTTGCTGATTGTTTTAAGTTAATTAATATCATAATTAAATCAATGATGATATATTTTACCCAAATAACCCTTATTAGTTAGTACGTTATTCATTTTATATAAGAAACAGAAAATATTTGTTAATGTATCTTTTAGCACATACACCTGAGATACAGGTTTATCCCAGTTCAGGTGCCTGTTATTGTAGACTATTTTTAAGTTAAGACTTATTGGAATAATTTGTACAGTTTATCAAAATAAATTAAATTATTATTATTATTGTGGGGGTATCAATATAATCTTCTCATCTGGTCGGGTTCTATAAATATATAATTATAAATGGAAATGAAAAGATAAATATACATAAACATCAATAATATAAAATATACACAAAAATACATACATAAATAAAAGCCCAACCAGATGGAGGCCCTCGGCAGGGGAGACCAAACGGCCGAGGGTTAGGGGGAAAGGGAAAGAAACCGGCGGACGATGCGGGCGGTATCGAGGAGCACCGCCTTCTGCATTTGAGCCTGGAGCGGTCCGCCACGTAGTCCCAGCCGCCTCAGATGACCCGAGAGGCTGACTGGGATTAGCCCGTTTGCAGAGACGACTACAGGAATAATTTCGGTCGGCAGACCACCCCACATGTCGGTCACCTCGTGAGCCAGGTCCAGATATTTTGTTTGCTTATCTGTTTCGGCTTTCACGAGGTTCTCGTCACACGGAATGGTAATGTCGACCAAAAATATCCTTGACTGTGCCCGGTCCATCAGCACAATATCAGGCTTATTCGCAAGAATAGTCCTGTCTGTGATGATGGCCCGGTCCCAATAGAGCCTGGCGCGATCATTTTCCAGCACGGCTTTCGGCAAGTACTTGTAATACGGCAATTTCCGATCCACGAAACCGTATTTCAGAGCGAGCTCCTGGTGTAGAATTCTGGCTACTAGGTTGTGCCTGTGCAAGTACTCAGAGTTAGAAAGCGCCGAACAACCGGAGATGACATGCCTAAGTGACTCACCGGGATGGCGACAAGCTCGACAGATGTCGATGGTGCCATCCTTTAGGATGTATCTCCGATAGTTGTTGGTCTTAATAACCTGATCCTGTATTGCACAGACAAAACCCTCGGTTTCCCCGAAGAGGTCACCAAAGCGTAGCCAGTGGAGGGAGGTTACTGTGTCTACGAAAGGCCCATGTAGAGACTTGTAGAACCTCCCGTGGAGCTCGTTCTCCTTCCATACGGTCTCCCGGTCGGAAACTGTCTGCACTGCCGGGTTTTGCCATTGCTCGTTGGCTAAGGATAGAGGGGTAAGTCCTTTATCACAAGAAATGACGTACTTATAGAATGGATCTTCCGATCTCGCCAGGAAGTAATTACGGAGGCTGCACACTTCGCGATTATGCATGGTGAGCGCGCTCAAGAAGCCACGCCCACCATGCTTTCGCGGCAAGTACAGCCTCATTACCGACGATCTCGGATGATGCATCCTGTGGGACGTCATGGTAGTGCGGACTTTTCTATCCAGGGCGTTAAGTTCAGTCTGAGTCCATCTGAGTATGCCAAAGGTGTACATGAGGAGAGGCATGACCCAGCCGTTATATGCTTTTGTCTTATTCACACCGGACAAAAGGCTGTTAAGCACTTTGGTCAAGCGTGCATAAAACACGTCGCAAACTGACTGTTTCATATCAGCGTCATCGATACCGATGTTCTGTGACATACCCAGGTATCGGTATGTTTCAGCCTCGGAAAGGGTCCTTAAGTTGACGGGCATAGATAAGTCTATGCCCTCAGAGTTAGCAACCCTACCCCTCTCAACATGGAGTACCGCACACTTATCCGTCCCCAGCTCCATTCCAATGGAATTGCTAAATTCACAAGTGATGTTTAGCAATTCCATAAGATGGGAGCGACTGGAGGCGAATAACTTGAGGTCATCCATATAGAAAAGGTGGGTCACTTTTGTCCCTCCTTTCCGTAGCTGAAATCCCCTCCCGGAGCCCTCCAGTAAGGTACTGAGAGGGTTCAGAGAGAGGCAGAACCATAATGGACTCAGACAATCGCCCTGGAAGATACCCCTTCCTATCCTTATGTGGTTCTCCGCAGCCGTCATCCGCTCGACCAGATGACAAAGGATCGTACTCCACTGCCCCATACACTGCTCGAGGAAGCCTCTAACTGTACAGTCTATCTTGTACAGTTCGAGGACTCTCTTTAGCCATGTATGAGGCACCGAGTCGAATGCCTTTCTGTAGTCTATCCAGGCGGCGGAGAAGTTCCGACGGTTGCGTTTCACCACTTTGCCAATGACCGCGTCAATGAGGAGTGGTTCCTTGGTTCCACGACCACCGCCCCGACATCCATTTTGAGCGCGCGACATCACCTGATTTGAGTCCAGGTGACGAGTGATTCTCGCGCTCAAAATGGATGTTAGTGTCTTGTATATGGTCGGTAGACACGTGATGGGGCGGTATTTGCTTATTATTATTATTATTATAATTATTAAAATAGTAGCTTATGATAGAAAACTTATTTATTTGTAAAAAGGCACGCATTAATATTACATTAGGGCATCATATGGATACAATATTGTTTAAAAGGATAAAGGTAATATTAATTTTATTTAAATAAAATTTTGTAGTCGTAATTCATAAAGACTCACTTCGTTCCACTTAGTTTATTTATATAAGTTTTCTTATGGGCCACTGCAATTTCAGTCAATAAGTCGTATTTTTTTGAAAATTGTTCCTCTATTACATTTTGTTCAACTATGTCTTTATCTATCTCTTCATTTTCAATAATATCCGACATTTTAAAGGAATAAATTATACAACTTATAAATAAAACTGTAAAAATATTTAAATTAGCAAGGTAGTTTAAAATCGTGTTCATATAAAGATAAAGTTCCAATACTTTTATTAGATCGATCTAAACATTAATTACTATAAAAGTTCACACCTCTCCCGTGGGTTGCCTAACACTAAGGGTTTTGCTACAGTTGCCACGCTAGGCAGGTGTGTTGGCAAACACAGTCGTCGGTTCTCTACACTCGCCATACGAAGCACAGCAGCATTGAGCTGCTATACATCTCGGTCAAGCCGACCCATTCATGTTAAAACTATAATATAGCTGCAGAATGATACCGGCGAATCTGTCATGCAATGGATGTCATTCGGTGCATTATTGGAACAACCTTTGTCAAGCTGTAGACTTCAAAAGGCCACTGTCGACGGCTCCATGGCGCAATAGCTTGGCAATGAGTGCGGCGCTGATCTATAATTATAATCTGAATAATTGATCCAGCCCTGATTTGTCCTTATAAAATTTGTGTAGTTGAACCGCATCTACGATACAGGAGAATATCTTAAAGCGGGTGTAACGATTTTTAATAAAAAAATGTTATTATTGTTGTTGATGATGATGATGAAATCTTTTGTAAGTATGAGCAGAATCTATTCTATAACAATAAAAAAGTAAAGTAAAGTTACAGCTTATATAAGTCCCACTGCTGGGCATAGGCCTCCCCTCATTTCTGAGAGGGTTTTAGGGCAAGGAAGTATCCGCCGTGCTGCCCCAATGCGTCTTGGCGAACTTCACATATCTCCGAAATATTTTTTTCTTGTTCCTCAGACATGCAGGTTTCCTCACGATGTTTTCCTTCACCGCTGAGCACGTGGTAAATCAGCACTTAAAATTGCATTTAACAATTTCATTGGTGCCGGCGAGGATCGAACCCGGGTTACTCGCGTTCTGTTATATTTACAGCGAGCGTTAACCATCTGAGCTACCACGGCTCTTTTTATTCTATAACAATAAAACTGTAATTAAAATATCTCAACATCGGTCGGTCAACATTCTCCGGAAGCTTTTATTTTTATATTTAACCTCGTCTTTTTATAATTCAAAAGCGCAGATAGTTACAATAATTCCTGACTTTGATGTTTAAAACTTTGTCTCAGCTATCAGTTTTATGTGAGAGAACAATTACTATTACGGTGAGAGAAAAATAAACAGCAACATTTATGCCATTTACTGTAAGGCATATGGTCCGTGGGATCCACGCGCGGTTATGTTTAAAAAAAGAGTATTTGTGATTGGTAGTTGCTGTTGGTGAGAAGAGGGTTGATTCTTTTTCGTCTGAAGAAACGGAACCAGTGTTCTTAGCACTATAACTCGGAAAGTTATAGTGTTAGACAATTTTAGTTTAGTTTCTTATATGTTAATAAATTTGTATTAAATAGTACATATACATAGTATTAAATTAAATAATCCCTTATTTTATACAGCGTATTATTTAAACTTAACACTCTTAAATAATACTAGTTTTTACGGATTCTATCGCATTTATTTAACTTTTTAAACTTTTTAAATATCCGACGTTTCGAGCGCTTTACAGCACCCATGATCACGGGGGAGTTTCACTGCGTGATAAATTCAGAAATGAGGATATCCGCAGTAAAACCAGAGTGACCGACATAGCCCAACGGATTAGTAAGCTGAAGTGGCAATGGGCCGGCCATATAGCTCGAAGAACCGATAACCGATGGGGAAGAAAGGTTCTCGAGTGGCAGCCTCGTACCGGTAGGCGTAGTGTAGGGCGACCCCCCACTAGATGGAGTGACGACCTGGTAAGACATGCAGGAAGTCGATGGATGCAGGTGGCTCAGGACCGTGCTTTGTGGCATTACTTGGGGGAGGCCTATGTTCAGCAGTGGACTTGTGGAGGGCTGTAATGATGATGATGATGATGATTTTAAATTCCAAATTTACTCAAGCACATACGAGTATAAACACGACAGTCAACAAAAACATTTTCTCAACTTTCCTCCGTGTTTTAATGACACTCCAAATTAATTACCTTCAAACAAAATGTATCAAAGAGCAGATGAATGTTATTAAAATGTGAGGAAACTGAAATAGTTGGCATCGCTAAGACTTTTAACATAACAAGGGTAAAATTAGTTCCCTTTAAGTTCTTAGAGACTACCAAATGAATAAATGCGTATGTGTTTATGAATAAATACATATTTTTATAAGTCTCAGTAATACATTTATTTATTTATTTGAACACCAACATAGTAAACATTACATCGCTACAAAATGAATACATATTTGGTTTGTAAAGCTTAATGCTATTATAATTAAAAAAAATTATATTCGAGCTAAAGCCAGCTAGTGAGTATTCAACTCACTAGCTGGCTTTAGCTCGAATATAAACGTATATGTAATTAACGAATACATTATATAGTTCCTTAAATAAATTATGAGGGCTGGGTAAAATATACTAATGTAACTGCATGGACTTAACGTAGGAAAACATATTGTTAAGCTTTCACTGTAACTGAACATAGTCTGCATTCTGCACGGTACCGAATGTGATGCCGGTTTCAGGAATACACACGAGGCAGTTTGTGTGCTCCCAGGCTTTATCCGTGATGCAGTATATAGCTAGCGAGTTGAAATGATATTTAAATTAATTTTCAATTCCTCTACATTTCATTACGAATTTCTGCTTTTTCTTAACAAACAAAAAGATCTATAAAATCCCGCGTGAAAGAACACATAGCTGACGTGAAACACCAATGCTCCAAGAAGTCTGCACTCTGTGAAAATGTTCAATATAATCCCCGCCATTACATTAGATTAGATTGAACACAAATCCACGAAAAAGATCACTAATGTCTACCAAGGATGATTCGCGAGGCTATTGCAATTAAGAAACATCCTAATTTCAACGAAAATGGATGGGTTCTATCATCTGCTTGTGAAAAGGAACCCAGGAGGAGCACAACGTTCGGGCTCTGAAACAGAAGGGAGGAATCGAGGCTTCTCTCGATCCGGCCTCCTATAACGCCTACGTTGGGTTCGGGAACAACGTATGTGATCTCCGCAACGGAGTAACACACAAGGGCGATAACCTCTTCATTTTCAGCAAGTAGGTTCAGACGGGGATTACGGGTCTTCCGAAGTCGTCCCGGTCCCAACGCCTTAATTCTTCGATGTGGACTGTATAATTTTGAGGGATGAATTTCTTGGGAATAAAACAGCAATTATCTTCAAACCGTTCCGTGAGAGAGTAATTACTTTTCCCTATCACTTCCCCTACACTTTTTCTTTCTTCTTCTTATTGACTGCTGGTCTTTCACTTTTCTCGAACTTTTTTCCCGAACTATCTCGAAGGATTCCCGAACTATCTTCCCGAACGAATTGCAATGTCGTTGTTGTCCTCTGCAGGGCATAAATGCCGTGCAGGTCTCGGGCCTCGGGGTGTACCCCTTTACCCGGATGTTCCTCACGGCACACTACAATGTGCCGGTCCTGGGCGCCTTGATGTTAAAGGCGTTGCTATGACGACTATTGTCGCAGTCGGTTAAATTATAAGAGAGGGAGGTTATCTATTAATTGTGTTTAAATAACACAATTATTTGTCAAAGTTGGCCTTTCTGCGGCATTGAGGGGTTTACTCGGACTCCCTAATCTATATAGGGAGGAGTTCTCTTGGGTAAGGTCGCCCGTCCGGCGGCCTTGCATGCAACGGCGCGAAGCCGTTGAGGTGTTCATGTGGCCCGTTGTCGGCGCGGTCAAACATACCGCGCGCCAGCCGGACCACGAATTCATGAAGGCTCTCTATCTTGAGGTTGGCCGCTATAACGTCATTACGGACGTAGCGACCCGCACAGACTATAGTTCTTAATGACAAATTCTGCTGGGCCTGAAGTCGCCGCTTCTGATGATCGCTCAGGAGTGCATACCAGGCCGGAGCAGCGTATGTTAGCAGGGGTCTTATATAAGTTTTATAGATGGTTATCTTCGACTTTGTCGGTAACTTGGATGTCAGGACAGGACGTAGCATTGCCCGCGCACATCGAGCTTTGCGTATAGCAGAGTCAACGTGCGCAGTCATACGCAGCATCCTGTCAATCCGACATCCAAGGTAGGTCACGGCCTTCTCATATGCGATCTCCTGGCCTCTGAGGGTTAGCGGTGGTGGTAGGTTTCTATAGCGGCGAGTGAGTAGAGCGGTCGTCTTGCTAACATTGACGGCCATCCTCCACTCATCCAACCATGGTGGCAGCAGGTCCAGCAGACGTTGCATCCTGGCAGCTGCTATGTGGGCTCTTCTGGACAACGTGAAGTATGCACTGTCATCCGCAAACAGTGCTAGTTCGACGTCGTCCTCCCATTCTTGCAAGTGTCCTGCCAGGGTGGGTATGTCATTAGTGTACGCCGCGTACAGGGCTGGAGATAGACAGCTGCCCTGTGGCACACCAGCTGTTATGGTCTTAATTGCGGACTCGGCGTCCTCTACGCAGACGTAGAACTTCCTGCCTTCCAGGAAGGACGCCACTAGCCGCAATATAGCAGGAGGGATACTTGTTTGCACATCTAATTTATAGAGTAATCCTGTGTGCCACACCCGGTCGAACGCTTTCTCGATATCGAGAAAGACGCCCAACGATATGCGGCCACGGTTGTGTTCGGCCGCAAGCAGGTGCAGCACTCTGGTCAGCTGTGTTGCTGTTGAGTGACCCCTCCTGAATCCATGTTGCTCCGCCCGAAGTTGGATGCACGGGCGGAGACGTCTTAACAGTAATCTTTCGCACAGTTTAGCTATATGCGGTAGCAGCGTGATCGGCCTGTAGTTGGCAGCTCTACGCCTGTCCTTCCCGGGTTTCGGCAAGACGATGACTTTGACTTTCTTCCAGTCCTCCGGGAAGTGGGATGTCCGCAATATTCCATTGTAGAGCCGACCTATCTCTACAAGGACTCTATTGGGCAGCTGTCGTAGTGCAGCATTAGTAATCCCGTCGTGCCCCGGCGCCTTCCTCGGTTGCAGGCGGGTTACAGTCCTCCGCAGCTCGGCGGGGGAGATAAACCACTCTCCTGCAAGCGGTGGCGAGGGCGACGACAGGAGCTCCTGCACGCGGCTTTCCTTCCGTGAATGGGATTCCAGGAACTCCGCACTTGTAGGGTTCGGCATAAACTTCTCCTCGAAGTGCTCAGCTAGGATATCCGCTCTGCCCTTGGCATCGTAACGTTGAATGCCCGCGTTGTTGGTCAGCGGGTAAACAGGTGGTCGAGTTTTCGTTAACTGCCGGTTCAATGTGTAGAGCGACGCGTGCTGTTCATCAGCTTTCCATATGCGCCGCTCCCAGGCCTCTCCTCTGTGGGCCTGTATTGCAACCGACAGTTCGTCTGACAAGGTGTTCAGTTTTCTCTTTACTCTAGGGCAGCGAGTACGCGCCCAGAGCTTCCTCAGCGCTCTTTTATGATTTAGCTGCACGCGTATCTTTAGCGGCAGCTCCTCTTTCCTTCCCCGAGAGAGGGACGATCGTAGAGCCCGCGTTGAGGGCCTCCTTGATGCTCGTGGAAATTCTGGTTGCAGCGGCCTCTACGTCGTCCGCTGAGGTAATCGGTGTATGGACTGGAGGTCTCTCCTGCAGGTGTTGGTGGTAGAGCCTCCAGTCGATCTTGGTCTTACTGGCTCTGGGCGGTGAGGTCACTGCCTTAGTGCCAAGGGTTATCAGAATCGGGAGGTGCTGTGTATTCAGGTCATACAGCACTTCTACCACTACTGGATAGTTGACGTTCCTAGTGAGCACGATGTCTAATACATCCGGACGCTTCCTATGGTCGCTAGGAATGTGCGTCGGTTCCTCGGGACCTAGAACGTCATAGTCATGGTGTTCAGCGTCTTCGTACAGTTCACGACCCGGCGGGGTGATCACTCTGGACCCCCACGCCGGGTGTTTGGCGTTCAGGTCCCCGGCGATGATGGTGGGTGTTGTGCCTTCCA
Source organism: Parnassius apollo (assembly GCA_907164705.1). NCBI lineage: Eukaryota > Metazoa > Arthropoda > Insecta > Lepidoptera > Papilionidae > Parnassius > Parnassius apollo. The sequence continues at coordinate 1,385,453 of CAJQZP010000095.1, read as the reverse complement.
TTACCGTCCGGATGTCTGAGGAGTGAAATGGAGTCCCTGGCGGGCGGTATGCTGCAAAGATCCTAAGTTCCTCGCACGCCGCCTCCATTTTTATGCCGATTGAACGCATCGTCTGGAAGTCTGGCAGTTCCAGCTCCTGGTGGACGATGTCTCTCCTCACCAGGATCGCTGTCCCTCTGTAAGCGACCCCTTGAGGATCGACCTCGTCCCTCCTGTATATGTGTTAATTGGGCAGCTTAAGATGCGTTGATGGTCTTAATTTAGTTTCACCCAGCAAGATCACCTGGATGTCCTGTTGCTGGGTGAGAGTGCGGAGTTCATGGATCCTTTGACGGATCCCGTCCGGGTTCCAATATAACAGGCGCAGGTTGCTATCCTCCATAGTGCCTTGCCAGTAAGGATGCCAGCGCCTTCGTGACGGCGGTAACGGGATCAGTCCCGGCCCTTATGTCGGCCAGGACTTGTGTACCGACTTCGATGGCTATGCCTACCAATCTATGGATGGCATCAGCCGTCTCGAAGCCGGACGCTGGTGGTCTGCGATCTGAACTACGCTGTGAAGGCACTGGTCTCGGGGTATTAATAGTTGTCTTCCTTTGCATTGAGCGCGCTCTGTGGGTAGAGCGAGCTCTGCTGCTTTCTGGCAGGGCCCTTTCAGGTGCTCTACCTGCCGTAGGTGGTGCTGGTGCTCTTGTAGAAACCTGCGCCTGGGAGGCTATTGGTCCTGTAGTCGTAGGGGTAGAGGTGGTCACAGCCTGAGGAGGAGGCTGCTCCGTTCTCTTACTCCTGTTCCTCCGCCTCTTCCTCCTGGAGGGTTGCCTCTCAGTGGCGTCATTGGCAGGAGGTCGGAGAGTCGCCCCGGTGGTTGCCCTTTGATCAGTGGGACCAACCGTTTCTGATGGTACTACGGGAGGGGGGTGATGGGGGGGCTGGTTGCCTACCCTTCCCTCTGGTGATGGTGGCCCACCCATCCTCCTGTATAGTGACGGCCTTTGGGCGACTTTGGGGGATCCTCTTTGGGTTCTCCGGCTGTAGCCCAGGTAAGACGATCCCCTGCTTCCTGGCTATCCTCCTCAGTACTGGGCAGCGGCGATCGTTGGCCGTATGGTTCTTGGCGCAATTAGCGCACTTTGGCTCCTCCTCTCTACCCCTTGGGCAAAGACTGGCAATATGTTCCCCGGCACAGCGAACGCATTTCACTGGCCTGAAACAATTAGCGGAGGCATGTCCGAAAGCCTGGCAACGGTGGCATTGTGCCGGTCCGGTCTTCCTCTACCAGGCTTCGATGACGACTCCTCTCATATAGAGAAGCTCGTCGAGTTGGTAAAGTTGCTGTAGCCGTTCCAGGCTCAGATGCTCCAGCTGTGCGTAGTAGAGATTCTTTATTCTATTTTCAACCGGGGAACCAATCCGGTAACATAATTTATATCTTAAAATTCCCTATATGAATTTATTGAAAGATATTACTTAGGAAAACAATAAACTAGTCCGGCCTGGGAGTCGAACCCAAGACCTTCATATCATTAATTCGACATTTCTTCAAGATTTAACTAAGCATTTTCTTATTAGAACATTGCTATTGGACAATAAGCCTTTGAGACGTTATTCGTCATCGGTTGACTTAATAAACTGAAATATTCTTATAGGCGCGTCGCCAACAGCTTGGGATCCTATAATTAATAAAATTAATTCAAAAACCCAAGCATACCACTCTAAGACTTCAAGATATTGTCAGCACATTCTGCGTAGATCAAACCAGAACTTAATATTCTAAAACGGAAGGAATTCAGGCTATGACATCGGGACGTCAAACATTTCGGTCCTCACGTGACCATGGGTGCTCTAAAGCAAACGAAATGCCGGGAATGTTAAAACTCAAAACTAAACGTAAAATTTTCATTTAAAAGTTTTTCCTTTTATAACAGAACTAGCCGATTGCATAAAATATTTCGTTTTGATCTTCTCGAAATGACTCTGTTTATTATTGAATTAATATCCAAAATCCATTACAAATGTTTGAGAAAATTCAAATGTAATAATGATATGTAGTGAAAGCTCAATTTGAATTCAAACCATTCATCCTTGTCTTAGCTAACAAACACCTTTAGGTAAATTTGCAGTCTATTTCTGAACAGTCTATTTTATTGCAAACACTCTAAAACATAATAGAAGCTGAAGCAACTCTCTTTCAATGAAACTGTTTTGATACGGTGGCTTTTTGTAACTTATGTAAGAATTGGAAAGAATATCATCAGGAAATAAATTGATCGGTAAGGCAATGAGATCAAAACAATACACGCGCTAAAGCCATGCTGCAGATACGTAATGGCTGCAGCACGAATGGGTTGACTAGACCGTTGTCGGACCATACTCTCACAGAATACGAGCGTTAAACAGCAGAACGATGCTGTGTTTCGTATGGGGAGGGAAGAGGACTGCAGACTCTGTAACTGGTAACGAGGCAATAAACAGTTCTTATGGGTGACAATATATTTAAATTTTGATTGTTAATCGACGATATGAGTATATGTACATGTCCATGGACCACACTGACCATCGGGTGGTTGTAGCTATTTTTTAAATATTTAATTAATCATCTATCATCATCTAAATATTAATACGTGAGGGAAAACTCTGTGCTCCCATTAAACATATGGCGAGGAGAGTGTGAGGTTTGGCACGGTTAAAGTTTCAATGGAGAAAGGAAAATAACACTTCATAGTCTGTGTTCAAACATTTACAGAATAGAGACTTACGTCGATGAATTTTATCGTGTTACCGACGAATTATTATTGATGATCGACTGGATGAGCTGTTTTTACTAAATATCCAGTAATTTCCACCTTAAGTTTTTATGCGATTCTCTTCAAATTATCCTGCTGAAGATACAAATGCGTGTTGCCATAGGGCAACTCGGTGCCATATTGTTTAAACTGATTTTTTTCAACTGTAAGAATTTTTTTTTCTTTCTCTCATTTTGAAACATAACCATTTTTTTATATTTTGAAGACAAAATATGAATAATAAAGATCCTTTGACTTTTTGAAATTTTGCGAGTTATGAGGTTTGGAAAAGGTTTGAAAAATCGAAAATTCTGATAACTTTGACCTATTAAAAATATATAAAGAAATAGAATAAATCAGGTACCTTTGACCCATTAAAATATATAAAGAAATAAAATAAATATAAAAGATATATTTTTGTATTATTTAATAAATTACAAATAAAAAAGTCCTTCAACTTTTTACGATGAATTTAATATTTTCGGAATTATGAATTTTTAAATGTTTAAAAATAACCTCGAGTTCGGATGCAGATAAACTTGGATGGAGGTGGAATAGTTTTCGGTAGTTATGTACTGGTGCTTCCTGGACTAAAATGTTACATTTTCAATAATCATTGGAGTGTAAGTCAAGGTAAAAAAACGTTTATTTTATATTTTGTATATTAGATGTCTGTGTTTTTATTATTACTTATTATTATTGATTACTTATATATTTACTTATAAACCTTCTTATTATTGTTTACTGTTAGTTAGTTACGCAATAAGTGTAGTTGAATTTGAAATACAGCTTGCTTAATATACAAACTTAATTTTTTTATGTAATTACCCTCGAATTTCGACCACTAGGCGTGATATATTGTATTATATTATATATTACAAAATATAATAAAATAGTTCTTCTCCCATTACTAAAAAGATTGGTGGATCCACAAATCCTCGCGAAAGAACACCGATTCCTACCAAGGATGATACGTGAGGCTATTGAAATTAAAAAACATCCTAATTTCAATAGAGAAGGAGGCTGGGTACTACCACCTGCTTGGGATCCTATAATCAATAAAATTAAAACTAAACCCAAGCATACCACTGCAAGACCTCAGGACATAGTCAGTTCATTTTGCATAGATCGGACCATAAACAATAATTAAAAAAGCTGAAGGTACTCCGGGTTTAACAATGACATCGGGACGTCAGTCATCTCAGTCCCCCGTGACCATGGGTGCTGGAAAGCGCCCGAAACGTCGGGAATTAAAAATAAAAACAAAAAGTAAGAAAAAATAAACGCGATAAAATCCGTAAAAGTAGTTTTAATCATGTGCAATGTTCGCGTAAATATAAGAAATCAATATATAATATGTTTAGTATAGTATTTGCCTTAATAAACTGTAATCAATCCACGTCTTGTTTAGTATTATTTATTTATTTTTATAGAAGAGGGGGCGAACGAGCATGCGGCTCACCTGATGTTAAGTGACTACCACCGCCCATGATCAACCGCAACGCCAGGGGAATTGCAGGTGCGTTGCCGGCCCTTTAGAAAGGAGTAAGCTCTTTTCTTGAAGGTCCCTAGGTCGTATCGGTCCGGAAAAATCACCGGTGGTAAACTATTCCACAGAGGTCGTACGCGGAAGAAAACTCCTTCTGAAACGTACAGTGGCGGACCGCTAAGCATCCAGATGGTGTGGATGGTATCGGGACGTTTGCCGCGTATTGCGTTCACGAAATTTGACGGGTTTGATTAATTCGAACAATTCTTCAGAGCACTCCCGTGGTATATGTGAAAGAAAATGCAAAGAGATGTAACATCTCTTCGTAGCACCAGTGAATCGAGCCGATCGGAAGCACTCGGTTGTCGACTATTCAATCCGCTCTGCACTGGATGCGGTCATGTGGAAGGAACTGACACTGGGGAGACCCAGCCCAGAGACGAGAACAGTATTCCATGTGTGGCCGAACCTGCGCCTTGTAAAGTTGCAGGCGGTGTGCCGGCATGGAATACTGTCCCGCTCTGCTGAGCACGCCAAGCTTTTTTGAGGCCAATTTGGCCTTCTCTTCCAAGTGACCATGAAACTGCACGTTACTCGATATGTCGACGCCGAAGATTCCGATACTGGCTGAGGCAACAAGGGGAGTGCCTTGAAACTGAGGAGATACGACAAAGGGGTTCTTTTTAGCGGTTAAAGCGCAAACTTGTGTCTTCTGAGGGTTAAACTGGACTAGATTTAGTCGCCCCCAATCCGAGACTTTGTTCAGCAAAGACTCGACTTCAGACACAAGTTTGTTCCGGTACTCGGAGACGTATTTACAAGGATACTTTATAACAAAGCTAACGGAGTAAATTTTGAAATATCGGGACGTCGTGAAAGGCGTTTTATTAGACCGTCCTTATCAATTTATATCTTTTGAATGGCGTTTATTCAATCACCCTAATTCAAATTTAAATAATAGTCTATAGCGAAGTGAATGATATAGCAATATTGAATAGAACTCCTTTTACATATAAAATATGTAAAAGTAGTTTCATTCAATGTGTAGTGTTCGTGTAAATATAAGAAGTCATGATATATCAATATATATATTTAAACATGATTAAAATTTAAGTTATACATTGAATAATAAAATTTACAAATTCCTTGGTGTATTACAGTTACCACGCTCTTATTGCGGATAAATAGGATACAGCATTTCACTTGGTGGTAGAACTACTTTTCTTGTTAGCAACCCATCTGGATAGGCGTCGCCAAATAACGGTATGGAGAGTCTGTATGATCAATGCCATCAAAAATATAGTTTGTAAAAAAAACAAGTGTCGCAACTCAGTTCTTCTACCGTAAAAAGTTGTGAGATCCATGTAATATGTACCAAGTCGTTAATTTATTCAGTTCCTACTGGGTCCTTCTGTTTTAAGTTATTACGTAATTAGCTAAACTAACAATATGTTATAGTTATCATATCAATGTTAAAAATCTTTTATGTTTTAAATAAATAGATTGACTTGGCCATCGCATGAAAACACAGTGTATCTTACAAGTAATACATATTATAAAAAATTAGATTGTTTTGCAGTCAACTTCATGATAATTGAATGCTGTTGATTAAATTATCAGGAGGCGGACTGCGTGCTCGTATGTCATCTTTGTTCTACAAAAAATATATTGTACATATTGGCAGAATATTAATTCTATAAAAATAAAATTTTACTCTAGTGATTGCCGCCTGTGGCGCTATTATCTCTCACGAATGACATTCGGTTTTATAATTTTCACATAATTTTTAACATTTTAAGATACTGCGATAAATTAAATATTGTTAACGGTGAGCAGCTCGAGGCAAGATCTTAGACAAAAGTTCGATCATTAAAACAGTAACACGCTTTGCTTTCTGGAAATTTATTTAGGAACAAAACATATCATTCAATTGTGTATCCAATTTACAATTGTCCATTTAATCATAGCAATGCAAAACGTTAAGTCACTTTAAGTTATTTAAATGTCACAGGTTTTCTTAATTAGCGTCATTTTAAATTAGGCGGTATTATTTTTATATAATCAGATCTGACATTTAGAAAAACATACAGTAATCGAAATACATAATTATATCGATTTTACACTTAACATAAAGAACAATTTTAAGTTGTGCTGTAGTGTTTCTTTTAATATGACTACTTCGTGCAAAATTATTTACAGTGGTTAAGTTAAAATATAGAAGTTCAAAAAAGAATAAAACCATGTTTTTATTTTTGATTTAATAATTACTTATCGCTATTATTATATTAGTTACCTTTGATGTGCTTATTATTTGTTTTGTATGAATATTACGTGATATCAACGTACACCTATTTTCATGATTATTTTTTATTACATAGCTTTTACTTCAGGGATGGTCATACATAAATTTGGAAAAAATGATGTAAAGTGGTTACTGCGGTCTATGGTAACAAGAAGAACCTTACACCTAGTAGGTGGGTGCTGCCAGTCATTCGAAACGCATCACGTTATAAATAAGTTTTTTTTCCTCTTTATTTATTTACGGGATTTTCATCCCAAACGAACATGACAACAATATCATTCGCTAACAAACAGTTGGGAAAAATATCTTGTTTACGATAACTAGAATTATTTATTTTTCATAATCATATAAACATAAAATTTTGCAGCATCTGACAGATGTTTTGCTAACACAGTTGAACAAACTCCTAAATTATACATATTTATCTATAATCTTTGTGTTAACTATTTGTTAATATATAATGTAACTAGCTATTTCCCGCGACTTCATTCACGTGATATTTATTACGATTGAATTTCATGGATTTGAATTTTTTGCGAAAGACCCCAATTCTTATGTGACCTAGTTTGTACCGGCGTTACTATTGCATTCGTCCACGTGAAATTAGAATAGCTTCCTGGAATCTCAAAACGTCGAGATCTGATGAAAACTCGATTTTCGAAAATTTTCAATTTTCCTAACGGGAAATTTAAAAGTATTTATTGTAACATAACTGTCATAATTAGACATATGGTATCACGGTCTTTTTCGTAGATATTGATCTCTTCTATAAAACTGTAGTACATCACTTTGCTCTATTGTTAATAATTTCCGCAGCGTATGCGATATAAGAATTCTTTTGGTATTTTTTTCATCCCGTGGGTTACATTAACGAAGTTCTCATACGGATCCCTAACTTTTTGGAATTATTTTATAGTCTATGTTCATCAGGGATAATGTAGGATTCCAGTCGGTCAGTCAGTTCAGTTCAGTCAAGTCAGTTCCAGATCGGTCTAGGAGTTTTAGAGCCTATTTAATTCAAACAAACAATTTTTTTCTCTTTATAATATTAGTGTAGATAAATTCTAAGTGTAACCAATAGAATGTGGGAAATTTTTTTAGAAGGAAAGTGCCCTGAGAGTATTGCAATTAAAATAATAATTACACGATGTAATCTATATCGAAAAAATTATTCTATTCTATTTTATTTTCTACTCGTTTTGCTTCCAAAAACCATGGTAATCGAGGAGGCTCATATTGAATGTTTTTTACCAAATACCTTTTGCCTTGCTTCTTTTGTCAAAATATTCTTTAAAACACAAGTGGCAATATTAAATTTTTTTAATATGACAAATGTAAACAATGAGAACATCATCCATGTTGTATAGGTCAATTAAATATGCATTATTAAGGATAACTCAAAATCACTGGACCACACGAGAAGCATCAACTTAAAAAAAAGGATCATCAAAATCGATTCACCAAGAAAAAAGTTCTAAGGTAACACACGTAAAAAACAGTCGAATTGAGTACCTTCACCTTTTTTTGAAGTTGGTTAAAATTAGTTTAATTAAACAAACAAACAATGAAAGGTCGTTAGCCAATACATTATCTGTGTAATGAATGGACACGAACAAATATTTGAATTGGGATTAAAACGAGTTTCAAATTACAATCCTGTTTAGCAATTTGGAAATAAATTACTTGTTAATTAAAATAGCTCAGCTTACCTTTACAGTTTCGATCCACGTGTAATTGATTGACTTATACATTATTAAAACAAATGAACTAACAAATTATAATGTTACAATCTATAATATACTTATACGTAAAGGGAAAACTTTGTACCGCTTTTTAAGCACACTGAGGAATGTGGGATTTGTCAAAGTTATAGTTGATTTATTTTTATATAATAAGGGTGACAAACGTAAACACCGTCCACTTGATGGTAAGTGGATACTATGGCCCATTAGACCTACATATATTATTATCTAAAACATTTTAAAATGCAGATGCGTTTCACCCTTGAGGACTAAGATGGAATGCTATCCTGTAACCATATGAAAAACAGCAGCATTGAGCTGTTATTTTGCGCTCGTATTATTTTGAGAGCATGGTCCTATCCCGGTCGAGCCGACTCATTCGTGATATAACTATAGAATTAATATAGCAGCAGCATGACTTTACCACGTATTATTTGAAATAATTAAATAACTATATTATATAATTATAGAATACAATTTAATGACGTCATTACTTACAACAGTCGAATTAAAATTTTCATAAATTCATTACAGCCTATAAAAAGTCCACTGCTGAACATACACCTCTACCTAGACTGTTTCATAAAGGAGTGTATTTGCCATAGTAGTAACGTTTGACCGCCGGATTGGCAACCGCAGTTTTCTACTACTATGTTGCCGCTCGTCTCCTCCTCCTACTACTTCTCAGTCGCCATTTACAACACTCGCGACTTTTTACATCGACACTACACGATCAATTAAGAACAAGACCGCGGTCTCGTGGTTTTTACCATGTCACTCACGAATTAAAGTGGATAAATGAGTTTTCTTACGCCGTAACCACAGAAATATTTACATGGTGGAGTCATACTGCAGCTATATTATGGTTGTAGCACGAATGGGTCAGTCGAGGGTACGACCACTGTCTTTCGGAATACCAGCATAAAAACGCAGGTTAATTATGCTGTATTTCGTATGCTAAGTGTAGATAACCGGATATCCTTTTACTGGAAACGTGGCATATTGGTCTTTGGTGACAAAGACTCATTCTCATGAGTTATTTTCAATTGTATATTCTGCGTTTACCTTGCCATATCATTTTTTACATTACTATTTCTGTTGAGCCTAGTAACAGTTGGCATATTACAAGCTTGTAAATAAATAGAAAGTATATCGAATATCTCTTTAAGGATTTAGAGAAACCAGAATGCAAAAAAAAAAACCAAATCGAAGATTTCATTAAGGACAAAAAGGAGTTACATGTTAATATTAATTTTCGTGAATTATAATAGCCTAGAATAAAGTATTTAGTAGTAGTAGCTTTTTTCTAAATTACTGTAATGTTATTTTTATTTATGGCACCTATCACATTATTTCTACAAGTCCCGGGTTGACTGAAAGAGAATGCCAAAAGGCATTAGTCTGCAATTTGTAATCCTTTTTATTAAGGTGTGGATACTGTAATGTATAAATAAATTAAAAAAAAATATCTTATTTTAAGAGTAATATTCTTATAAGAGTTTTAGAAATGAACGAAGACCTCCCCGATAGATTGCCACATAGGGTGGATTTTGCCACAGCTTGAGCAGGTGGATTGGCAACCGCAGTTTTTTTATTATTTTGTGTTTTAATAAGGAAGATGCTGCTAGCCATGTTTTTTTTTTCAGTTTTCCTCCGTCGCCTCTTAAAACGCCCACGGGACGATATAAAGTATTGGCTATTCTTAAACCACGACTTCACGGTAAATTAGACTAGTTCGTTAACACGTTAGCTTTCATGTCATTCACCGTTGGCTGACAGATATATTACTTACTAGTATTAGGGCCATGTCAAGCATGACTGATACCGAAGCATCATATTCAAAAGACCGCTGTGCGCCACCTGGCACGTTTTTAGTGTTATTAGCCATTTGAAATGCCTGACATGGCCCCAAATAAAACATATTCGACATTGTTTGTTACTTTTGTATCTAGAACTAAAGTTGTTACACATTTTTACGATTTTATTTAAAAGTTAATAACATAATTTATAATTTTTTGTCATTATAAACTATTTTATTAACTGAATAAAATCACAATTTTGGCAGCAGTTACGGTTAACTACGGAAACTGTTTATTATTACGATTATTTATGTTCAAAAATTGATATTAAAAAAATTTACATTCTAGATAGAAATAAGGTTGATTGGGGCATTGTGGGCAGTAAGTAATGACTTGCTTTGTCTTCGTTCTTCCATATATTCTGTCAATATTGTCTACATTTATTTTATAGCATCTTGAACAGTACTTTTGTGCTTTTTTCAGCGTCCCTTCTTTTCTGGCCAATTCATGCTTTTGTCTTTTATTTCTTGAGAATGGCACTTCCGGTTCGCAGCTGTTTTCTTTACCTAATTCTATTAGGTATTTGCACAATATCTTCCTTTTATCTACTATTCCTACTTTAGACTTAGTGGTTTCTTTATATATTATATTATATAGGAATTAAGTAAAGCCGTATTCAATAGCAATTCCATAGCTAGTTTTCTATGCCATTTTACAGTTTTTCATAGCGGTGTCGAGTAGGCACTCATTTGATCTAAAAGGTATACAGCTGCTTTAACATTATTGCAATCAACTACTATTTTTGGTTTTATAATCTCTTTGCCTCCTTTGAATGTCCTCAAAAATACTACAGAGTGTTTTGTTAAGAGTAAATAAACATCTCTTTTACCTTTCCACCTCATGCATGTCATACAATCTTAATTTTCTTTTAGCAAATATTTTCTATTTTTTCGTAATGTCTCAATAGGTGAATTTTTTCTAATAAGTGTGTGACCTTTTTTAGATTTAGTCCCTGTTGTAAGGGATACGACGACATTGCTGGGAGTTGTATGTTCATTTTCATACTTTTTTCTGGAATAAATTTAAACATTAAATGTATATCCTGGATAAGTACACAATTTAAATATTTTAATGCCATATTTGTGCCGCTTCAATTTGATGTATTGTTGAAAAATGATTCGTCCTCGAAATGGCGCCAAAGATTCATCAATCAAAGATCATTTCCCGCCAAATGGAAAAGCATGTATCCCGCTATGTTTCTTGCTGGTTCTCTCAAGAGAAGGTTATTTTCCGAACAAGTGGTAAATAAAAAAATGACTATCAATAAGTAATTATTAATATGGAATAAAAATGATTCAAACTTACATTACTTTAATGTTATTGTTTTAAATTAATGATTGGACCATATAGCGACAGTTTTCACCGGCAATGGAATTGAATATCCACTACCACATATAGTCTCGTTGGTGTCGTAAGAAATGACAGAGGGAAACGAGCTAGAAGATTCACAGAGACGTCTTCTTAATAACAACCACAAATAAAAACCAACGGTTACCAACTTGCTTGCCCAGCGTGGCAACTATGGGATAAAATCACCCTTAGGAGGAATTTCTATGTTTAGCTGTGGTATTAGGCTATAATGAGGACAATGACGGGTTACGGACGAGATAGATTTCAAATAATCGTTTTCTTGTGCCATGGGAGCTCCGCTCCAATTAAAATACATTAAAGATATATTTACTCCGCACATATACATCTTTTATGTTCCTGTAATTCCCTAGAATTGCAAGTTTGCTTCGGAAATTCCCTAATTAATAAAATCCGAACGAGACGTGCACAGAAAGTAAACTCTCCGGCAAAATGTTCACTGGCTTTGCAAACCAATATTTGAGTTGGTTCCCTACGAATTTAGGGCAGAATTCTCAAACGAAAACTCGTCAACATCATTTGCTGACACATTTCATATTATTTGATATAATATAATTATAGAAATGTTAATATTTCCAAATTTATAATTTTTTAACATATAATTATTTATTTTAATGGCTACAATCTCTACAAAAACGAACACATACATACCTACAACTGGTGCGTGCCTGGTGAAAACACATTACGAATCCAAGACGTGTTTTTTCAATGCTAGTTGTACGAGGAGATCATCGTGCTATGAAGATGGTTATGTTTAGAGTTTCTCTGCATGATATTTTTCGTATAGAGGATATCCGCTATAAATCCAGAGTAACGGGTATAGCGCAAAGGGTCAGTAACTTGAAATGGCAACACACCGGCCATATTATTCAACAACCAACAACTGATGGGAAATCCAATGAATACCAGCGTAAAATAGCAACTTAATGCTGTCGTGTTTCGTATATTAAATGTGGGGAACCGGAGACTCTTTTTACTGGAAACGAGGTTTTAGTCAGGGGTTTCAACACATTTGCATTTTGATTCATAATCTTTTTTTTTTTTTTTTTTTTTTTATAGAAGAGGGGGCAAACGAGCATGTGGCTCACCTGATGTTAAGTGACTACCGCCGCCCATGATCAACCGCAACACCAGGGGAATTGCAGGTGCGTTGCCGGCCCTTTAGGAAGAGAGTAAGTAATCGAGAATAGATGTAGATGTCTATGGGCCATAGCATCATTATTATCCTATATTACTTAATATCAGATTAACTGTGTGTTTGTTTGTCGTCCTTATATAATATTATATCCTTCTATAAAAAAGAACCTTTTTTTGCGTGATTAAACCTTAACGAATATTTCCTCACGCATTTGTACCCTGTTTCTGCTCTAGGAACCGACAGTCAATGGTAAAGAAATATTCTCGATTGGTAGGCTTCTACTGGTAAGTGCTCGATGGAGTAACGATCTGATGGGACATGCTGAAACTAGATGGATGCAGGTGGTTGGTGAGGTGGCAGGACGAAAGTTGCCAATTGTTTTGGAGATTTATCGTCCCAGCTTCGAACGGGTGATTTCTGATAACAGGTTCTAATTTTGAATCTAAACCATCCATACTCTCAAACACACATAATTATTGATCAAAATCGGTACAGCAGTTTAGAAGTTCAGTGAAAAACGCACAAATTATATATACGAATTTTACATGAAAATATAATTTAATACTATATTGTAATGCGCATTTGGCAACACTACTCAGAACCAAATTTTTTGACATTACTGGAGGAAGACCTGAACACAAGTCAAAGCAAATGGCTTTAGTTTTTGGTATTCTTTCCATTTTATTTTATTAGTTCTAAAACGATCAGAGTCGGATAATTAGTCTGAATGGCACAAAATGTCAGTCTAGCACTACAGGTCGCTTATATGACAATGATAATGAAGATGTCAGTTACATAATTATAATGACGACTCCCACTCAGTAGCGAATTGCGATAGAGCCTAACATTTCAGACAAAGTTAGAGCAACATGTAGTAAGTAAATGAAGTTGCAAATGGGCGTTTCTCGATGAATATTCAAAGGTACAATCACTGACGATGAGTCGTCTGAAATACAACGATTGGCGCAACGTTAATTACGTTAGTTAATTACGCTACGTGTAACTTCCAAGTTACACGTAGCACAGTTAAGTTCTAAGTCAAAGGTCTGAAATCCGGTTAATAGTGCAGCTAGAATTGCGCTAATTCTGGCTGAAACACAAAAGTACTCATCAAGTAAACTATCCAATATTTTCTTAAGTTTACGCGAATTTCATACATGAAATGAAACTAGTTTTTACGAATGACGTGTGCTAAGCTCTATTTTTTATATGATAAAGTTGACAACGAGCACAAAGACCACCTGGTAAGCAGGTGCTTTGGTCCACAGATGAAATGCAATAAAATTAAATGAATGATTTTATTGTGATTTTTTGTATGCGTTTTAGTGGGTTCCCGAATGGTTTAGATTTACAATTGGACCCGGTCGGTGGCACTGTTGTTGAGATACAGAAATCACACGCGCAAAGCCTGGGCGGATCGTATTTCTATATAAAAAATCATCCCACTTGATGGTAACTGGTGATGTAGCCGAAGGCGGTGAAACGAATTTATTTTGCTTAACAAAAGGATATTTACTTTTGAATTTAAGACTCCCAAATTATAACAGGACGGGAAGACTGGAAAAGTATTCCACCCTTTCGTTGTACGCATAACATACAACAAAACAAATCGCTTACTCTGAATACGTAGAATGTTAACAATAAAGAGGGGGGGACGCACCGTGTCTGTCGGTCCGATGGTGGAAAGAGTAGAGAGAAATTAAATCCTGTAATTTATGCGCACTCTCTGTTAAATTTAACTTAATCTTTAATACCGATTTTGTCATTTTGTTATATTTATAATAATAGTGGCAGTGTAAGCATATCCACTACCCAATATCACCTCGTGGGTTTCGTAAGAGGCGACATAGGGAAACACATCAGGAGATGAACAGCAGCGTCTTCCTCATAGCGACTGAAAATAAAACAACTGCAATTGCTATCTTGCATACCAAACATGGTAGGTGTGGCAAACATGCCCCCTGTGAGACAGTGCATAGGGATGCTCTATGTTCAGCAGTGGGCTTTAGTAGGCTGTGACGGTAACGGTTACTATTTATTAATAATTTGTATGGTGCTTTTTTATTAAATTGTTTTTTTATGTATATCGATAGGTTATGAACAATAGTGCAAAAATAAGTCTATGAATGTACACTTTTTTATTACAGGCGTATTGATTGATCTCTAAGATATTTATCGTTTCAATTGGTTAAAATTATAATTAGATACAACTTGACCTCTACGTCTTTATAAAATAACTTGCTGACCCGGCAGATGTTGTTAGGCCATTTCCGGTAGGTGGCGTGACGAGTTCCACTCCAAATTCACTCCGGACTTTTTACAGTGTAAACATAAAATGCATAATGGGCTTCCATTTTGTTGTAGATATTTTCGGCACTAAACCAAACACATATTGTGAATAAGATTCATTTTCCTCACCTATCGGATTCTAACAGTTACTCGTAAATTGTAAAAACATAATATTATATTTACTGCTATATGAAAACAGATGCATTAAATTTTCATGAATAATTCTTGATAAAGAGAAGAGAATATATTGGTAGATTTAGTAATCTTATATAAATTCTATAATGTCCTTTCAGTGCGCCAGTTACTCATTATGAGAACGTTACTGAAACACGCTTAAAATTGTCCTACACAAGAGAGGTTACTGATAAGAGACGCCAGGATGAAGTAATTGAAACTAATGTTAAAAATAAGGCATTCTTTAAAGCATAGATTTTTGACATCCCTTGGCCCTTTTCTATATAATCAAGTCAATGCAATTTTGTACATGTGAAGTGTAAGAATAATATGTATGCTCCTTTAGTTTAGTAAGTAAGTACGCTACTTTATAACCGTATGTATGCTGAGTTTGCACTATACCTTATATGCATTATTTTAGTTTATTACCAGCGCATTCATTAAATAGTACGTAACTAATGTAGTCGTTTCCTTGAATAACACCCATTAGGAACCCCAACATTACATGGCGACCCTGCCAGGATGACTCTGCCAAGGGGATTGTTAGTTTTAGTATAATTAACATAACTACTTAATAATATATTATAATATGTCGGTCAACTGTGGAAAAAGAAGAGGTTTTCCTCAGCCAAAACGCGGCTGGAGGCAACAATGACGCCACGTTGAAAGAAATCGGAGGCCACGTGGAGCGACTTAGCATTGTGACCTATATTGTTCTGGCTCGTAGCAGTTTATGTGGGCCTGCGGATGTACAGGAGCTGCCACCGCACATGGATCCAGCAGGAAATTGGGATGAGTACCATGCAGAGAATCAGATCATCCATCAGAGGGCGCACAGAAGGTAACCAGAATCAGTAATTAGAAGTGAATGCATAGTGAAAGTGAAAATAAGTGTTGTGGGTTGTTAATTTTTTTGTAAAAATAATAAACAGCAGTGAGTGAGCCAGTTACGCGGAATCATATTTCATAACGCTATAATTCTAAAGGTGCTAAAACCGCGCGCGGACATTCAGTAATAAGACACCAAACGGAAACAAAAGGCAACGTCGGACTTTTTTCTTCGCATTTATGTAGAATGTGTTACATTTGTGCAATTCTATTATTAGATTAAGAATATTATGATTGATATTTTGGAACAAAATTATGTCTGTTTAGTAGAAATACGTAATTATTTAGTAAAAAAAAGGACAAACTAGATATAAGGGTAATGTTATTTCAACTAAGTTAAATCAAGCAAAAAGCGCATATGAAAACTGTTGTAAAATATATTTACTTATTGAAAAAAGTAAAGATATTAATTTGAAATCGGCAATAGATCTTTATCAGAAAATAAAACAAAAGTACGAGGAAATAGAAAAATTGTGTACTTTTCCCGTTACAGTAGATTTAGGCAAAATGGATTTTGACATAAAGGTGGCGTGTAGTTTGATTCCAGTAATGGACGGTGTAGAGGCCACCACTAGGCGCCTAATAGACTCAGTGGAGATGTATGCTGACATGCTGGACAACCCAGGTAAAGTATTATTAATTACTTCTGTTTTGAAAAGTCGGTTGAATGAAAATGCAAAATTACGAATTGCAAGCTGATACAAAACTATCCAAGAATTAATTGATGATATGAGGAAATATCTTTTACCCAAAAAATCATTTATGGCTATACAGACGAAGCTTCAGAATATTCAACAAGGCTCGAGATCCATTGAGGATTATGGTACGGAGGTAGAAAAGTTATTTACAGGGCTGACAATTACTCAGGCAGATAGAAAAGAGGAAGTATTCTCGATTTTAAAATCAATCAATGAAAGTTTTGCCATAAAATGTTTTTCAGATGGCCTGCGTAGCGCAAAAATGAGTACCATCATCTCATCACGCGGCTTCAGCAGCTTGAAAGATGCCATACAAGCAGCAAAAGACGAGGAGTGCACGTCTTTCCAACCACCAGGTAACATTTTGTATGCATCTAAAAATGGACGCCACTCGGCACACAATATTAGACGTTCTCAAGGTCAAAGAGGAATTTACCGTAGTCAATATGG
Organism: Parnassius apollo; assembly: GCA_907164705.1. NCBI lineage: Eukaryota > Metazoa > Arthropoda > Insecta > Lepidoptera > Papilionidae > Parnassius > Parnassius apollo. Next base: position 1,368,273 of record CAJQZP010000095.1, on the reverse strand, counting down.
TAACAATTACGCTGTATTATATATATATATATATATATATATATATATATATATATATATATATATATATATATATATATTTCTTAAATTTACGCGAACATTACACATTAAATAAAACTATTATTTACGGATTTTTTCGTGTATAGGAAAAAGACCCATACCAACCGATATTTAAATGGTGAATCTCACCATCATCCTTCACAGTTTTAGTTACCGTGGGTGAATCTTTGTTTCAAAGAGCACGAGGGATCTGTGACAGAAAACATCTGGCCGCCGAGCTTCAATACGTCAAGCAAGTATTGCAAGACAACAAGCTTCGGGTCCCGCCCTTACGTCACAGTGAACGAGTGAAGCCGGCCACAGTCGAGCGCGCGCCTGCTGTACTACCGTATGTTAGAGGAGACACGGACATGATTGGCTACATCTTGAAGCGAGCGTCCATTAAAACATACTATACAAGCCGCCGAAGAAGATTAGTCAATTTTTACCATCCATCACATGTAATATTCCTCTACAAGATGCAGGTGTGTACAAGCTAGATTGTGAATGTGGTCTCTCTTACATAGGTCAAACAAAAAGATCTATAAAAACCCGCGTTAAGGAACATAATATAGCTGACGTGAAGCAACGACACTCCGGGAAGTCTGCACCTATACATATATCTCTAACATTGGTTTATTTATTTGCTAGAAAATTACGGCATGATTACACTTAAAAATGTGGTTAAATATTTGATAAATTTCATAGCAATTTAATTTGTTGGAAAGGTGTACATGTGAATGTTTATTTCTGAAATATTTGATATATATTATATTAATTAAATTAGAATTATATAAACCAAACTACGTATATTTTTAAAGAAGAAGAATTGAAAAAATGATAAAAATGTAAAAAAAAGAATACATCACTGAGGCATTGTTTTGATTGTATGTAATACACAAGAAATCGAAAAAAATCGCAAAAATGCATCTGAATTTTGATTCTTAATCGAGGATACATAACAGATGTCTATGGGCCACAGCATGCACTTACTACCAGGTGGACAGTGTGCTCGTTTGTCACCCTTACTCTATATCAAGACCGATTTACACTTCGACAAGTACAGTAGCGAGTTAACTTGCGAACCTGGCGAGTTAAGTTTGAGCCTCGTTTGTACGGCAATAAGCGAGTTAAGTAGCAAGTTAACGATTAAGTTGAACGGGAAAGCCGGCCGAGCTATTTTTCGGCGAGTTAAGTGTGAAGTGCTGCCCTCCTGCGCGTCTCCCGCCACCCGCAACTAAACTCGCCGTTCGTGTAAACGAGCGAGTTTAGTTCAGTGCATAAGTTGACAGGACGCAACGTTTGCGCGCCAAAACGTTCAATTGTACTTTTATAATGAAACTCGCCACAAAGTTTGTACGATAGTGTTTATTGAATATTTATACGTTTTATATTGAGTTTTAATAATAAAATGGACGGAAGATAACACGTATAAATTCGTACAGGAGTATTTAGAACACAAATGTTTATATAATATTAGAAGTTCAAATTGTAAAAATAAACCTGCTCGAGATGCTGCACTCATGAAAATTCTTAAAAACTTCTTTAACAACAACCAATAATACTTCTCTGACTGGATCATTTAATTCTAGACGTAATTCTAGAACCATCTTAAACGAAAACCAGAAAAAATTCTGTAGTCTTGGAACGTCATACTCCAACGAACTCTATGAACTAATGTTCTAAACTAAACTCGCCACGAAGACATTGTTTGAACGCTACTGCACACTTAACCGTTTACTGTCAACTGTCCTGTAACTAAACTCGCTACTGTACTTGTTGAAGTGTAAATCAGTCTATACAGATGCAAATGATAAGCGCTTTAAATTACTTGCAGGAAAATGCTCTCGAACAAATACACATTTTCTTAATTTGCTGCCACCGCACATGGATCCAGCAGGAAATTGGGATGAGTACCATGCAGAGAATCAGATCATCCATCAGAGGGCGCACAGAAGGTAACCAGAATCAGTAATTAGAAGTGAATGCATAGTGAAACTGAAAATAAGTGTTGTGGGTTGTTAATTTTTTTTGTAAAAATAATAAACAGCAGTGAGTGAGCCAGTTACGCGGAATCATATTTCATAACGCTATAATTCTAAAGGTGCTAAAACCGCGCGCGGACATTCAGTAATAAGACACCAAACGGAAACAAAAGGCAACGTCGGACTTTTTTCTTCGCATTTATGTAGAATGTGTTACATTTGTGCAATTCTATTATTAGATTAAGAATATTATGATTGATATTTTGGAACAAAATTATGTCTGTTTAGTAGAAATACGTAATTATTTAGTAAAAAAAGGACAAACTAGATATAAGGGTAATGTTATTTCAACTAAGTTAAATCAAGCAAAAAGCGCATATGAAAACTGTTGTAAAATATATTTACTTATTGAAAAAAGTAAAGATATTAATTTGAAATCGGCAATAGATCTTTATCAGAAAATAAAACAAAAGTACGAGGAAATAGAAAAATTGTGTACTTTTCCCGTTACAGTAGATTTAGGCAAAATGGATTTTGACATAAAGGTGGCGTGTAGTTTGATTCCAGTAATGGACGGTGTAGAGGCCACCACTAGGCGCCTAATAGACTCAGTGGAGATGTATGCTGACATGCTGGACAACCCAGGTAAAGTATTATTAATTACTTTTGTTTTGAAAAGTCGGTTGAATGAAAATGCAAAATTACGAATTGCAAGCTCATACAAAACTATCCAAGAATTAATTGATGATATGAGGAAATATCTTTTACCCAAAAAATCATTTATGGCTATACAGACGAAGCTTCAGAATATTCAACAAGGCTCGAGATCCATTGAGGATTATGGTACGGAGGTAGAAAAGTTATTTACAGAGCTGACAATTACTCAGGCAGATAGAAAAGAGGAAGTATTCTCGATTTTAAAATCAATCAATGAAAGTTTTGCCATAAAATGTTTTTCAGATGGCCTGCGTAGCGCAAAAATGAGTACCATCATCTCATCACGCGGCTTCAGCAGCTTGAAAGATGCCATACAAGCAGCAAAAGACGAGGAGTGCACGTCTTTCCAACCACCAGGTAACATTTTGTATGCATCTAAAAATGGACGCCACTCGGCACACAATATTAGACGTTCTCAAGGTCAAAGAGGAATTTACCGTAGTCAATATGGTAACAATTACCATCGTGGGCATAAATTTAATAACCACTACAATCAAGGACAAGGTTCTAGCGGAAATTCTAGAGCAAATTATCGTCCTTCATATAATAATCAACGAGGAAATAGAGGCTCTAGATATGTTAGGAACCGTGGACGAGGTCAAAACTCATTTCCAGTAGAAAAAGTAGCTGACACTCATCAATGCGATAAAGACGACAATGCAGGTACATCGAATCAGTTTTTTCGATCCTAAGCATTTTATATTATCATTACAAGGTGATGCGAAATATGTTACTTTTTTATATTAAAAACATTAAATACTATTGGCTTATTGATACGGGTGCAACATTGTCAATTATTAAAAATGAAGTACTACCAAAAGATATCATTGTTAATAGAGATAATACTATAATAAATGGAATAGGTGGTCAGCGACGATCTCAAGGTTCTGTAAATTTAATATTTAAATACGAAAATGCCACGTTTCAGCATAATTTTCTTGTTTTTCATTCGCTACCACTACAAAGCAGACGGAATCATAGGCTTAGACTTTTTAGAAAAATTTAGTGCGAATATTGATTTAGGTTCAAATAATTTAACACTTTTTAACAGTAATAAACAACATTATCTACATTTTGTTGATGAACATGATAGGATGAAAAATTCTATGATTATTCTAGCACGCTCGGAATCAATTCATTTTATTATTGTGAATGAGGATGTAACTGGAGAAGTAGTAGTATGCAGTAAAGAGTTAACGAAGGATGTCTTTATAGCAAACGCAATAACTACAGTTAGTAATAGTAGAATTCCAGTTAAAATACTTAATGTTAGTGACAAGGAAGTAAACTTGCCATCTTTCACACCAGATTTGAAAAGTTTGTATAATTATAATATGTGTCAATTTAATAAGAACAATATTGACGTTACCAGGGTTAAAACTTTGCTATGTGAATTAAATTTAAATTATTTAGACGGAGAAGAGAAACAATCAATTGAAGCAATTTGTGCAAAATATGCTGACATTTTTCATTTAGAAGGAGATAAGTTAACGACAACTAATATTTATGAGCAATCTATTGTTTTAAAACAAAACTCTACTCCAGTTTACGTCAAGCATTATAGGTTACCACAGACACTAAAACCAGAAATAACTAAGCAAGTTGAGAATATGTTAGAAAATGATATAATCGAAGAGTCAAATAGTGAATGGTCCAGTCCAATATTATTAGTACCTAAGAAAAGTAGCAAAGGTAATGAGAAAAAATGGCGTTTAGTTGTAGATTACAGAAAGTTGAACGAGGTTATTTGTGACGACAAATTTCCTCTACCAAATATTAATGAAATTTTTGATACGCTTACTGAAGCCATTTATTTTACTCATCTTGACCTTTACCAAGGTTACTATCAGGTAAGTTTAGAGCCTAGTAGTCGTAAATTAACAGCTTTCACTACAAATACTGGTCAATATTGCATGAAGCGTTTACCAATGGGTTTAAAGATCAGCCCTAATGCCTTTAGTCGTATGATGTCTGTAGCGATGTCTGGTTTAACTTACGATAAATGTTTAGTATATCAGGACGATCTCATTGTATTTGGAAGAAATCTGTCTTCCCATAACAAAAATTTAATAACTGTCATGGAGAGATTGAGAAAAGTAAATTTAAAACTAAATCCTCAGAAATGTGAATTTTTAAAGAAAGAAATTCTTTATTTAGGACATTTGGTTACAGAAAAAGGTGTTTTACCAGATCCAGAAAAAACAAAAGTATTACGAAATTATCCTACTCCCAAAAATGCAGATGAAGTAAAACGGTTTGTAGCATTCTGCAACTATTATCGTAAATTTATAAGAAATTTTTCGGATATAGCAATACCTTTGAATAAGTTAAGTAGGAAAAATGAACCATTTATTTGGTCTGATGAATGTCAAAACGCTTTTGAATTTTTAAGAAATGTTTTAATATAATCACCAATTTTACAGTATCCCGATTTTTCCGAAAATCGTGAATTTATTTTACAAACAGACGCCTCGGGTACTGCTATTGGTTCTGTATTATGTAGTAAAGATCTCAGACCAGTAATATGCCAGTAGACCCATGAATAAAGCAGAAAGAAACTATCCAAATATTCAAAAAGAACTTTTGGCAATAGTGTGGTCCGTTAAGTACTTCAGACCATACTTGTATGAAAACAAATTCACCATAATGACAGATCACAAACCATTAATATATCTTTTTGGTATGAAAGATCCGTCAAGTAGATTACTTAAATTTCGATTAACTTTAGAAGAATATAAGTTTAAAATAGTCTATGTGAAAGGAAGAGACAATGTTGTGGCAGATGCTTTATCGAGAGTTTGTTTAACGTCTGATGAACTTAAAAGTATGAATGAACAAGTAATGGCTGTAATGACCAGAGCGCAAAAGAAAAACCTGAATGAGTTAAGTAAGAGTAAGAATGACGATGAAAAGAAGGATCTTAATAAATCCATTAACAATTGGCCTGATCAACCAAGAGTTGTGGATATATAAGAAAACCGTGTGATTCAGTAGAAATGTGTTTGATTGAAGGCAATAAATTAAAACAAATTAGAGATAATGGCTTGATAACTGAAGAATTTGAATGTTTTACATTTATAGAGGGTAAAAAGACACTATACGTTAATCTTGATTTCAAGGCGCATTTCTCGCGAGCCGAATTTGTGCAGAAATTAAGCAATTTTTGTGAAAAGATACGTATCAATGAAGTGTGTATAATTAAAAATAATGATAATATAGAATTTATCAAAAGTGTTTGTGATGAAATAACAACACTTAGTAATTGGTCCGGACCGCGAATATGCATATTACGAGGCGTAAAAAGAATAGATGACGACAACGAAAAGACATTTATTATGAATGACTTTCATTTACTGCCATCCAGCGGTCATGCTGGAGTGCACAGAATGATAAATACAGTCAAAAGTCGATACTATTGGCCAAGTATCGACAAGGATGTCCAGGAATTTGTTAAAAAGTGTACAAAATGTCAGAAACATAAATATTTTCGTAACATAAAAGAACCGATGGAAATTACCACAACAGCTTCCTCGGCTTTTGAAAAGATATACTTAGATGTAGTGGGGCCCTTAGATAGAGACGAAAATGGTAGTTATTATATATTGACTATGCAATGCGAGTTAACAAAATTTGTACAAGCTATTCCTTTGCAAAACAAAGAAACAGTGTCCATTGCAGATGCATTTGTTAGACAGTTCATATTAAGATTTGGTATTCCGATGATTACCATACCAACACGATTGATGGTATACTTTATTGCTGCTTCCTTAATGGTCACAAGAGTCAATCAATCAATCAACTTTGTATGATTTTAATTTAAGGGCCACCGAGACTGCCTCCGTAAGTCCCAAGCGTATAAAACTTCGCCATCTTCCTGATTCCGGGTAGCTTCCGTTTTCATTTCTTCAAATGCTGTGAAAATTCATTTCGTTTCGTTCCAGCCAGCATGCTGGTCTTGCTTTAAGTAATTCATATTAAGCTTACTTCGTGCCTGGTGCGGTGCTTGCGTGCACTTCAATCAGCCGTCAGTAAACCTAGATTTGAAAGCCGCACTCAACCTAGTAATTCTAATAGAAAACTATAAAATACTTTAATAAAACTGTTTTTTTATGGATTGCATTGCTTTTAATTTACCTATTTTTATATTTTTGATATTTTGAATATTTCGCAGAACCCGTGGTCACGAAAAGACAGCAGTGTTCAAAGTCCCAATGTTCTATTTAACCATGGCTACCTTCAGCTAATTATTGTTTTTAGTAAGATCTTTGCAGAAAGAAATTATGGTATCTTTAAATATTTTCTTGCATAGACAAACTCTGGTTTGGAGTTAATTTCAATTATAATAGGATCCCAATCTTAATGTAAATTAGCTCAGCCATCTTATCTTTTGAATTTAGGATGATTTTTAATTTCTGTAGCTTTGCAAATAATACATGAGAGGAATCAGTATTCATTTGTGAGAATTTGTGGTATTGGGTCATTGCAACAATCTGTTTTTTTTTGTTTCCTTTAGTCGCGGAGGAGTTTACACATTACGTACATACATTATACATACATACTTGTACATAAAAAATATCAAGACCCGGAAGAATCTTGTAGGACATTTAATGTTCCTTGCGGGATTCGAACTCGGCAGCACCGCAACCAAGCTTCGCCACTTCTCTACCGAAACAACACGACGGACACAATTAGCTGAAGGTAGCCATGGTAGAGCTACGACGATTCATTTTACATCATTTTTATAGATTTAGGGTGACGAGCGACCATACAGTCCATCTGTCAGTATCATCCATCACTTGTACTGTGGCCCATATATATCTAAATTTATCCTCAATTAAGAATCAAAATAAAGACGCAACTAAAATAGACTGCATCGTTTCTAGTAAAAGATTTTCCGAGTCTCACTTGTCATACGAAACACAGTAACGTAAAGCTACTAATTTATGGTGATATTATATAAGAGCTTGATTCTAAGCCGGTCGAGCTGACTCATTCGCGCTACAACCATAATATTGGCCGCAGCGTGGCTAATATTATAAATAATAAAGCCAAAAACTTTAAAAGCTTGGAATTCTTCTATTGATTTTTTATTTCATCGGAATTCTGGTAATTTTTAAAAGGACAAAAATGTCTATTTGACCATGTCGCATTCCAAATCGTAGATCTTCTCAAAGACTTATTCGACTAAATTTACAATTTTATTAATTATATTATTTCTTGGTATTGTGCTTGTGTCTTGTTTGTTCGGAGGTTAGAATTGGAATGTGAGTTATGTGAGAAGTGAGAACGAATGTGTCGGGTGTGGGGAATGACGTGGTGAGTATTTGTGTAGTGTGATTGGTTGAATGTACGGTTGGTGTACGACTCTATACAATAACATTATATTAAGCGCCTAATAAGAAATGCAATAGGGCGTTCATGGCTGGCGTTGACACTACTCTCGTTCCCCGGATTTCTATAGCAAAGGTATACATAAATTTTCATTAAAATGACAACAATACATTGACAATTATGGCCTCCGAATAATATAATACTAATTTTCACCAAAAAAAAACTATCTATAATTTTAATATTGCTTCACAGCGTACGCTTCAGACTGCATGCTTCAAAACATACTTAACAAATTTAATAAATAAGGAGTCATAAAATGAAGTACCAATTGACGAAGATATCGTGTAGCGTAGCGTGAAGGAATACATACAATCTCCTTGAAAAGCTTCTTATATGTTTACCCGACCGCTTGACGCAAAGAAGGTTAATGTGTCTTATCAGCCTATATTTATGTACGTATGTTTGTTCTTTTGTGGTGTCCTAGAGACCAAACGCGTGGGACGATTTTGATGATTCTCAGGTCAATCGATTCGCCTTAATCTCATATTATGTTAAAGTCATGACAGTAATAAAAATTCAATATGGCTATAACCAGACGCCATATTGTTAAAAATAAAAAACATAAAGTCGTCGACTTTTGTCAAGTGAGGTATCATTGAATAATTCTTTGTAAATCATCTGTAGGTTTCCGTGTTCAATTATTATTTCGAATGACTATTTAGGATCTATAACGATTTGAAGTTGGTTATAACCATTCCCACATTAAAAGTTATAAATTTTCAATACTTGTAATAAAGTTGTGATAAAGTTCTCATATAATCGTATAATAAATAGGCCTCATTAATAAATTCGTAACGCAGTCGGGATTTTTTAAAACTGTATTTAAGCATTAGGCTCACGTTAAAAGTATACACAATACGTTAGAGCTTGTACAATTATTGCTTTTTATGTAATTCATTCCATTACCTACAGATGGTAACAGTGGTAGAGCCACGCGGCAGCTTTGCTGTTGCACATATGGGTCGACTCAAACCGGGGTGGTACCACGACCTCGCAGAATGCCGACGTGAAGTGGAAGCTCTGCTTCCGCGTTTCGTCTGGTGAGTGAGGTGGCCGGAGGCAAATCCCAATCAATAAGGGTAACTACTTTGTCTCCTTCTGAGTGGGTGTAGGCTTCCCCGTATTCGGGGGGGGGGGCAAAATTCCGCTCAAGACTACAACTGCTCGGGGCAAACGGAGCAACAAGACCAAGGCGACCCCTGCCACGCTGTCCGTGAATTTCTGCAATATCAGGGGACTTCACTCTAACCTAAACGCCGTCCACTACCATCTCGAGACGGCGACGCCGGCTCTGCTCTTCCTGACCGAGACGCAGGTGTCCTCTCCGGCTGATGTCTCGTATCTCTCCAACCCGGGGTACAAACTGGAACACTCCTTTGTGCCTCGGGCTGGAGTTTGCGTTTACGTCAGAGAGGACATCTGTTCTCGACGCCTCGGCAGACTTGAAGGTTCGGACCTGTCCATCCTTTGGCTACGCGTAGACAGCGACGACCATCCGCGCGTCTACGGGTGCCTCTATAGGTCCCATAGCGGTAATGCTGAAACAGACCGACTCTTCGACCACGTCCAAATGGCTACAGATTCGTTGCTACAGCAGATCCCCTCCGCAGAGATCGTGATCCTTGGCGACTTTAACACCCATCACGCCGAATGGCTTGGTTCACGTTTGACCGATTATGCGGGGAGATCTGGACTGACGTATCAGCGTCCCGGGATGTAAACACCAGCGCTATAAAAAAGAAGTATAATTCCGCCTCTAGGTCCTTCAAAAGAGTCATTGCCAAGGCAAAGTCAGAGCACATTGGCAGAATTGGCAAGAAACTAGTTCGCCTTCCTTCTGAAACCCGTGCATTCTGGTCTCTTGCCAAGGCTGTCCAGGGGAATTTCTGTCAGCCATCTCTTCCATCTCTGCACAGGGAGGACGACTCACTGGCCCATACCGCAAAGGAGAAAGCCGATCTTCTAGGCACTTTCTTAGCGTTCAACTCGACTCTCGATGACGGGCGGAGTACGCCGCCGACCATCCCGCGGTGTGAGTGCTCCATGCCGGAAGTGCAGTTCACACAGCGCTCTGTTCGCAATGTACTCCTCTCCCTGGACATCCACAAGTCGAGTGGGCCTGACGGAATCCCCCCAATTGTGCTGAGGGCGTGTGCTCCAGAGTTGGCACCGGTTTTAACGCGTCTTTTCCGGTACTCCTACTCCCTAGGCTTAGTCCCAAAATCAAGGAAGACGGCTTTCGTCCACCCGATCCCTAAAAAAGGCGACCGCTCAGACCCGTCCAACTACCGGCCTATCGCCATCACCTCCTTGTTCTCCAAAACAATGGAGTCTATTGTAAACTACCAGCTCATGAGGTACCTTGAGGATCACCAGCTGATAAGTGATCGCCAATACGGTTTTCGCCGTGGCCGGTCAGCTGGTGATCTTCTGGTCTACCTAACTCATAGATGGGCGGAGGTAGTAGAGTCCAAGGGGGAGGCATTGGCCGTTAGTTTGGACATTGCGAAGGCCTTCGATAGGGTTTGGCATAAAGCGCTTCTTTCGAAGCTTCCTTTCTATGGGCTTCCCGAGAAATTGTGCGATTGGATCACCAGCTTTCTTGCAGATCGGAGTATCAAGGTCATTGTAGACGGTGCAAGTTCCGATTGCAAGCCTATTAATGCTGGTGTTCCACAAGGCTGCGTGCTATCGCCAACGCTGTTTCTTCTGCATATCAATGATATGTTGCAAACCCGTAACATTCATTGCTATGCAGATGACAGCACTGGTGAATGGTGATGATCTTTACACCCGCCGAGCCAATATTTCTCGAGAAAACGTCTCCGAGTGCCGGGACAAACTTGTGTCTGAAGTCGAGTCTTTGCTGAACAGAGTCTCGGATTGGGGGCGACTAAATCTAGTCCAGTTTAACCCCCAGAAGACACAATTTTGCGCGTTAAAAAGCTTGGCGTGCTCAGCAGAGCGGGACAGTATTTCATGTCGGCACACCGCCTACGACTTTACAAGGCGCAGGTTCGGCCGCACATGGAATACTGTTCCCATCTCTGGGCTGGGGCTCCCCAGTACCAGCTCCTTCCACTTGACCGCATCCAGCGCAGAGCGGCTCGAATCGTCGACGACCGAGTGCTTTCCGATCGGCTCGATTCACTGGCACTGCGAAGAGATGTTGCATCTCTTTGCATTTTATTTCGCATATACCATGGAGAGTGCTCTGAGGAATTGTTCGGATCAATCCCAGCCGCCAAATTTCGTGAACTCACTACGCGGCAAACGTCCCGATACCATCCACACCATCTGGATGCTTGGCGGTCCACCACAGTACGTTTCAAAAGGAGTTTTCTTCCGCGTACAACCTCTCTGTTTGGAATAGTTTACCACCGGCGAGTTTTCCGGACCGATACGACCTGGGGACCTTCAAGAAAAGAGCTATAAAGGGCCGGCACTCTGCAATTCCCCTGGTGTTGCGGTTGTTCATGAGCAGCGGTAGTCACTTAACATCAGGTGAGCCGCATGCTCGTTTGCCCCCTCTTCTATAAAAAAAAGATCGTATTGCAAACCGCCATAGAAAGAAGCTGTCAAAGACAGACAGGCAGAGATATGGAATTGTCTGGTGCTTTGATTTCCTCCGAGACGGCTTCATAACAAATGCGACCGGAACAAATCATTGTGTTCAGTGCTCATTGTGAAATTAAATTCAGATATTTCGTAGCAATGATTTTTAAATAAAAGCCTATGGAAAATGAGTCTGTAATAATTATCTTTATAAAACGTTATGTAGTTATCTTTAAGAAACCTATTTTCTTAATTAAATTTTAAAATTACTTATTTAACACGGTAGGGCCACGCCGCAGTTGTAGAGAAAATGAATACCAGCGTAAAAGCAGGTACCAGCAGCAGCTTAATGCTACCGTGTTTCGTATGTTGGGTGTAGAGAACCGGAGATACTTTTTACTGATAATGATGTATTCCAACTTAGTACTAAGGATTGCAAGCCATCTACTAGCATAGATGTCTATGGACCACAGCATTCACTTATCGTTAGATGGACTGTGCGCTGGTTTGTCACCTTTATTCTATAAAAAACTTTAAAATTATTTTTTGTATAGTAAATATTTTTTAAATACGTACATCTGATGATAGTCGGTGAATACAGCATACCCGCACAATTATACAACGGAAGAATTATACAAGCTTACTAGCAGAAATATGTAAGAAAAATAAAATAAATATTTTATTTTTCCGCACCGCTATAAAAAATACAGTAAGATAGAACTAATTCCTATAACAAGTTTCAGAACCAGTTTTAAAAATATACATATATGATTAAAAAAAGGAATATTAATAATTTTAAGACACACCTCATACTCACGACTTAAAATTGATTAATTATTTAACTAAAGTGTGGGATATTTTTCAACGAATCGCCGATAACTTTTATATTTTTTATAAAGCCATGTTTTCACTGCAAAACAATTGTCTATGTTCTACGCTGACGGGAGCAATTAGTTTCGCAATAGATTTTGACGACTGTGAACGTAATTAATTGCTTATTAATATGCCTACCTCATTGGTCTAGTGTTCGTAAATTTTTATTGTTATTAAGTTTCGCCGTGGTAGCTCAGTGGTTAACGCTCGCTGTAAATATAACAGAACGCAAGTAACCCGGGTTCGATCCCCGCCGGCACCAATGAAATTGTTAATTGCAATTTTAAGTGCTGATTTACCACGTGCTCGGCGGTGAAGGAAAACATCGTGAGGAAACCTGCATGTCTGAGGAATAAGAAAAAAAATATTTCGAAGACATGTGAAGTTCGTCAACACGCATTTGGGCAGCGCGGCGGACACTTCCTTGCCCTAAACCCTCTCAGAAATGAGGGGAGGCCTGAGCCCAGCAGTGGGACGTATATAGGCTGTATCTTTTTTTTTTTTGAGTTTTTCTGTCAAGAAATTCTCGGTAGTTGCTCGGAGTCAGGAAGTTGGTGGTGTTTCACCCGGCGCTAGTCCTGCGCCTGATTTATTTCTCGTCCCATCGAACTACGAGAGTGAGAAATTAAAGAGAACCCCTGTGCTTGCGCATACACTCAGGCACTGTAATCCTGTTCTGTAATATTATTTTGTTATATATTGAATTATTTTAATATAAAAAGGAAATTGTCATTATAAGTATGCAGGTAAAATAAGAAAAAAATTGCGCGCGTGTGTGTGTGTGTGTGTGTGTGTGTGTGTGTGTGTGTGTGTGGTCACAATCGAACCGTTGTTTTATTTGCACGCGTGTTATTTGACAGCTACTGCGTACCTATACAAGTGCACTTGCAGCTTGTAACACAAAGAAGGCTACAGATTGGCTGTGAGCTCTGAGAGCTAATATTTGTTGCCTTACAGCCTGTAATTATATTGACTTTCAATATCCTTCATTTAGCAACAGAAATGTGCAAGAAGATAGTAACCACGCAAACAGACCTCTAGGGAGAATAGGATTCCTGAAACGCCAAATAAAATAGTTTATAGTTAGAAGGGAGAGAATTACACCGACAAATAAATATTTCAAGATCCAAGAAAATTGGAATCCGCCACGCATTGAGGCTATGTGGATTTCAATTTTCTTCGTGCTTTCTCTAGTTTCTAGTCTCTTAATAAAAAGATGAGACGTACCTAGCCGAGAAACTTACATGTGGACTTACTTTATCTCTTATATCTGAAGGATGATAAATGCTCACATATTTTCATGTACACCTTCGTGTACCACAAGGTGGTGTCCTAGGACCTACTTTGTTTTAATATATATATAAACGACCTATGTTTATTTATATGGAGATAATACTGCTATAGTTTTTCATAGAAAAACATGTGAAGAAGTTCATAGTTCTGCGGAAATAGGCTTAAGAAAAATAACCACTTGGCTTATATCTAACGTTTTGACACTTAAGATGAATATGACAAATTATATATGATTCTCAATAAATAAAAACCTAAACTATAATATCAAATCTACAAAGACACGACTGTAACGACCAGAGTGTAAATTGTACGTGTCCTACCATTAAGTACATGGATTCAACTAAATATTTAGGCATAATTATTGATCAACGATTATCTTGGCACTCCCATTTGGAACTCCTAGCTAGCAGAATTATAAATCTTATTTAGATTTTTAAAACCTTTAGAAATGTCAAGAGCTGTATAACCCAAGTTCATCCAAGTAATATATAGTTTATTCAAGTTTGTTATAATCTAAATTTATACAGCTCTTGTTGAATCAATACTGTCTTACTGCACCCCAGTGTGGAGAAGAGCATAAAAACAATGTTTTTTAATAAATATATTTAAGTTTTGTTATGTTAAGACTATTTAAAATGTTTTAGATATTATTTAGGTTTTAAAATTTTCACGAAATATTCTTCGTAGCGGGACATCCTAGCACAGGTATACATTTAAAAAAATACAACAACGGATTAATTTATCTATTTTACCTAACCATGCAATAATAGTAAATTATTTTAAATTAATATGTGTACAATCACTTCGTACGTATACCTTGGATAAATTGTGTCATGTTAGAATTGAGGGTAGTAAACTATTAAGTGTTAAAACTCCCCCACTCATTCGAGCACTGTAAAGTGCTACGCAGACAACTGGAATCAGTCATTCTACGAGGCTAAATCGTTGTGTTCTGTTTACTTTACTTTGCCTTTTAGCACAAGCAAGCTCCATCGCATCGTGATGGATAATTCTGCTGATTCGTTTAATTGTATTTATTTCTAATGCGTTCCATGAAGATTTGATAACCTAAAGTCGTTACTTAGAAGTATTCATTTACTTAAATAGTTTTGAGAATAGTTTAATACGCATAATGTTCCTTTTATAAACCATAGAAGGTGTAACTCTTTAAAATGAAATACCCTGTTGAGACTTTTCTTAAAATAATTATCCTCTTTATAAGGTAAAACATCTGATAACTTTCTTACTATTTGCAACGCTTAAGTTCTTTAAGTACAGCTTTAGGAAGACCGGGTCAAGAGCTCTCAGAGAAGGAACTTGAAAACTATTCGGCAATCGAAAAACTTTAAAACTGATTTAAATCTCTCTTCCAATTTGCGTAGTGTTCGCTAGCGAATATTGTTTCCTTTACATATCTGCTGAATGATATAATAACTTATAATAGCTGATAATGTTATATTTATTCAAGTCAAACAGATTAAGTTTAATTTATTTAAATTGAACATAACCAGAGAGCTCTTTTGTAAATAGCTAAAAAACGTGTTTTACCTCAGATCCACTCTCACATGCACACCCATACGTACAAGCGCACATACATGTGCATACACGATAGCCGAGTGCTGGTGGTAACGTAAGAAGACCAATCAGCCCATGGACACCTGAACCAATTTCAAATTAACAAATCTAGTTATGCGTTATCAACTCTGAGGACTATGACTGTTGAAATTCCATGCAGCAGAGAATTTCTACCACCTAGCAAAGTTTCCTACCACTTCGAAACGAATAGGCAACTATTTGACATAATAAAAATACCATATATTGTTTATTTTCAAAACCCTGAATAGGTGGTAGGACCGGTAGCACAACAATGGAACTTCCTACATTTTTCGAGCTTGAAACGCTCCAAAATCTTCTGAATTGGTTAATTATTGAGCTCGAAGGGTATTAAAAAAACGATCATTTAGAAATTTTTAAATGGCTATAACTGTACGCTTTGTTCGATTTTTATTTACTTGGCGTCGTATAGATCAAAGCATTTAAAAGTTATCTAAAAAAAAGCGATTATTTAGAAATGTTTAAATAGCTATAATTTTTGAACGCGTCGTTAGATTTTAACTTACTAGGCGGCATTTGAGGCTTTTTATGGGTTTTTCCGAGGGTTTTAAGTACAAAAAAGTGCCTTTATCGATATCTAGAGTTAATTAGTCAAATATTTTGAAAAATATTCAGAATTTTTTTTGAATATCTTTAAAACGGCTCAAGATTGATTTTAAAATGTACCCAGGTAAAAGTTTCAATGACACACTTTTGAACATTATATCGACCAGCTCGATCGGTTGATTCGTTCTAAAGATATTGTACGACAAAATTCTACTTACATACATACACACACAAAAAGTCTAGCACCTGATCTCTTTCCGGTCGTGTCGGTTAGCCTTCCCATCGAATGATGAGAGCGAGGGAATAAAGAACGCACAATGTCTCCGTTGAGACTCAGTATACAGTCCTCCAGACCGAATTCATTGGGATGAAATAAAGGACATTACATTACATTATGTACGTAATGTAAAGTAAAAAGTAAAGTAAAGTAACAACATATATACGTCCCACTGCTGACACAGGTCTCCTCTCACTTCTGAGAGAGTTTCAGGGGAAGGACTTCAAATGTCTTAGAAATATTTTTTATACATAATGTGTTGTAATGTTATTCGACTTTTTAGTCGCGAACACACCAAAGAAGTATTATAATCGAGACGTCCTTTACAAACAGTCCTTACATGAGTATTTGATCTCGCCTCGTACAAATATTTACAAAGGTCAAATAAGAATTAGGATAACTTTCCACACGCTATTTATTTTAACGGAAGCATAATCTTTCTTTTTAATTATTATGTAAAGAATACAAGCAATGCTATCAACATAACTTACATTCCCGTTTATTACTCTAAGTTAGCCTAACTAAAATGCATGAGTGAGGTGAGTGGTCCGCGACATTTGTCAAATTGCGAATTCGAATTCACGACTTTTACCATTTGACTTTCGCTTTTTAAACTAATAATTTATATTTAATTGACATATTGAGAGTGTTCTACATTTTGTGTCATTCCTTAGAGGATGCACATGTTTAGCAGTGGATTAGTGAAAGGTTTTACTGATTATGACACAATATAACTATCATAAAATAAGCAACCTAGGTATACTGCATGATATTTTTACCGTCTGGAAAAAATAATAGGGTGAACGGCATAGAAGCCTATGGCACTGATATTTTACAATTTATTTTTATTTTACATAAAAATATTATGAAATTGATCTATCAATAAATATCTTCTAATAATTGGGTTCGTATTATTTGAATTTCGATAGTTTTTAATTGATTTATTTATTGAGTTAAAAAGTTGTTGTTATTTTTTTAGTACCGAAAGTTTATTTCAAATTAGTAAGTAGTATTTATTGATGGATTATAACAGATAAATAATGCTACTTGATTTGCATATGCATTGCTACTTGACGACAGAAAACATATGCTGATGGCACTTAGGTATCTAGACGTGCTTTAAAAAAGAAGCCAGATAATACAAAGATTGTGGTAAGATATTTCAAAATTGTAGTAAACATACCTTACTTTTTGTTATTCTGAAATACCTGCCATTTTAGATCATCATCATCATTATCATTAAAGTCTACTGCTGTACATACTCGTAGCAAGGCCTCCCCACGGATTGTTTTATAGGAGAGATATAGGCCATAATTGTTACGCTTAGCGGGCGGTTTGGCAACCGAAAGTTTTTATTATTTTGAGTTGTTTTAAGGATGCTGCGGCATTTCTTGATTTAGTAGGGAGGTGGGGGGGGGGGGCTTAGAGTTCTAGCCTGTGAAAAATTCAATATTGATTCAAAATTTATTTATGGTTTTAAAAAATATTTGAAAATATAATTAAAATAGAGTAAATTTTCTTGCTTCTAACAAATAAAAGAGGAAAATGTGAAAGTGTACCTTAAGGATCTTTGTAAAATATCAAAGGAAACTAGGGTCAAATTTTCTTTGCCTCAAACACTTAGCCCAACGCAAACTAGAAAACTTCGCTTCTTCTGCCTCAAGTGCTCCTCGAAAATTCCATTACTCTCAAGTATGAAACGAAGACCCTTAAAAGTAGATTTCAATGACAGATACTGACATTTTCATTCAGAATGTAATAAAAATTCTTGAATATTTATATTTTTAGAGTTGTGTAATATCACACAAAATACCAGCGTATAATAGCAGCATAATTTTGATCTATTTTGTTGTAACTTTACCATTCGGTGGACAATGTGCTTATCTTTCTTCCTTATTCTATAAACCTACTTACACAGACGGACTTCTAGACAGAAAATTACTCCTACCACCTAGAGCCTATAGCCTGTGAACTACCACCGCTCTAAAAGTTATAGCCAATATACGTCCCACTGTTGGGCAAAGGCCTCTTCTCGTTTCTGACAGGGTTTTAGGGCAAAGAAGTGTCCGCCATACTGCCCCAATGCGTGTTGGCGAACTTCATATGTCTTCGAAATATTTTTATTTTTTTATTTCCAAGACATGCTGGCTTCCTCATTATATTAAACTTCACCGCCGATCACATGGTAAATCAACACATAAAATTGCAATTAATGATTTAATTGGTGTCGGCGGAGGTCGAACCCGGATTGGTCGCGTACTGTGAAATTTAAAGCGAACGCTAACCATCTGAGCTATCACGGCTCCTACGGAGCAATGTTGATGGCATACTGATTTAACAATATAATCTACCACTACATACAACCTTTATATTTATGTTTAAGAGACTAGTTTGAAAATCCCATAGTAAGAACAATACCACCTGATTTATCCAACTTTTGTTTCTCACTCTCTCTCTTTCGCTATATATAAGTGATATTTTGGATATGTATTTTAAAATTTATCCCGTACTATATTATTTTATTATTTATATATATTTTGTATGTAAGTACCCACTTAATATATTTATTGTTTTTCTTTATTAGATAGCAGATAATTAAGTATGTAATTAGTTAAGTATGTATATTTTACTATGTTTTATTTATTTTCATTGTATTGTACCTTATGTCTCTAGGTATTACTCATTTATTAAATTTATGAAGTGATTGTCCACACCTGTCACAGTTCATCAAATCATCTAGGATTTACAGTTACAAACTAGTAGAGAATGCAATAAGGCATTAAGCCCGGCCTTCATATCACTTACTCATATGAGGTATCTAATAAGAATAAAATAAAAATAAACCGTACCGTGTATTGACGGACGGACCACTACCACATGTCATCCCAAGGGAGCCTTTGAGGCGACGGAGAGAAAGTGGAACAGGCGATAGGCAGCAGCATCTGCCTGGTAACATCTCAAAATAATAAAAAACTGCGGTCCAACTCGCTTACCAAGCGTAATAACTATGAAAAAATACCTCCATGGGGAAATCTATGAGGTAGGCCTATGTTCAGCACTATGTTTTATATGCTGTAAGCTATGGTTGGAGGTAAATAAAAAATACACCCCCATAGATGTCTTCAGCGGCAAAAGGTATAATATTCTACAATCGAACAGCGTTCTTTTTTATCACATTTCGTCGCCTTTAATTTTGCAAGAATATTTCACATTATGGGGCTTGGATTTAAGCTTGTGATTGTCTCTGAATATCTTAAGTTATTTAAATTTCACTACTATTATCATGAATATTATCATGGGGAAGAAAGATTCTCGAGTGGCAGCCTCGTACCTGTAGGCGTAGTGTAGGGCGACCCCCCACTAGATGGAGTGACGACCTGGTAAGACATACAGGAAGTCGATGGATGCAGGTGGCTCAGGACCGTGCTTTGTAGCATTACTTGGGCAGGCCTATGTTCAGCAGTGGACTTGTGAAGGGCTGTAATGATGATGATTATTATTATTATCATATCCGTAGACAGCGAACAGCGTTGGTGATGGCATGCAGCCTTGTATTCAGAGCCTGCACCGTCTATTACTAACTTGGTGCTCCAATCAGCCGGACAGCTAATGATCCAATCGCACAATTTCTCGGGAAGCCCATAAGAAGGAAGCTTCGAGAGAAGCGCTTTGTGCCAAACCCGATTTAAGGACTTCGCTATGTCCAAACTAACCGCCAATGCTTTGTAAAATTGTAAAATGCCATTCTTTGGATTCGATCGCCTGTGCCCATCGCTTTGTTAGATAACAAGAAGATCACCAGCTGAGCGATCCCGACGGAAACCGTACTGGCAGTTACTTATCAGCTGGTTGATCTTCAAGGTACTGCATGAACTGGTTGTTAATAATAGACTACATTATTTTGGCGAACAAGATGGTGATGGCAATAGGCCTGTAGATGGACGGGTCAGTACGGTTACTTTTTTTAGGGATCGCGTGCATGAAGGCTGTCTTCCCTGAATTCGGGACTACGCCTAGGGAATAGGAGTACCGGAAAAGATGCGTTAGAATCGCTACCAACTCTGGAGCACACATCCTCAACACAATTGGAAGGATTCCGTCAGGCTCACTCGACTTGTGGATGTCTAAGAAGAGGAGTGATTTACGTACTGAGCACTGTGTGAATCCGCACATCTAGCATAGAGCATTCACACCGCGGAATGGTCGGCGGTGAGTTTCCATCGTCATTGAGAGTCGAGTTGGAAGCAAAAAGAGAGTCTAAAAGATTGGATTTTCTTTTGCGGCGTGGGTCGGTGAGTTGTCCTGTCTGTGCAGAAATAGTAGTAATGGCGTACAGTAATTCCCTTGGACAGCTTTGGTGAGAAACCAGAATGCACGTGTTTCCGAAGGCAGGCGGACTAATTTCTCGCTGATTCTGCCAATGTGCCATTGTGCTATTTTGCCTTGGCAATAACTTTTTTGGAGTACCTGGAGGCGAAGTTATACTTATTTTTAAGCTTGCTGTCGTTTACATCCCGAGCCATATCCCTATTACCACTTACTACCAGGTATTGTGGTCAAGTACTGGCTTATAATAAATAAAAAAATACAACAATAATTCTTCCGCATATTAATTATTAAACTAAGATATTACTTTATTATTATTATGTTTAAATCTTATGTTTACATAATGAAGTTTTCAACAAAACAAGTTAAGCTGAACGAAGCTGAGAATTTGTTAAAAGTTACGCGACTATTGAATTTCTCGTAAATTACATTGTTATAGGCGAAACAAGTTATTTCAAGCTTAATAAACTGTTTTAATTTTACTTTCGCTTTAAATATTATCACGCATATTTTAATTGTATCACACAGCTATTGTAAAGTTTTATTATTAATAAATACTATTCAAATTTAAGTTGTAGGTGAATGCAGTACACTGAGAAAAAGGGCTCTTTACTCTAATGTGGGAAGACAGAACATGTCAATAAAGGACCCTACGGTAATTTACAGTGCTGCGTTAGCCCCTCTCTCAATATAAAGAAGTAAAAGCTTGGTGTGACAGAAGAAACATGAGAAAAAATGCTATAGAAATGCGATCATTAAGGAGTAGGTTAGGAGTGACTCAGAATGGTAGGGTGAATAATTGTGTGATATGAGAAAAGTGTGGTTTACAAGATAATGTTGTGATCAGTATTAAGAAAGGAATGCTTCAGAGGTGTTGTCATGTAGAAATAGTGATTGAAAGAAGAGTGACAAAGCTAATTTACGTTGCAAACAGTCGGTAAGGCATACCCAAGATGGAATTTTATCGACCAAATTGGCGATATATTTAAGTTGGGCCAAATTACCCTAACCAAGTAAGTACCCTATACCGACAGTATAATGTCGGTACGTACGTACGTGGTAGGGTCACACTGCAGCTATATATTATGGTTGTAGCACGAATGGGTCGTGGACCGGGGAAGGACCACGCTCTCACCATCAAAATAGAATACCATCGTAAAATATCAGCTCAATGCTGCTGTGTTTCGTATGGTGAGTGTGGAGATCCGGAGACCCTTTTTTACTGGAATGGGTGGTGCTGCTTCGTTTGATTCTTAATCGAGAATAAATTTAGATGTCTATGGGCCACAGCATCTATTTACCATTAGGTGGACTGTGTGCTCGTTGGTCAACTTTATATATATATATATGACAGCATGTATCAGAATCGTGCCGTATGGAAGTACGCAGTCTCTGATTTCACCTCTGGTTGTTTATGTTTTTATATTTATTCTTTTTCTTAGCCTTCTAGGAGGGGATGAGTGAGTGAGTGCTCGCGTCCGTAGGCTTCGACCACCTAACCTTAGGCCCACCCTACACGTGTCCCCCGGGTGGTGCTAAACGAGCGACAAAGCCGAAAAAATAGACTCGGCTCCTCGCCGTATGGTAGCGGCGTAAAATCTACCACCACCCCTTGTTCGAATGACTCAGGAAATAAAAGAAATGGCCCCGAGTTCCCGGCGCCCCTTAAATGGGGCAGGGGTGCGAAGAATCTCCGGGAGAAAAACCGGCGACGAGGTTCGCCACCCGTCACGTTCTGTCTCCCGAAGGGGCGAAAAGTGGATTGCGGAAACCCGTCTGGCTACGCTGAATGTATGTGGAGGAATGAATGATAAGATGGATGAAGTTTGCGAAATGATGAATGACAGAGGAATACATGTGTTATGTGTGAATGAGACGAAACGAAAGGGAAAGGATGCCACTGCACATGGCACGTATACCGCGTATTGGTCTGGTGTAGGCGAGACCGAACGGGCGTGCCAGGGAGTCGGTTTCATCCTTTCAGAAAGAATGGGTCAATGTGTGAAAGAGTATGAATGTGTAAGCCCGAGACTGCTATGGATACGAATGAAAGTGGGCTTAAAGAAGCTGTTCCTGCTAGGGGTGTACGCCCCAGACATGTCCAAGCCCGCTTACATTCGAGAGCAGTTTTGGGACATGGTAAGGATGGTGTTGACAAAATGTAAGGAAAATGAAAATATTATTATGTTAGGAGACTTTAATGGAAGGGTTGGGGTGAAGAGGTCTGGTTATGAAAGGATATTGGGAACGTTTGGTGATGAAAGTATAAATGAGAATGGTGAAGACCTCCTCACCGTATGTGCGGAAAAGAATCTTTTTTGTGACGAATACTTTTTTCGTCATAAGAAGATTCACATGTATACATGGGAAAGAGGTGATGATAGAAGCATGATAGATTTCGTAATTGTGGATGAAAGAATGAGGAGCGCAGTCGTAGATACAAGGGTTTACCGGGGGTCCAACGTAGGGACGGATCATTACTTGGTCTTATGTCGAATTAATGGTCTTTTCAAGCGTTGGCGGTATCGGACATCTGTGTCTACCACTGCGTTACAGCGTATAAGAATAGAGAAGTTACAAGATGAAGATGTGAAAGAGAAGTATAAATGTAGACTGAGAGAAAATATTAGATGTTTGAATGAGTTGTGTATGAATGATTTAGACTTGAAGACTGTGTGGGATAATATTAAGAAAGGTTTGGTGGATACCGCCACCGAAGTATGTGGTGTAAGTAAAAGAACAAATGAAAGGAAAAGTAATACGTTGTGGTGGGATGATGAGGTACGGGTGGAAGTTGAATCAAAGAAGAAAGCATGGTTAGATTTACTAGCAACCAAAGCTGGTAATTCTTCTGGTATGAATGATGAGATTGAAAGAAAAAAGGCAGAATTTAGACGTCTAAATAAGAGAGTAAAAGAAGTTGTTGAAAGGAAAAAGAAAGAAAGAATGGATAAGAATGATAGAAGGATATCTGATAATTTCCAGGCTAACATAAAAATGTTCTGGAAACTCGTAAGAACTGCCAGGGGAAATACAAAACAGCCTATAATAAATGCTATAAGAGACGAGAATGGATGTATTCTGAATGATGAAGTTTCGAATTTAAACAGATGGAAGGAATACTTTGAAAGCGTGTTTATGAGTGAAGAGTCGTATGAATTAAATGAACTAGAAATTCCGAAAGAAGTGGAAAGGGGTATGGAGATAAGTGTAGATGAAATAATGAAAGCAATGAAAAGCATGAAAGCAGGTAAGGCAGCTGGATATGATAGAGTATCACTCGAGATGCTAAGGGCTGGAGAGGGAGTGGTGGCAGGCCTGCTGTACACCTTGTTTAATTTATGTTGGGAATTAAAACGGGTACCGGATGACTAGTGTAAAGCAGTTATAGTACCAATATATAAAGGAAAAGGGTCACAGCAGGACTGCAAAAACTACCGCGGTATCAGCTTGCTTAGTATTGTGGGTAAACTGTATTCTAAGGTTTTAATTGAAAGAGTTATGAAAGAAACTGATGGAAAAATTTGGGATGTGCAAGCGGGTTTTAGAAAGGGAATGGGGTGCACAGATCAAGTCTTTTCCATGCGCATGATTGCGGAGAAGTTTTTGGCCAAAAACCAGAAAGTTTTTTGTGCGTTCATGGACTTGGAAAGGGCTTATGACAGAGTGGACAGGAATGTGTTATGGCAAACACTGAACTCATATGGGTTGAGCGCTGGTTTGATACAGGCATTAGGGTCCCTTTATAGGGACTCTAGTGCTTGTGTCAGGATCAATGGGGTCTACTCGGACTGGTTTGGCATCCAAAAAGGTGTCAGACAGGGCTGTGTAGCTTCCCCTTGGCTGTTCAACCTATTTATGGACCGGTGTTTGCAAACTTTGAAAGATGAAGAATGTGGTTTAAGAATGGGCGAGTTAACCGTCAAATGCCTTTTGTATGCCGATGATCAAGTCATATTTGCGTCATCAGCGGCTGAGTTGCAAATGATGGTTACATTAATGAACTGGGAATTAAAAGAAAGGGGAATGAAAGTGAACGCAAGTAAGACGAAAGTGATGGTTTTTGAAAGAGAAGAAAGCAAAACGGTATGTGAAATAAGAATAGAAGGAGAGTTAATTGAGCAAGTGGATGAGTTTGTGTATTTGGGATGTGTATTTAGCAGGGATGGTAGATATGATAGGGATATAGAACGACGAGTAAATGCAGGGAATAGAGTGAATGGGGCACTACACTCTATTATGAAGAACCAGAATGTGTCAAAACAGGCACGTATGGTAATTCATAATGCTGTGTTAGTCCCTACGTTAATGTATGGTAGTGAAAGCTGGGTATGGCAGAAGAAGCACGAAAGTAGAATAAATGCTGTAGAAATGCGTTCTTTAAGAAATATGCTAGGGTTTAATCTGAATGACAGGGTGAGAAATTGCGTGATAAGAGATAAATGTGGTATGCAAGATGATGTTGTGACCAGGATTAAGAAAGGAATGCTTCGGTGGTTTGGTCACGTAGAAAGAATGAATGATGAAAGAGTGACAAAGCAAATTTATATGGCAGATGTGAACGGCCGAGTCGGGAAGGGACGCCCTAGAAAAAGTTTGTCGACCAAATTGGCGATATTTTGAAAATGGGCCACGTTAGAAGTACCCTTAACCGACGAGCATGTATGCGTAGATATATGGATGTAAAGGAGGCGAAAGAGGTATGTCAGGATCGTGCCAAATGGAAGTCCGTAATCTCTGCCTACCCCTCTGGGTGACAGGCGTGAGTGTTTATGTTATGTTATGTAGCCTTCTAAATCTACTGCTAGGTCTCAGCCCTGAAGAAGACAGAGCGCTACGTATATTTCGTACAAAAAAGTTGTTTGCGCGAGTGCCTAGAAAATTTTCTAGGCACTCGCGCAAACAACTTTTTTCTCTCTTCATTACTGCGTTAAATTGAAACCTTTCTCTTTCGTTGCAAATGATTGTAAACGCATAATATTTGAACTCTTACAATAAGTTGAGTATGGTTTTGGTGTCACTTGAAACGTATGCAGCGCTTCGTCTATCTTTCTTTATTTGTCTTGAGTACTGGATATAAATCTTTTAAATAAATAAGTGTGTAAGCAACGAATAATTGGATGTTGTGGCCCATCCACACCTTCATCCACTCTTTTCTTTTACACGAGGAAATGCCTACGCGGATAGGCATGTTTCGCGGGGGCAAAGACGGGTTATGTCAAACTCGCGCATATTAACCTCATAGTGTTCTAGCTTCGCCACATACTAGCAGGAAACAGTTTCACATATATCGATGGTGTACCAGAGCTGGCCGGCCGCCGGGAGGACAACTCCTCTCCTTTCTCCTTCTCAGGTAAAGCGCACCATATCACAAGATGCCCCTTCGTTCTTGGCATCCAACTTCATCTATGAAACGAACGTCCCGTTTTCTGATGCGTGAAGGCCATGGGGCCAGGGAAAATAAGCACTCAGAAACACTAGCCATCCTGACCTCAACGGCGGATCTGGTCTATGGTTCCGCTATCAACCAAGAACTGGCTGCGGAAGGTAGGAGAGTGCCGCCTCGCTATATCGTTACTCCACCATCAGCGTAACCCTTCCAGAAATTCGAAGGATAGAGTGAGTGGCGCATCGCTATACCAACGCACCTCTTACCCCACGACTTCACTTCAACTGCAGCGGGAAAGGACAACCCTCGTTGCGAAACCCACCAACGCGCATCCAAAGTGAGCTAGCCAAGCCAACTCTGATCGGCCACTTCGGGCTACCCCAATACCATGGGCCAACCAAGTGGGGTCCTCTTTGTTCACCGTGGGTTACCAAACTACGGCTTCTAACTCCCTTCGCCACGAGAATATCATAGAATGGAACTTTTTTAATAGACTAAGAGCGACAAACGAGCACACAGTGCACCGAATTGTAATTGGACGCTGCGGCCAATATACATCCACATATATTTTCGAGTAAAAATTAAAATGCAGATGTGTTGTCATCCCCAAGGACTATAATTTTTTTTTTAATTTTAATTTCAAATATTATTTCAAATACAAATAATAAATTTTATTGAATGCCTTGTTACCAGTAAACGGGGTCTGTGGTTCAACGCTAGTTATCGATCAACCGTAAGGACCCAATCGTGCTGCATGTATATACACGCTACAGACGCTACGACTTCAGAAGCAGTTACATTTTTTATAGCATTAGGGTGACAAACAAGCACACAGTCGACCTGGTGGTAAGTAGATGCTGTGGTCCATAGACATCGACATTTAACCTCGATTAAGAATCAAAACGCAGATGCGTTGTCACCCCTGGGGCTAAGATGGAATGCCTCGATTCCAGTAAAACGGGTCTCCGGTTCTCTACACTCACCATACGAAAAACAGCAACATTAAGCTGCTATTTTACGCTGGTATTCTGTGAGAGCGTGGTCCTTCCTCGGTCGAGACGACCCATTCATGCTACAACCATAATATAGCTGCAGCGTGGCTCTACCACGTATATATATGTCGAAATTATTTTACTCGTATACTTCAATTCTTTAAGTTTTCATAAGTCTTTTTCTATTCAGAGAAGGCTTTTACTTTTCATTAAAATTAATTTTCTTAACCCGCTTGAGTGGATTAAGGAATATCAAAAGCTCAAGGTAAAAACTGAAATGTTTCCCTAAACCCCTATTTTCTCAACGTTAGGGATAGAATTCTTTCTACATTTAATTTTCAGATATAGTCGAAATATTTAAAAGTAATCATCAATCAAAGAATATAATTATAATCACTACGTCTATCGATCATAGTAAATTAATTTATGTCTGTTTTAATGTAAAGTAACCACACGTCAATCAAAATGAATAAACAATATTAGAAATTTTGATATCACATTAATGTTGCTGATGAATTGATTAAAATTGTATAATACCTAATATTATTTTATATGTTTATGGGAAGTTATTGTGAGAGTTCCCGACATAAAATAACAGGAAATTATTATTTATTGAAGAAGGAATTTTTTAATTAAAAAACCCTACACTACCCTACACTAGTTACCATCCATACCATTGAAACAGAAACAGAAACTTTTTTTATTCAATGTAGATTATAACAATACTTATTGAAAGTCACTTTTTTCATTTACCACTGGTTCGCAAAAAAAACCTCTGTCCTGGGAAGAACCAGCAAGAAACCCAGCGGGACTATTTTTTTTCCAATAATAGCTTACAATTATGTTTACAATAAACAACACAAGACAAATTAGAAATAGCTTGGTAGCGATCACCCTTCCCATGGGTTATTATCATCCATAAATTCCTTAATATTATAATAACGCTTTTTATACAAACTTAGTTTAATAACATTTTGAACTTCGTGTATGACAAATTTCGTATATTTTCTGGGAGTTTGTTGTAAAAGCGTATACATCGTCCCAAGAATGAATTACTGACTCGGTGGAGTCGAGTAACTGGTACTACTAGCTTGAGTCTGTTCCCAGTATTTACAGAATGAATATCACTTATTTTCGCAAAACTACTTTTATTTTTGTGTACGTACATTACATTTTCATAAATGTATTGAGAGGCCAGGGTTAATATTTTAATTTCCTTAAATTTTTGTCTCAGTGCCTCTTTTGGTTTTAAATTATATATTGCTCTAATGGCCTCTTATGTAAAACAAATATAATTTCAGTGTCAGTCGCGTGTCCCCATAGCAAAATACCATACGACATAATGCTATGGAAATAACTAAAGTAAACTGTTCTAGCTGTTTCAACACTGGTAAGAGTTAGAATCTTTTTTCACAGCATATGCTGCAGACCTAAGTCTGCTAGCTAGTTTTGATATATGGGGGAGCCATTGAAACTTTGCGTCCAGTGTGATTCCAAGAAAAATTGTGGTATCAACAAGACTCAGTTCCCCCCCATTTAAAATAACATTATTATTGACAAATTTAACATTAAGAGTTACGAATTTCATACATTTAGTTTTAGTTCCATTCAAATGCAAATTATTAACATTAAACCAATTGACTAACTTAGCTATAGCATTATTTACTTCGTCGTAATTTGATAACTGTCGTTTTAATTTGAAAATTAATGAACTGATGATCAGCAAATAATACTATATAATGGTTATCCCCTACTATGTAAGGTAAGTCATTAATATATACTACAAATAGAAAAGGGCCGAGAATTGAGCCCTGAGGCACGCCCATTTATACAATCGACCCGGAAGAACTCATACTATTAATGACAACTTTTTGCGTTCTTTCACTTAAATATGAAATAATTAATTTCAGAGCATCGCTTCTTACACCGTAGTCTTGAAGTTTCCTGATTAATTTTTTATGGTGAACACAATCGAAGGCTTTGGATATGTCACAGAATACACCCAAAGCATCCTGTGAAGTCTCCCATGCATCAAATATATATTTAATCAGCTCAACACCAGCGTCAGTTGTCAAGCGACCCCTTGTGAAACCAAATTGTTTTTATGAAGTAAATTATTTACATTAAAAAAATTTAACATTTGATCAAGAATAATTTTTTCAAAAATTTACGTGTTGGCAGTACAGAAATAGGTCTAACATTAGCGGCGTCCAATGTACTACCAGATTTAAATAAAGGTATTACTTTACTATGCTTCATTAAATCAGGAAACACACCAGATTCAATACTAGTATTAAAAATAATAGATAGTTGAGGTGCCATCGCATCTATTATAGACGCAATAACTTTAACAGAAATCCCCCACAGATCGGCGGTTCTCTTAATATCAATAGTCTTAAAATATTTTACAATATCTTTTGATGACACTTTATGAAATGTAAAATTCTTTGTACACACATTTACATTTTGTTTAAGTAATGATTCGGCGACGGCAGGAGACGAATTCAGTGACTTAGTGGTTAAGATCGGAATATCAGTAAAATATTTCTCAAAAACCATTGCGACGTCCTGATCTGATTTAGTTAATTTATTATTGAAACTTAACTGGTAGTTTGAATTGCGAGTGTTGACCTTACCAGTTTCACTATTAATTATACTCCATGTAATTTTAATTTTATTAGAAGCAGTCTTTATTTTGTTGGTCAAATACAATGACTTGGCTAAGGAGCACACTCTTTTAAATATTTTGGTATATTTTTTTTACATATTCCCTAAATTTGACGCTAGGATTATATGACCTTTCATTGTAAAGTTCATATAACCTTTGTCTACTCTTATGGACTCCTACTGTCGCCCATTAATTAAATGCTTTTCGATTGTTCAAGGAGAATGTTTTAGAAGTAAAAGTATTATTAAATTCATTGCAAATAAGCTTAAATAATGTTCCAAAAAAAATTGGATTATTTTGGTATGAAAGTAATGGAAGTTTCTTTACTATGTTACTTCTAAACTTCTCCAAGCGATGTGCATTTACTGGAACAAACACTACTTTTTATTTTTTTTGCTTTTTGTGAACATAAGGTAATGAAACTAATTGTCCACAGTGATCAGAGCTCAATTTTTGAATTATACATTTATTGAACGGCTTAACATTTGTAAAAATGTTGTCTATATATGTTGCACTAGATTCAGCAATACGTGTTGGCTCCAAAAATAAATTAA
This sequence comes from Parnassius apollo, assembly GCA_907164705.1. Lineage (NCBI taxonomy): Eukaryota > Metazoa > Arthropoda > Insecta > Lepidoptera > Papilionidae > Parnassius > Parnassius apollo. The sequence continues at coordinate 1,338,054 of CAJQZP010000095.1, read as the reverse complement.
AGAGACCATGAGATTTAAACAATGATCTAAATTTAATATTGGTGGAGGAAGCTTCTAGGAGATTGATATTAAAGTCTCCACATATTACAACAGATTTATTCTGTTTATTAAGCTTAGCGAAAACTTCCTCCATAATTTTTTCGAAAGTATCATATAAAGAACATGGGGTTCTGTTAACGCTTACAACAATGAGGTGCTCAAACTCAACACATGCTATTTCTACAGTCTCAACAGAGAGGCTCACAATATCTTTACGTTCTGTACATGATAATAATTTACTAGCTAAAATTAAGGAGCCACCTCTTAAAGCTGTTTCTCTATTGAAAGAACTGACCACCTGGTGATTACTGAAGTTAAACATTAAATTATGAGCTTTTAACCAATGTTCAGTAATACATATAATATGAATATTGTTGCTATTTAAGAACAATTCAATTTCTAGTTCTTTGCCTATCATGCCTTGTATATTCTGATGAACCAGGTGTAAACAATTTTTGTTATCATTTTGTGGAGTTATACAATTGCTCAGGATTTGTAAGCTACATTCTAAATTATTTAAATTATTATAACTGCTAGAGATTACCTCTATTGTCTCATTTTCTAATTTAAATTACTTGGAACGGATTCCAAACTACATGTCAAATCATTATGCTGCTCAATAGGAGCAGATGTCTGGGTAACCAAGTCCATGGCTGAGTTAATATATAAATAATAAGATAGCACATTTGCTATCTGTCTTAAATTATATTTGGATAGGTAATACCTATCTGTAGTCAATAATTTCTTAATTAAATTATTAATGTCTATTAAATTAATTCTATTGGTATAATTGTTACAATTAAATGTCAAATTTAAATTATTGTTACATGATAAATTATTCATTAATTAATTTAAATCATATCTTATTTTATTCTCCTGTGGCCAACCCTGTATATAAGGCAATGTAAACAATATTATTTTGAGTACATTTAAGGTATTGAGGTAATCAATATATTTTAATAATTTATTTTTGTTTACATTGCCTCTTCTCCTAACAAGAAATATTAATGTGCTATTAGGACAAAACTTACTAGTTAAAAATTTATTCATTATATGACTAAAGGATGCTCCAGGCATACAATAATTACTAGTTACCTGTCCTTTTAAATGGTTATTTAACATCATGCCCAAATTTTTACCTATGTCATCACAATACGTAATAACTTCATGTTTTTTAATATTTAAACTACTTTTTAAGTTTTTATTCTTTGTTATGGCACCGTCATAGAGTGATGGTGAACTAAGACAGTTACTATTTACACATATTGTCTCCGATGAACATGGTATGGAGCGTTGATTCTCACTCTGATGTTTTATTAAGGAGTCAAAGCGCTCCTCATTGTATTTACATGACTTTACCAGATCATTCATGGCCAATATGTGTTCTTTAATCTCAACCTGAGCCGATGCATATTTATTGGAGATAATTTGTAAGCAGTTTTTAAGCGACAAAACTTCTGAATTGAGACACTCTATTTCAGTCTCATAACAGTTTTTCATATTTTCCACCTCAATTGAATACAATTTAAGTTTATTAATTAATTCCTGCTTTTCCTTACATATATTTATATAATTTTTTGTATTAATTTTGGCTTTAATTAACTTTTGTACTTTCCTAACATATTTATTAATTTTTATGTATTTCTTTAACTTTCTTCTACTGAATGTAATCCTTTCCGCTGTTCTTGATGTGACAACATCATCACCAGTCAAATCGATTGTTGTGGAGGGTTGCAATGTTTTTGAAGATTTAAATTCTATGAGCTCATTGAACAAACTTTGAGTTTGGGCCACTTTCAATTCACCATTACCATAACAGCCTATCAAAGTCCACTGCTGAACATGGGGCCTCCCCCATAGATTACCTCATAGAGGGGATATTTGCCATAGTTGCCACGCTTGAGAAGCGAGTTGCCAAACGCTGTTTTTTATTACAATTATTATAAATATGGGAAAGGACGTTATTAGAAATATGGGGGAAGGACCACGCTCCCACAGGAAACCAATTAAATTGCAGCTTAATAAATGCTGTTATGTTTCGTGTTATGAGTGCACAGAACCGGAGAGCCATTCAACTAAAAAAGAGGCATTCTATCCTGGTCTTTAGGGCTAACAACGTATCTGCATTTGGATTATTTATAGAAGGTGGAGATGTGGATGTCTGGGGGCTGCAGCATCCACTTCGGGTGGACTGTGTGCTCATTTGCCGTCTTTATTGTATGAACAATCCCCCCTTTTTAAAAGGATAGGCCCATTTCCAGCAGTTGACTTTATGAAGAAATTAAAAATTAAAAGAATAATATGAACGGGATATTTGAAATTGAAAAAAAATTTAAATATCGTAATGATTATAAATACGATGAAATGCAGATGGTTGGTTAGGTGCTGCGTACTCGCTTTAAATTACATATTACATAAACAACCCAAGTTAAACCTCTGTCGGTACCGTATGAAATTTAATATTTTACGGTTCCATTTATATTCTATTTATATATATTCTAATAGAATCCGTAAATTTAGTTTTATTTAATTTTACAGTTCTAAGTCTTTCTTTTTCACAAGTCGTCAGCGAAAAAAAACATCGTGAATATTTAATAATAATATACTGCAGACTGAATTTCGGTAACTGGTCTAGTTAACAAGACAAGTTAAACTTCTCATTCTCAAAAATACGAGCGTGAGAGTTTCGTTAGTCCAGATTTTTCTATTGAAATTAATCCTCTTTATGAATCTCTGTCCAAAATTCCTTCAACGTTAATAACTTTTGAGTTATTAACAAAAATTGGATACTATTTTTTTTCCGTGGCCCTTCGAATACATTTTTCTAGAGACCATACCGAATGCAATGAGCTACCGCTCTATTTTTAGGAGTTATATGTTTAGTTTTTACGTTTTTCAACTTGTTGACTTGACTAAACGGTGGCCAGCCTCAACGTCGACTAGCCATCTGCGCAGGAATGGATTATAGTATACGATTGTATGCGTAAACGCAGAACACTCTCTTTTCCTGTCAGATTGACACTACCGGAGAGAGATCAGGCGCAGGACCAACGACATTACTTTCTGAGGCCCGGGCGTAAAACACCGCCAACTTCATGACTCCGGGTAGCTACTGACTTTTTTTTAATAGAAAAACCTAATAACTGATTTTGACCTGACCTGGGATTCGAACCCATAACCTCATTATCAGCAATCGCGGTTACGATCACTAGACAAACAAGGCAGTTGTAGGTGTATAGAGTGACATCAAATAATTCAAGAAATTATTATATCCACCAGCACGCATTGAGATCAGTTGTCTTACTCTTCTTGAATTATATTACGTCACAAACCCCCCTCCTACCTATGGAATATTTTGCTTTAGCATCTGCTTTACCCTTTAAAAATCCGTAATAATCTACTGCTGAACATGGGCTTCCTCGTTAAAAGAAATAATTGCCGATTGGCAGGCAGATTGATCAGGAATCAGCATCAACGTGACAGTATCAAACGTCTTGCATCTTTGACGTTGCTTACCGTTACTGCCTTTGTATTTTATGCTTCGCGTAAAAAATGGCTATGCTCAAAAACTTCTATATATAGTATTAGATGGGCAACACGGTATCAATACATTGCGCGCTCAGTTACGGTCATATCTCTGTAACTTTATAGTCGACTGTAAGGGTGCGAGAAGATTAGTTCTTTGTTTTGTGAACAGCTAACGTTGTTTTTGACAATCAAGCCTCACTCTTTTGCTCGTTTGTCACCCTATCCTATAAAAAAAGCCACTAGATGAAAATTTGCTACCTTATCTAACATCTTTTTATTACCGTGTTTAAGATTACAAATACAATTAATATTTATTACATCTAAGTGAAGCTTATTATTTTTGAGCTAAAAGGTGTATTTATCTTCATTAACCGGACCGCTGTCAAATGAAGAAGAATTTTAATGAACTATAAAGCTTTTCATGAAGTTAAATAGGAGCAGTTTTATGTTGATTTGTAATTAAATACTCGTTTATATCACAATCGTATCTATCGTATCGTATCGTATCCCGTTATTACCCGGGTTATGAGTCTCTGGGAGATGACTACATACGTTCGTGGCGTCCATGTGAGGTGAATTCCTAAAGGAATGGTATTCGTGACTGGTATACTGTCTTACTAGTAACGAGACATTTTATCTCAATCCTAGGGTGACACCGTAATTTGATTCTTAGCCGAGGACAGGGTGATGGTAGATGAACATGGGCGGCAGTGTCTACTTACCATCAGAGGACTTCGGCGATAGCGTTTATTCGCCATCAGGTGCAATATGCTTGTCACACCACTTCCCAAAACGTTTTTAGAAAAAAGTGTTTAGAAAATTTATAGGTAAGAAATTGATGCAATTACTATCTCAGTAAAGGAGGGAAACTGAGCCAATATAAAGGTAGCAGCACCTTACTGAAAACAGTTGGATAAAAATAAAAACTAGGGGTTGCCAACCCGCTTGCCAAGCGTGGTAACTCTGTCAAATATCCCCCCTATGAGACAATCGTTGGGAGAAGCCAATGTTCAGCAGAGGGATTTCGATATTTAATTCGCTGCTTTTTTTGCTGTAATGGTAACGATATCTGTCTCAGTTATACCATTGACGTCAATTTTTATTATATCTGTAGCTTAGATCATCGATGATAAAACTATCAAAATTTTTACAAATATGTATACAAATATTTACAAACCTTGCCTATCACCTTGATGGGACTTTACTAGATGGCAGATTTCTTTTTATGCCTAGAAGTCTGTCTGAGCTGGCACCACCCTCTTACGCATTTCTGACGACAAATAGTTGTAAGTTTGTAGTGTTAAAAAAACAGATTTTACTTAATGATATTGAAATATAGGTTTACTATAACTAAAACGGCATTTTTTCATTCCTCTTTGTCTATCTCTCTGTTTGTTTTGGCTAATCTCCGAAATGGATGAACCGATTGTGACGGGAACTTTACTGGCAGATAGCTAATGATATAAGGAGTAACTTAAGCTACTTTAATTTTAGAAAAAGAATAATCGATCCGCGCAAAGAAATTAAAACCCTAAATTACACGCGGGAGAAGTCGCGGGGAACAGCTAGTTGCAAATATTAATAAATCATCAAGCTATATGAAACTACATTAAGTAATTAGATCTATCTTTTGATGTTTGAGTTAAAGTTATTGAAGCACGATTAATTTGTACAGTATCAATAAAATTTAAATTACGTAACAAATATAAGTTCATATATTTAATGAAATACTTTAATAGTAAAAGTAAATTATTTAATTAAAGTTAAATTTAAGAAGTAATCTGTGTGATTATGGAAAAGTACAGGTTGGATACGACATCACATGATGAAGCATAAAATATATCACAATTAACATCGCATGCTATCAAAAGTGGGTTGGCAACCGTAGCTTATTTTTTATTTTTTGTTGCCAATGGAAAGACGATGTTACTCGTCTACTGGTTTGCTTCCCTCTGTCACATCTTACGACACCCACGGGAAGTTAAGGGACGGTGGATTCTCTTACACCGTCAGTACACGGTGTATAGATAAAATGTGCTATCGAAATATTTTTATGGAGTACGAATGTCAAAAGTCCGAGTTCAAATATATGTATACTTCAAAAAGATATATTATAAATCCAAAATAAACTTTTGTAGTGGTAACAGTTCATACGCATTTTCAAGAAGTCGATACATGGAACTTTCTCAACGCAAAGGACGAGTCATGATAGCCATTCAAAATCTACCGCTGAACGTAGGCCTCCCTCAGGAAACCGACTGCGACTGATTGACTAACAAGAACACCTACGTTCATCGACTCCCTGCGTGTCTTGTTCACGTTGTCACTTCTTCTTGTACCAGAATGTCCTACACTTCACATACAGGTTAGAGTCTGCTCTTCGAGAACCATCCTAAAGAGTCGCCAATCGCTTAGGCGAATGGTTCGCTTATGGAGAATCGAAGTGAACCCTGAAAAAATTATAGCAATATAATTCCAAAGAAGGCCCTCCCTCAATTGCCGGAACCTAAATCCGAAAAATTCAATAGGCACGATCACCGCCAAATATCTAGGGATCACATTCGATCACTCCATGACCTTCGCGAAATACATTCGCGCCGTCCGCAATCGTGCCAAAATTGTCACTAGTCGACTTCATCCGCTAGTTAACAATAAAAGCAAACTGTCCCTAAGACACAAACTCCACCTCTACAAAGCTGCGTAAGACCTACCTTGTCCTACGCAAGCGTAGCCTTCGCACACGCGGCTCATAAACGTTTGAACAACCTACAAGTTGTCCAAAATAAATTTTTTCGCTACGCCACCGGAGCTGGCTGGTACCAGTGAAACTTGGATTTACGTAGAGATTGTCAACTTCCGACGATCTCTGAATACCTACGATCCAACTCAAAACGTTAAGCCGAGGCTTTGCTTGGAGGCCCCGTAACATTTCAATTGAAACCCCAGTTTCGCTAGATTCCGACGACACAAATGCCGCTGGTGGCCCGTCAGACATAGACACTACACATTCACCTAGTGCCACAAATTCTGATAGGACAACGTATGGGACGCAGCGAGTCCTCAGACGGGCGAGTCGCACACCTCTCTACACCGCGTATTCACCGTACACCCGCATTCCTGGGCGGTTCTTACCGCCCAGAACATCGAACGACACGGGTTAGCAGTCAGAGATGGGGCCCGCTACCCCCCTGTTCGGTCGTCCAGTAGATAACTCATCCAAGTGCACTGTACACTATCATAGGAGTCATCGTTACGCAAGTAACGATGTGGAAGGAATGAATTTACTTTTTACAGCCCGCGGCCTGTCCTATGAAGCTGTAAAAGCCGCATAGGCTAATAGTGCCAATACCATCGAAACCGGAGTCAGGAAATATTGCATTAACAGAAATTGTAAAGCTCTATAACAGATTTTGCAACCTTTGTGGTCTTCGAAAATATCAAAGCATTCTTGAGCGAAACACACCGCAAATTGCTCAGAGAAACTTAAGACTCGTTTAACTTTTGAATTGTAGAATTGATGCTAACCATTACTTTAGATCCTTTTAGATAAATATAATGATTGTTGATCGTGCCACTAAGGTATTAATAAGCATCCAGCAATTGAATACAAATGAATGTAAATTTATTTTAGCGGCCTTTTTAATATAGTTTCCCATAATGATTTCTTTTATTTAACTTCAGTTTTTGAATATTAATTTTTGCGTAAATCGAACAAAAAATTAATAAATAAAAAACCCGCCAGAATTAAGTGTAAGAACACACGATAACGGTACATTGACAAATCGTTTAAAGTTATTAAAATATTTATTGTAATATATACTCAAATGTGTGTACTGATATCAAAATCATCTTTTGAAGCTATTAATTTTTTTAATTTTATATAGTTTCTCCGTATAGCTGTGGTTGACTAAGTGAAAATACCTAAAGGCATTAAGTCTACCATTTGTTGCATTCTTATAGAGAAATGTAAAAAAGATGTATAGCAATCAAATAAATAAATACATTATTGGCATTTAAGCCTGAAAATTAACGAAGTATAATAATTTCATTTGCTTATAAATAAAATTATTTATGTTAATTGCCTTCCAGGTAAGGTTTGTCATTAATACAGACTAAGAATGGGAAGAGGCCAAGTAATAAGCCCTGAGGTAATAGTGCTATCAACCCGGAAGAACTACTGTAATTGATAACAATTGTTTGCGTTATTTTATGTAGATACTAGCAATTTGCCCCGGCTTCGCACGAGTGATATATGGATTCTACAACAGCGCCACCTAACGGATACAACTATACCTATAACCTTCGCGGAAGTGCTAGCAATGTGTTGACAAAGTTTTACCGCAAATCATCGAGAGTTGATTGGTAGAGTATGTCATAAGGGGTTAAGTCCATCCTTTATATCCATTATTATAGAAAATATAATAAAGGTTAAATAAATAAGTAAACAAGTATAGAATGGAATGTAATAAAATAGAATAAAATAGAATAGATTGGAATACAATAGTTTTATTCAATATAGATTATTACATTATACTAATTGAAAGTCATTTTTTATTTACCACTGGTTAGGAAAATAGTACCACTGTCCTGGTAAGAACCAGCAAGAAACCCAGCGTGATTTTTTTAAACATATTTCACCTTACTATAATATTTTTTTTTGTACAATTTTTAAATGAATTTTAATAGAACCAGCATGGTGGCGATAACCTTATTCCCAGGTGTTATTATCATTTATGTATTCTTTGATATTATATTAACCCTTTTTGTACAATTTCGCTTTAATAAAACATTTATAATTGTTGAATAAAACTATATTTACGGATTTTTTCGAGTTAAATTAACTATTATATCGGACCAAAAATTAATATACAAAAATTGTAGGTAGCCGGGCTAACTATGACATTGGGACGTCAAACATCTCAGTCCCCCCCGTGACCATGGTGCTATAAAGCACCCGAAACGTCAGCAATTAAAAATAAGTTAAAATAGTTAATTAAAAGCGGTAAAATCCGTAAATATAGTTTTATTCAACGTGTAGTGTTCGCGTAAATTTAAGAAATTATCATGTATACTTGTTTTTTTTTTGACAAATATTGTAAATTTTCTGAGATTTTGTTGTAATAGCGTATACTTTGCCCCATAAATGAATTACTAATTCTGTAAAGTCTAGTACCAAGTTTAAGCGTTGTGATCTTTAACAGAATTGAAAGCCTTGGAAAGTTCACAAAATATTTCTTAAGGATGTGTTTGTTTTCTCCCTTGAACAGAAAATAAAACGCCGGCAACGCATCTGCAATTCCCCTGATGTTGCAGTCGTTCATGGGTGACGGTAATCACTTACCATCACGTGAGCCGTATGTTCGTTTGCCCCCTCTACTATTAAAAATAATTAGATCACACGAGCGTCAGTTGTTGAGCGACTCCTTGTTAAACCATACCGATTTTTGTGATTTTTCATAGCTTACAAAATTCCACTGCTGTAATTAAATTTAAAATTATATATTCAATAGTAAAATTATTGAATAAAAAAGTTTCTGTTTTTAAACATAGTCCATAGGATATTTGCCAGATTAGACACGCTTGGCAAGCGATTTGGCAACCACAGTTTTTAATTTTCTAGTTGTTATTAGGAAAACACTGTTGCCCATCTCCTACATAAAATGACGATGGGATAAAAATGACTAAGATACGTGAGGGACCACATGGTCACCTTAAGCTTTGTCGCCCTATAAAACCAAAACTAGGAGGAGGGCAGAGACAAAAACACAAAGTTTTATACTATAACTAATGTATTAATTTAAAAAAACATACACGCTTTGGCAATCATTAGGAAAACTTTGGAAAATCTACTTAAAAAAAAACTAACTACACTACACCATACTAAAATCGATTTTCCGGAATATATCCTTGGAGTACTGGAGTACACTGACCGCCTTCAGTTTTTAGAAGTTGAATTTTCTCCAAACCTCAACTGTGGACGGTTCATTTAGTCCAGAGCCAAAGCAGCCGCAATGAAACTTGGTGTTCTTGCAAGGGTGTGACGGTATTTCACGCCGAGGCAGCTTCTTACCTTATATAAAGCGCAAGTCCGGTCGTGCGTAGAATAGTGCTGCCAGGTGCGTAGAGTATGCTACCTGGCAGTGTTAGACTCGGCGCAGAGACGTGCTAAGAGGCTCATTAGTTACCTTGATTTTGTTGAAACCAACCTTGTCAGCCTCGAGCACAGGCGCAGAGTAGCCAGCCTCACGGTATTCTATGGGATGCATTTCGGAGAGTGTGCACAGGAAATGCATGCTTTAATTCTTCCCTCTGCTTTCCACCATCGGTCGACCAGGCGGGTTGGTGAGTCTTCACCCCTTTGTTGTCGATATTCCACGCATCAGAACCAAACGTTTTACTTCGATTTTTAATGCGTACTTCAAAGGAGTGGAATAATTTGCCGGCGTCTATCTTTCAGTCCAAATATAATCTAGGCATCTTCAAGACAAGATTGAATAGAATTTACACTAAAACAATGCGATTTATCATCTAAAGCTGCATCACCACTTACTACCTGGTGGGATTGAGGTCAAGCACTGGCTTATAGAAAGTAATAAAAAACCAGATTGGATGTCAATATTAACAATTTAGCAAAGTTTGGATGCGTTTGCATCTAATAAAGCCGCAACAAAGAAGAATACCAGGTTATACAATCGTCATATATAAGTATTATGACAAAAATTACCTGTGTAAATTAATGAGAGAAGAGTAATGACTACTTCAATAACATTCTAAATACATATATTTACAGCACAATACACATTTCCTCACCTGGAATGATAAAAATACACTGCAGAACTCACTGCATAGAATGTAAGTTTTATGACAAAAATTACCTGTGTAAATTAATGATAGAAGAGTAATGGCTACTTCAATAACATTCTAAATACATATATTTACAGCACAGTACACATTTCCTCACCGGGAAGGAAATAAAATACACTACAGAACGCAAATAAAACACATTAAAGGTAAACTCATTTCACAGTCCGCTGGGTACCGGAAAACAATCCACCGTACATTTAGGGCTTAGAGACAACCGACTACAATATTATTACACACGTTGTCGGGCCGCTTTATTAGATTTAATGAGTCAGTTGCTCCTTAATTGCCAAATATTGTGAATAGTTGAGAATCATGCGAAGTCCAAATTAGATATCAAACTTTTAACATACTGTTACGAGCTTAGGGTTCGTGACAATCCCCCCCGAACGGGTTCCCGCCTTGTCGTGGCGGGGGGGCTTAGTAGCCGTGGCTTGGTCTCCCACGGTGAACAAAGAGGAACCCACGTGGCTGGCCCGAGGTGAAGGGCCGGCCTGAGGTGGCCGCTCCGAGTGGGCTTGGGGAGCCCACTTTGGATGTGTGCTGGTGGACTGCAGCGAGTGGGGACTCGCGCACCCTCTACCGCTGCAGCCGAGGTGGAGTCGCGGAGGAAGAGGAGTGTTGGTATGGCGATGCGCCACTCGCCCTATCCTCCGCGACTCAAACGGGGCCGCACCGTTGATGCGGTGGTGGTGGGGCTGCGGGGGGAGAGGATTGTCGGTATTGCGAGGCGCCGCTCTCCCTACCCTCCGCAGCCGAATCTTGGTTGGCGGCGGAGCCATAGACCAGATCCGCCGCTGGGGTCGGGAAGGCTAGTACTTCTAAGTGCTCGTTTTTCCTGGCCCCATGGCCTTTGTGCATCGGACGCGGGGGCGTCTGTTGCACAGACGTAGTTGGAGGCCGCGGAGGAAGGCGCGCCATGTGTTCTGGTGCGCCTTACCTGGGAAGGAGAATGGGGAGGAATTTTCCTCTCCCGAGGAGGTGCTGCCATGGGGCGGCAGGCGCTAGTAGGGCCGCGGATGTGTGCGAAAGCATTCCCGTAGCCCTGCCAATATGCGACAAAGGTGGAACACCATGGGGTTTTAGTCGGTGCGAGTCCGACATAACCCGTCCTTGCCCCCGCGTGGCGGGTATGCGTAGGCATTTCCCCATGCAAAAAAAAAAAAAAAAAAGGGTTCGTGACAATACAAACTGCTGAATGACTGAATTACCAAAATTAAAACTTTAATTACCGAACACCAATTAAAACTAATACACACTAATAATTAATCACACTTTAGTTCACTTTATTTCGCTCCTGAGTCTTCACTTGTATCGCCAATTCAATTCTGCTACGTCGCGGCCCTAAACGGCTTTATATAGGCCTTTTCCACCGAAAAATCTAGAATGGTCCAGCAAATACCGGTCCCGACCGACTAAGTGTAGAAAATTCGAGTGTAGAGTTTTCTAGAAAGCTTAGTTCTTCTATTTAATAATAGATGGCGCTAGTGCCATGTACCAGGCATCAACTGTGGCGCGCAATAATACAAAGATACAGAGAAGAGTACAAAGATTCTTGATATATTTTGTGAGTGTATTGACATATTTTAAATTATATTTCTAGATTTTTCACAACTTGGTGTATTACTATTATAAGGCCACTATTATAAGGCCACTTGACCACTGCAATCAGTATTCCATCTGATGATTAGTGGTGATATAGCCAAAGATGGTGAAACGCACTGACTTAGTTTAATATCATCATCATCATTACAGCCCTTTACAAGTCCACTGCTGAACATAGGCCTCCCCCAAGGTATGCCACAAAGCACGGTCCTGAGCCACCTGCATCCATCGACTTCCTGCATGTCTTACCAGGTCACTCTAGTGGGGGTCGCTACACTTCGTCTACCGGTATGAGGCTGCCACTCGAGAACCTTATTTCCCCAACGGTAGTCGGTGTTTATTATATTAAAATGGACAAAACAAAGATCATGTTTAATGTCCATGTCACACCTATGCCGGTAGTTGTTGGGAGCACTAAGCTCGAAGTTGTTGACGAGTACGTTTACCTGGGACAAATAGTCCGGCTAGGTAAGTCCAACTTCGGCCGAGAGGTCAATCGACGGATTCAACTTGGCTGGGCAGCGTTCGGGAAATTACGACACATCTTTTCGTCAGGTATACCTCAAAACCTGAAAACTAAGTTGTACAACCAATGCGTGTTGCCAGTGATGACATATGGAACTGTGACGTGGTCCTTCACTGCTGGACGTATGAGGACGCTTAAAGTCGCTCAGCGAGCTATGGACAGGGCTATGCTTGGAGTTTCTCTGCGTAATAAACTTAGAAACGAGGATATCCGCAGTAGAACCAGAGTGACCGACATAGCCCAACGGATTAGTAAGCTGAAGTGACAATGGGCCGGCCTTATAGCTCGATTTAGTTTAATATGAAAGTATATAATTATATTAAGCTAAGTTAGCAACTTGATCTCATTCATCAGTAGAGTTTGCCTCTCCCCGAGTAATCTTTTTAATTGTTACTGGCTTGTACACCCACTGTCTTATTAATAAAAATTGCTTATTCCAAGCTTAATTCGAAGTTACACTTGGACTAGCTAATCTCAGAGTAACTGACTATTTACTTCTTTATTACAATGTTATTAATAAACATGAAGTAACCTCGGACTAACTATACATTCCTTACGCCGGGATTAACGCTTGCGTTATGGCAACCCAAGTAAAAAGAGTGAGTCAGTGAATGATTGGTGAATGAATTCAATGCTTGATGATGACATTAATGACAGTGACAGGCAATATTTTGAGTTTGACAAGAGATACGTGTTACGTGTTGTTCCTTGTTCCTCGTGTTGATTTCGGACTCGGTGGAAAAACTAAGTTCTAAATATAATAACTTTTAATATTTGTAACGAAATTTTAGAATTAAGAAAAGAGCGTGAAGGGCAAAATTAATGGCCCAGATGTGCGAGCGGTTGTACATTCCTTCCTTTTGTTTATTATGACGCAGAGTAGGAGTGATTATATAAGGAGTACAAGCATAACCAGAATTTTCGAGAAGTCTGCCTTTAAATTCTGACTGCTCAAACGTTTTAATGCGACTTTCATTAAATATTCTCGGATGTGTGCTGCCTTGCCAAAGTGCCACTGTATCCATGACCTCGAAATTTGCATTTGACACAACCTGGAACAAAGCACTCATAACTTCTTTAATATGAAATAATGGATTGAGGTGATTGTATTGAATCTAAGAAAATAACTAAGTACCTATATGGCAAAGATGGGCTAGCTAGGTGCTATAAAACTTACTTGTACATTTATTTAACCGTATCCTTTCCAGTTTATGTAGTATTGTCCGATATTTCCAGCGACTTTCGGGATTCGAATATGTGGCAATCAATAGCCCCAATCACTTGTCTAAATCCACATAATGAATAAAAAACTGCAATAACTTTGTTCTGCTCCACATCACTTCTTGGCATTTTAATCCATTATGCTGTTTTTGTTACTAGTGCTTATGAATTTAACACGGGTAACAACGCGTGTAAACGTAAAGTTTTACAAAATGTCAAAATACGCGACTAGTCTATGCTTACTCAGTCGTTAAACTAGGTACCGCCAAGGATTAACTTTTATTCCGAGAGTAGATTCGAATTAGTTTACTCCCTCCTTACTCTATGTTTATTAATACTGAAATTAGATATTTTAAGCTTTAAACTAGGAGTAAAGTTAATCCTGCTCAAGTCTGTGTTTATTAATAGGGCTGCCACTTCCCTGATTTTTTTTTATTTTTACCTTTGGGCAATGTATGTTCCTCTGTGAAGTCAATATTGGGCTCCATTTAAAAATCAGCGCCGCTGTCACTTTTAGTGCTGTAGAATTTAAGCGACAGTAGCCTAATGGCAGTACGCGGACCGCGAACTCAAAAAGGTCGTGGGTTCGAATCAGCCATTATACTACTCGCGTGAACCACTCGTAACACAAGCAATTTAAGCTTACCACGAGTGGTAAAGGGGAATATTAATAACGTTTATAGCATTGTTAATATTCTTTAAAAAAATTATTTGAAATAGGGACCTGATTTGACTTTACACAAATTTTCTTGTTATTTATTTTTATAAAGCATGTTATTTTTTTTCTTTGTTACGTCGAATAAAATATTCTTTTATCTTTTCGTTATTTGTTTATTTCAATCTTTCTTTTTACCAGCGTGAGGGACCCACTGTCTGATGTAATATACGTCAGGAAAGTACAGGCTTTTCGCCACTTTCCACAACAAATAACTGAAGACGTGACAATTACCCTGAAGATTTCCAGCAAAATGGTTCACCGGATCTCTAGGAATATAAATAAAACATCCAGACCCGAAACAGTTATTTCTAGGGCATACAAATACTTGTTTCATGTGGGGCTCAAATCCGCGGCCCTTAGCGCCGCAACTGAAACTAAGCCATTGTGCCACGGTGCCCTCAACAGTTTTTCTTAAGTGCGTTCCATTCTATTGTTTTTTCTACGTTATTTTTTAAATTTCCCTAAGAATGTCAATTAGAGCATTTAATTTCTTAGTACAATGTTTTGAATAAATCGTTAATACGAGTAATTAATAAAATAAATCGACGAGCTTTTACACGTAACAAGCACGTAGGGCCACTGTTGAAAGAAAAGAATAAACAGTCACAGTTATAGCACTGCGGCTACGAAAACATCCGCATATGTACTGTAGTATTTATATAGGGTACATAATACGATGAACACAGCGCTGGATGGACGGACAGGTAGCTTAGGTTGGAGAGGCTTGCTTCACTTTTCCTAAGATAAGTAGTCTTTTATCAAACGTCAGTGAATTTTAAGCCAACCTATAGCTAAGATACTGCGATGTGGTACAAAACGTAATACAGAAAAAACTCTGGTGTAAAAATCTTCGAAATTTTTTTTTGGAATAACAATCTAGAAAAATTGTTTTACCACTCCTTGAATACGCCATTTTTTTAATTACAGTCCGAGGATAACTTAATCTTACAGCGATGCGATTAGTGAAAATTACCTAGTCAGATCATCGACTATAGTTGATGACGGACTTTAATGACTAAACTGTCTTTGAGACTCATTGAGACGAGATTAAAGAAGAGGTTAAAACGAGATGCAAAAAATTTATCCTATTCTAGCACATTTCTCTGTATACCAACTACTAAGATACTAATACAATTTTTATTAAAACTGACAATCACGGAAGTCTACTTGTTTGGGTTTAAGAATGTCAGAAATGGGGATGAAAAGTAAAAAAAGACAAATAGAAGTGAGGGTAGAACTCGAATCCCTCACTCAACTAATATAAGGTCCTATGTAGGCAACATACTGAGTGACTCCGTGTCCCAACAGGTTATTTTTCTTTGTGGTTAATCCAAGAGAAGTGAAAAAGCGTGTTCTACGATGAAGTTAACCAGTATAATATCGTGAAAAAGCAATGTTGCCGTTGGTTTGAATTGATCATCTAAGGTGTTTTATATGACTATGTTGTAAAGTCAAGCTGCATATATATCATAGTTGTACCATGAATGGGTCAGCTTGACCGAGAAAGGACCACGCTCTTGGAAATTATTATTGGTATTCCATCTTAGTCCTCAGGGTTGACAAAGTATCCGCAAGTTTATTATTAATTGAGTATATTGTGGATTTCTATGGTCAACACCATCCATTTACCATTAGGCAGTGTGCTCGTTTATACCCCTATTCTATAAAAAGAACAACTAGCTTTTGCCGATGGCTTTGCCTTTGTGGAGGTCGGAAAACGTCATTATTTAAAAATATTCCATTTCACCTCATATATATTTATTAATTTTGTTGGTAAACATCACTACCTCGTTCATTAAGATACTCTTTCTGACTTATAAGATTGGAAATAAAATCAATTTGCTAAGACCAACATGAATATTTTAATGGATTACTGCAAAGTAGCACGTGATTCTATTAACTGGCAGCCTTTCTGTCATCTACGGGATAAAATTGAATTATTGAGTTTCTTATGATGTCACAGATTGGTAATATACTAGATTATATGTACTTGTTAAATACACCAACAGTCTGTAATAGGCCACAACTGGTCATGCGCCTTGCCCTTTGTAGATAATTCGCTTTATTCACCGTGATTAACAGGTGAATTGGTGACTCCAGATCCAGAAGTCACATCTTTGACGCTGCTCTCTGTTACTGGCCCTGGTGTTTTACGTAAATAAGATTTTAAACTATCGTCATGTCATGTCATCTTTTGGAAGCCAAAATATCTTTCTGGCGTATCCCACAGTCAATCTTACAACACCAACTGGACGACAATAGCTGTATAATAAATATTCCTATGAACGAAAAAAAATTAGATTGTTCACTTTATTTCTTTTATTACTCAAGTTAACGACTTCTTACAACTTTGCCAGTAATTTTTTAAGAATTCAGGAAATATGTAACTTAATTATTATATGTGACAAGTCATGGTTATTTTTCTTGAAATTAAGTAAAACAGGTTACTTGGAGAATATGTCTAGTTAGTTGTTGCGGCATTAGTTCCGTACCTTTTCCATAAAATACTGCTTTTAAGTAGGTATGTAGAGTTGTTTGTAGAAAAAAATAAAAAATAAATAATGTGTCTCTTATCTAATGGTCTATCATATGATATCCATCTGGTAATGGAATTATTTTTTATAGAATAAAGGTGACAAACGAGAACAGAGTTCACCTGAAGTTAAGTGAATGCTGTGGCATCTATGGATGATGAAGAATCAAAACGCAGATGCATTGTCATCCATAAGGACTCAGATGAAATGCCTCATTTTCAGTAAAAAGAGACTCCGGTTCTCAACGCCTACCATATGATACTTATCAGAATAAGACATACTGTGTGCTTGATCACCCTATTTTAATGAAGAAAAACGTTCAAAAGCCAAAAAAAATGTCAAAAATTAATGTTTAACTTCCCTAAAATTATACTTACGTACTTACCGAGTGCCTAGTTCAAAGGTCTTGTCTCCTTGTTTCATTAGTGTTTGAAAATACTCTCTTAAACTATTTAAATAAATGAACACTTCTTAGTTACGACTTTTTGTTATAAAATATTCATGCAGCGCATTAATACAATGTATATATATATATATGTGTATCACTAATCACGATGCGACATAGGGCAGCCACACTGCAAGTGATTAAACCTTATTTACTTGAACCAAAAGTTTTCACGACTGGCGTTATTTTGCCGATAAAGACTCGTTGAATGACCTTAGCTATTAGCCTAATCAATAGCACGATTAATACTCTTTGAATGACCTAAGCTATTAGCCTAATCAATACTATGTACTTGAATGAGTATAGAAATTTCATCATTTATGGGTTTTATTATTCGTAACAGTAGCTACAGTCAAAAGCTAGCGTCAAAAGTCTAATTTGATCCAAAGTAAGGCATCGATCTGGCGGTCATAATATCAACACCACTTCTCAAATTACTTGTCTATAATTTACATGAGGCAGCACTAAGGTAAGTATCGTTAGTGGTGAATTAAATTACTCGTCTTTTGCTTTGCTTTAGCTTGCGATTAGCCGCGCGAAAGAGAATATGGCTCATAAAGTTCAACGACTCGCTAGTGAACAGTTTAAACTGCTTATTTTACTACGGTTACTTTAAAATTTAAAAAATTTTTCTTAATAATATTACAGTTAATAAATGTCAAAATTAAAGTTAGCCAATATAAAACGTGATAACGTGCTTCAAAACAAATTATGAAAATCAAAGGCAACTCAGACTCTTTCCAGATTTTGTGAGATAGTCATCGTCAAATCATTATTGCAAGGAATGCCAGTTTACACAGTTCGATGCAATCGACTTCCTACATGTCTTGCCGGGTCTTTTTCATATACTGCTAACCTAATTTAATTAAGGTCAGCGTCACAAACCACCTAAAAAGTGAGAAATCATTAGTACTTTATGTTTTCTGATATAGATTGAATATATTTAAATGTTTCGCAAAATTGTAACACAAGATATTAGCATTTTAATATACTTTTATTACCATAAGATGTCAAATAAATTATTTTCTATAATGGTAATGTAAAGTTATTAAGAGACAATCACAGCTTATTTAAAATATTTGTATATTACCTGTACATTCATTGAAGAAAATTCTTTTCTATCAATATATAACTGACCCCCATCAGCATTCACTTTCTTTATTCTTATATGAGTATGCGCCAATCACTGTGGGAAAATTAGCAATACTACGAAATTTCCTAATGGTTTCCTGCAGTTCATTTAAAGTAGTAGGCGTTTTAATGAATTCTCGGGACATGCGTGAAAAAATTTCCGCTACTTTTTACATGTCCTACTGACTACTGGTTGAGACACACCATGTAAATCGGCTGTATCGTCTTGAATCTACAAATAAAACAATAATGTATTTTTTGGTTTTTTATCTACCGTAATGTTGAATAAACTTATACCGAGGTATGTAATCGTATACATTGACCAAGATTATAAATAGCACTTACTTCATGGCGAGCCCAGTTGCGTAATGCACAAACCACTTGAATTTCATAACTCAATGGGCATCCTCAAGAATCGTGCACTAAATCCTCGCGTAAAATACCCACAAATTTTTTTTCTGAAATGTTTTGAGAACCTATACTTACACCTAAAATCTTCGTCACTCAATTCAAACGGATTTACACGATGACGATGTCTGTCAGGTCGCCGAGTGGTCTCTAGCACGTCCAAATCTTCTAAATCTCAGGTCAATCATATTTATTTCCATTTTTAACGATTTGAAAACACACAAAATAAAAACAACTAACAAGAAGTACCGACATTTCGGTTAGTAACATAGTTAAACTAGGGGTCTCCGAAGTTTAACTTTGGTACCATAGATAATCCTTGAACTGGAGATAATCTTCGTTTTGTAATAACGTTTTATTTAGTTCATGGTTTTAACCTAGTACTAACTCCAGTATAATATTTAGTCCGTTGAATAAGGCCGTTTAGGTTTTAAATCATAGATTCTCTAATAGCCCTTTTCTGTAAAACAAATACAAGAGGTGAGTGACCATTGTTCTTTCTACGGGATTTATATCACTTCTTAAAAATTTGTTGCTTCTTTAATTCTTCTTCTTCTTTCTTTAACTCCTTACAGTTCACACCTAGAAGTAGGCCCGTTCAATTGTAGAAAGCCTCCATTCAATCGCTTCGCTTGACAGATGAATTTAGTGGCACATATATCGCATCTTGGAACGCTGACCTTCGTCTTGACTCGGGAGGAAAATTGCACGGGAAATGAAATACTATCACATATAAGCCTTTTTTCCACAATGTAAATAACTGATCTGAATCCAATGAATAATTTTTTAACATATATGATTGCTTGCAGAAGTCACTCAAGCAGAGTATAATTTATAAAATTAAAACTGAACCCAAGCATACCACTGCAAGACTTCGAAACACAGTTAGTGCAGTCTGCGACCAAAGACAATAATTAAAATGCAGAAGGTACTCCGGGTTAACTTTGACATCGGGACGTCAGTCACCTCAGTCCTCCGTGACCATGGGTGCTGGAAAGCACCCGAAACGTCGGGTATTAAAAATAAAATAAATAAAACGCGATAAAATCCGTAAAAGTAGTTTTAATCAAAGAGATAAGTACTTTAAATAATACATCATAGATTAAAAAAATTAAAGTTATATTCACACAGAGTAACACACCAGAAAAAGGTAAAGCAAATAAAAATATTACTTAAACTAGTATTTTAAATTATTAAAAATGGCGATAAAAAAGAATAAATCATATGTAATTTTAATCATAAAAGTAATATTAACATAAAAATGTACAAACCAGAAAAAAAAAGAAGAAAAATATTAGCTACCGTACTCAAACTATGCTGCAATATGAAACATAAACTTGGCCGAAATCACTTGTTTAGATGACTGGAACTGACTACATATATAACATTTTCAGTCAGGCACATACCTCTGATGATGCTAATTTTTGTTATCAGATATTCACAAGGAACGTGTGTACCGGGCCTGAACCTGAATTATATTCCTAGTTACTTCGCTAATAATTTAATTTTTGAATATCTCATCCCAGAAGCTCACCTTGTATTACGGTGCTATGATGTTGGGACGTGTGCGGAATTCAATTAGTAAATCATAGCGTTGTTGGGAATATAGTAAGTTCCTTTTATAAATGTATTTTACGACATATTTAATAAACAAAAGTAATAAAACTTTTTTACTTTTAACGAGGCATTCTATCTTAGTTCTAGGGGTGTAATCTCGTAACGTTAACACATTCGAAGAAAGTATTTTTGGTTCGTAAATTCATTTTATCTTAAAGTTGTGAATGCAAAACCTACTTTTTATATATTTTATTTTTACTTTAAAGTAACTTATAAAAAACTATGTTTAAAAAGGATAAAGTGATTCAATTATAGCCATAAATTTTTTACCATATTGCAAATAACTTTCGAGATAAAATTAAAAAAGAACGTTATTTCGAAGTGTTTTTTCGATAATTTAATTATTTGTCCGGTGACCATTATGTATGATGATGTATCTGCCGTTTTTTTGTTTACAGCTCTACGCCGACGAAGTTGCGGGTAAAAGCTAGTTAACAGCCATGGTTTTGAGTAAATTAAACGAAACGCGATAAATCCGTAAATTAAGTTTTATTCGGTGTCACGTATTCGTGTAAATATAGGAAATAATGACAGTGTTGTCGATATTATTATTAAAAAATATATCTGTAACTTATATCCTAAATCTTTGTAAGAATTATTAAAGAATTTTTTTCTCTCTCTGTATTTGTTGTTGTTTAATCCTCGACTCTCAGAGTTCCTCCGAGATCACGACAGAGAGCTTTAAGAAATAATAACAAAAAAGACAAAGCATCAAGACATCAATAATCCCCTTGTTCTGCTGAGAACATAATCCGGGATACCGCTTGAGTTGTACCGTTTATTAATTCGTTTATTATATCGTTTATTAAGTAAATTGATAATTTATCGGCTAATCATAAAAGTTTACCTTCAGAGGCTTACAGGCTTAAAGGATAATAATCGTAGTAATTTTTAGAAATAAAAGTAAATTAAAATTCTGCCTTGCAATCCGTCTGGGCGGGCACTATTTTCTGTGCTATTTTTACCATTAAATAGCAGATCGGGCACTGCTGTGTTCCAGACAAAAGGATATAGAGAGCCAGTACAATTGCAAACATTTTTATTACAAACAGTGTTAGACGTTAGAGGTAACATCGCAACTGTAGCCTTCTTTCTTTGAAGGTGGCTGCAAGTGTCCTTGGATTGCATTGGCTTATCATCAGGTGGACTAAGTTCACTTGTCTTCCTTATTCTATCAAGAAATTGGATTCTCATAAACAAGAAATTATTAAATAGATTGTGTCGAGATGCGAGTCGGGATGACCTTCAATATAAGGTCACAACTACTCAGAGGTAAAACGCATTTGTAGCATTCTTTGTTTGAGGTAGGGACAACAATTCAAGTCAAACAATAGAGTAGGTAAACCATACTACCTGTGTTACCCTTCACACTGGAACACAACAATTTGTGCATTGTGGCTTGGTGGCATAAATAGGTAAGAGAGTGGTAGCAACGCAAACTGACTAGTTAAAATTGAGTAAACCTATCTTTCTTATAGGATAAGGGTGACAAACGAGCACACAGTCCATCTGATAATAAGTAAATGCAGTGGCCCATAGACATCTAAATTTATTCTCAATTAAGGAATAAAACAGGGATGCGTTGTCACCCCTGAGACTGCGATGGAATACCTCTTTTCACAGTAAAAAGGGTATCTGGTTTCTACACTCACCATACGAAACACAACAGCATTAAGCTGCTATTAAATGCTGGTATTCTGTGAGAGCATAGTTACCCGGTCAAGCCGACTCATCCATGTTACAACGGCATTGGCATTTTTAGAATATCCACCACAATATCCCCATATTGTCCCAACATGAGATGGGAAGCATCATCTTCCTGATACCAACTACAGATTATACAAAACTGTGGTTGCCGACCCACCTGCCAAGCGTGGCAACTGTGATAACATACAGGGGGTATGTTATCACTTTTAACATGCTGACACGCCACGTGAGGCAATCTATGGCGGAGGCTTTTCTTCAGCAAAAGACCTTTATAGACTATACTAATAAATGGAATGAATGGATAATTTTTTCATTTTTTTTTGTTAAATTTTTCCGTACGGCTGCGTAAGAGAATGTTAAACTTACCATGATTACTATATTGTGGTTGTAACTTCAGCACGACCGGAGAAGGACCACGCTCTCACAGTATTCCCTTTTAACAGCAAATGAGACAATCTGTCTTCAGACCAGTCTCATCCATCTTTCATCAATTTATTTAATCGCAGATTTTTTTTAAATACTTTGTATTAATCGGTAAAAATATTATAATTTAATCAATATTTTTATTCAGATTCTTTATGTTCGATAATAATCAAAAACGTTTTTCATAGAATAACTTTTTGTCCATCAAATATCGCACGCTTACTTCGTCTTAAGTAAGGTGATAGCCGGTAGAACTTTCTTGTATAACTAAATACCGTCAGACTTGTAACGCTGTTAACTACGAGACTAATAATGTGTAAACCTTTGGTTTAAGCGGCCTTAATACATTGCGCACTAAGTTACGGTCAATTCTCCGTAACTACTAAAGTCAAGTGCGAGCGAACGAGAAGATTAGTTCTTTGGTTTGTAAACCGCGAACTTTGTTTTGACAAAAACAATGATTTTGTTTAATGTGCCTAAAAAACGTTGTCATTATCTACGTGCGCACTTAGGTCATTATTTATGTCATTTGAAGTTTATATCAGCTAATGTGAATCAAAATGCGATATTTTGACATAAAATTTGCATTGGAGTATTGCGATAGCTCTAAGACTTTGGAGGGATAAAAAGGCAGACGGGCGTTCTGAAGTACGCCAGTCTAAAAATTACATATTAAGATTTATTACTAAATGCTTCAAATTAGTTATTCATAAGTTAAAATAATTATGGTTTCTATATGTTAACTTTCAAGAGATAATGACACATATAAAACATGGTGTCTTAAAAATTATAAACTGAATTCTAGGAATAAAACAGTTAGAACAAGACTTTTTCTAGTCCACCCGAAGGTCTGGAAGAAATTGTTTTGAGCAATAAGATCGCCCATTATAATAACTACTGCCTTTTTCTTACATTTACATTTTTATATTTACATTTGTATGCTCCTGTTGTCAAAATTGTTTGTAAGTATGTTATTTTACATATTTAACCATCCCAAAATAATGATACATTCTAAATGCCGTATTATAATATGTGCATAAAGTATAGAATAATTATAATTAATGTATACTTCATGCTCATATAGAAGGTATCATTTTACAGATTTTTTATAATAATTTTTTTTAATAATAATTATCATTAAAAGTTAGTTGAGTTCTGGACATATAATAAGGTAAACTAAAGGTTCATTTGACAAATCCGTAAAACGTAGAAAAATGTAATAAAGAAATATTTATGCTTCCTTGTTGTTGCCTCTTATTTACATTTACGACGCGTAGAGTAGGAAACAATTCAATTGCTTGCGAAAAGTACGTACAAGCGGCAGCGCTGTAGAGGCATTGTCGGAGCAGATACGCACGAGGATTTACAGTCGAATTTGATGCGATTGTTTTCATATCAGACTGAATGTTGTTGCTTTATTTATTTAACAATTTACGTAAACACAAAGTAATGTTACAATGAAAATTAAAAAGATATTTTGTACAAAGGCACAGCTTATTTCATATTGAAAATTCTTCCAGCAGGCCTGATACTGGACAGATTCAAAGATAGGCAGATTTAGTGTTAGATAAATAGTGCAGAAAATATTGATCATCGCAATTTGGCAAGACATTGAAAATTCTGTTAATGAGCTGGCTCGATGGTCGGCATTCACCTTGATAAAAAAATGATTTTAATTTTCTAGGTTAATGTATCTTTTTTAATTATGAAGTATTTCCTTGGATTTTTGTGAAACGTGCTTTAAAAATATTCGATTTTAACAGTATTATATAGTAAATAGGATACTATAATATTATGTGATATATTAGTGGCCGTATGAGGATTTGTAAGGTCGCTTGGCGAGCTATGGAGATAGCTCGGAATTTCTCTATGTAAAGGATTCATAATAATGATATCTGCAATAAAACCAGATCAACCCGCATGGTTTAATAAATTAGTACACTTGATTGGCAATAGGTCGGTCATAACATAGCCCCGTGAGAAAACCGTGTTTTGTTGTAGCATCCCTACGTTTTACCAACGATTCAACTACTAGGTGAATAACTAATAACCTACTGAATGTATACTAATGTCATTTACTAATGTCACCTTACCACTCAATTTCGAACGAATCAGTGGCAGATCTGTCCTCCTGATAGAATTAAGGTGCGGCCAGTCTTAACAGAGACTAGCCATGTGCGCAGAACAGGATTATAGTGCCCGAGTGTATGCGCAAGCACAGGGATACTCTTTATTCCATCATTTTCTTTGTCCCATCAATGGCCTTACGTGTTTTTCCGAGGCACGGGGGGAAACACCGCCGATTTCCTGACTCAGGGCTGCTACTGAGAATTTCTTGACAGAAAAACCCAATGACTGGTTTTTAGCCAGACCATAGAATTCAACCCGGGACCTCTTGATCAGGAATCTCGTTAACGACCATTAGATCGAGTCAATACAAATTGAATAATGGAATAGGTATATATGAGGATAGTGGTAGGAAGTTTGAAGAGTTTATTTATCATCATAAAGTCTAATTACGGTCCCGAAAAAGTTGGGATGCCAATTATATTTCTGTGAAACAGCTAGATTAGTTTGTTTTGGTTATATCGATGACATAACGTCATATGAAATCTTGCCATGGGGTGATGCGACTGCCATTGAAACTATATTTGTTTATCAGAAAAGAGCCATAATTGCTAGCATTCTATTTCTAAATATTTTCATTTTAATTGTATAAATTATTATATTGTAAAATATTTTTTTTAAATCATCTCGCTGGGTTTCTTGCTGGTTCGTCCCAGGAGCGAGGTTTTTCCAATCCATTGGTAAAGCTTATATGACTTTCAATAAGTATTCTTATAATCTTTATTGAATGTAAATGTTTTTATTATATTCTATTCTGCGCATTTCTGCACAATTTGTATATTAACACTGACAAGTATAACATAATAATACAGGCTCCCTTTTGATTTCTTTCTCTGCCGCCCCCTTTTAAAATTGCATTTTCAGTTTTGTCGGCGGTGATCTAAATTTTTTTACTCGCGTGCTATACATATAATATTAAGGTTGACGATTAAGCTACCCAGGGCTTTCAGTATTATTATTTCGAAAACGATGTAACATTCTCTTTTAGTGCGTCCATAATAAAATATGTTAGTTCAATATGAATTCTTTCCTTTACGCGAACACTACACATTCAAATGAAACTAGTTTTACATATTTTATCACGTATATTAACTATTTTATATTCATATATGTCTGGTCTACGCGTTACTGCTACAATGCAGCTATATTAGTGGTATAGTTGTAGCACGAATAGTGTCGACTCGACCGGGGAAGGGCCGTGCTCTCACAGAATACCAGCGTAAAATATCAGCTTAACGCTGCTGTGTTTCGTACAGTGAGTGTAGAGAATTGGAGATCTTTTTCCTAGAAACGGCTCAGTCTAACTCAGTCCACACGGGTGACAATGCATCTACAATTTGATTCGTACATGTATTATATAACCACACGACAACTTACTCTCAAGTGGACTGTGTGCTCGTTAGTCACCCTTATCCTAAAAAATACAAAAAAAACATAAACACTCATGCCTGTCACCCAGAGACTACAGACTTCCATTTAGCACGATCCTGACATACCTTTCTCGCCTCTTCCACATCCATATACCTACGCATACATGCTCGTCGGTTAAGGGTACACTTAATTTGACCCATTTTTAGTATATCGCCAATTTGGTCGACAAACTTCCGCCTAGGACGTCCCTTTCCGACTCTTCCATTCACTTCTGCAACATATATTTGCTTTGTCAGTCTTTCCGCATTCATTCTTTCTACATGACCAAACCACCGAAGCATTCCTTTCTTAATCCTGGTCACCGCATCATCTTGCAAACCACACTCTTCTTTTATCACACAGTTTCTCACCCTGTCACTCAGATTCAGCCCTAACATACTCCTTAGCGACCACATTTCTACTGCATTTATTCTACTCTCGTGCTTCTTCTGCCACACCCAACTTTCACTACCATACGTTAAAGTAGGGAATAATACAGCACTGTGAATTGCCATACGTGCCTTTTTTGACACATTCTGACTTTTCACAATAGAGTGTAGAGCCCCATTTACTTTATTTCCTGCATTCACTCGTCGTTCAATATCCTTATCATATCTCCCATCCCTGCTGAATACACATCCCAAATATACGAACTCATCCACTTGCTCAATTAACTCTCCTTCTATTCTTATTTCACATACCGTTTTGCTTTCATCCCTTTCAAAAACTCACATCACTTTCGTCTTACTTGCGTTCACTTTCATTCCCCTTTCTTTTAATGACCTGTTCATTAATGTAACCATCATTTGCATTTGCATTTTGCAAGTTAGACTTGATCATCGGCGTACAAAAGGCATTTGATGGTTAACTCACCCATTCTTAACCCGCATTCTTCAACTTTCAAATTTTTCAAACAGCTGTCCATAAATAGGTTGAACAGCCACGGGGAAGCTACACAGCCCTGTCTGACACCTTTATGGATGCCAAACCAGTCCGAGTAGACCCCGTTGATTCTAACACAAGCACTCGATACAGAGACTTTAATGCCTGTATCAAACCATCGCCCAACCTAAATGCGTTCAGCGTTTGCCATAACACATCCCCGTCGACTCTGTCATAAGCTTTTCCAAGTCCATGAACGCACAAAAAACTTTTTGGTTTTTCGCCAAAAACTTCTCCGCGATCATGCGCATGGAAAAGACTTGATCTGTACACCCCATTCCCTTTCTAAATCCCGCTTGCACATCCCAAATTTTTTTGCAACCCCTAACACAAACAACTTCTTTAAGCCCACTTTCATTCGTATCCATAGCAATCTTGGGCTTACATTCATACTCTTTCACACATTGGCCATTCTTTCTGAAAGGATGATACCTACTCCCTGGCATACCCGCTCGAACTCGTCTACACCAGACCAGTATGCGGTATACATGCCATGTGCAGTGACATCCTGCCCCTTCCTTTTCGTCTCATTTACACATAATACATCTATTCCTCTATCATACATCATATCGCATACTTCATCCTTTTTATCATTCATTGCCCCACATACATTCAACGTAGCCAGACGGGCCTCTGCAATCCACTTTTCGCCTCTCTGGGAGACAGAACGTGACGGGTGGCGAACCTCGTCGCCGGTTTTCCTCCCGGAGATTCTTCGCACCCCTGGCCCATTAAAGGGGGCGCCGGGAACTCGGGGCCATTTCTTTTACTTTTTGCCACACGGCGAGTAGCCGAGTCTGTTCTTTCGGCTTTGTCACTCTTTTAGCACCACCCGGGGGAAACGTGTAGGGTGGGCCTAGGATTAGGTGGTCGAAGCCTACGGACGCGAGCGACTTATCCGAAAAAAATATATCTTCATTTTAAAACTAAACTAACTAACTTATTAATATATTGATTTCTTACGTAGGACGTATAATTGGAATATTATATTAAAATATTCAAAGACTACACGTCTTGTCGTAGCGATATATTTGCTTCGAATATTCTAATAAGGCCTAGCCGTGTAGATAAGTGCCTGCTGCAAATATCACAGCACGCGAGCAATCCAGATTCGACCTCCGCAGGCACCAAAAAAATTTTTAAATTGATTTGCAATTTTAATTGTTGATTTACCATGTGCTTGGCGCTGAAAGAAAACTACATGTCTGGGGAATAAGAAAAAAATATTTCGAAGACATGTGAACTTCGTCAGCACGAATTGGGGCAGCGCGGTGGACATTTCCTGGCCCTAAAACCTTTTCAGAAATAAGGAGGCCTATGTCAGCAGTGGAACATAAATAGGTTGTAACTTTAAGTAACTTTTATTCTAATAGTTAAGGACATGAACGCCTGTAGGTAATTGATCTTATATTTTAAATTACATTTCCATACTTGGTCAGCCCATTAAAGCGATAACTATATCCAGCCAGATCATAAATAGATCATCATCATCATCGTCATCACTACAGCCCTTCACAAGTGCACTGCTGAACATAGGCTTTCCCATACATTGCCTCATCGGGAGGATGGTTGGCCAAGTTGCCGCGTTTGCCTGGCGAGTTTGCAACCACTGTTAGTTGTTCTTGGAAAGACGCTACTTCCCTACTCTGGGTTTTTTCCTTCTTTTGCACTTACGACACTCACGGGACGATATGAGGTAGTGGATATGCTTACACCGCCACTACACGGTAAACTACACTATTTTAAGCGTGTGCAAACTACTATGAATATTTAAGGGCTTTAATTCATAAATCCGTCACAGCTGGCAGAAAAAATCAAAGATATAAAGAATGTAAAAATCTTTAAAAAGAACGCTTGAAATGTCCTAATTGCCAAAGCCTATTATACATTAAATGATTTCTTTTGTGATGATTTTTTTGGTACCCAATAGTTTTAATTTAAAAAGAAAATCACAGGATCAACCATTTTATAAATAATTTATCTTTTACTATACTTACATATGACATTACAAATATTAATTTTACAACATCAGTCTCTTTGATAAATATTTTCTAAATAAATTTAAAAATTTAAATGAAAAAAAAATAGAACAGAAATGTGTCTCTATTTATTTGTGTTTAAAATATAATAAAATTTCAATTTTTTTTATAAAATGCATATAAAACATGCACAGTCATTATTCAATTTAACATAATTAGGTTTCCGACATGCTTAACTTTTTTCCTCAAATTTGAATTTCACTAATGTTTTGTATATGTTGCATTTGTATTTCATACAGTTATTGTTTTTAGATAGAGAATTGATTTCGCAAAACATTGTAATTCGTATGCCAACAAGTTTATTCCATTCGCTGACCTCTATATATACAAGTACGCTGGACTGGCTAAACACCGTGAGATGATGAAGCAATTTGATTTCCGCCATTTTGGCGCTGACAGCAGAAGTGCACGTCTACGGAACTAATAATAGGGGTGAGACAGTGTACCAAATTATATCGATAAAATTCTATTCCCTACCTATACCTAAATAGAATGGACTCTATGTATAAATGGACTCTACCCGTAACGTGCATTCTATTTATGTATCATATTAATGTAATACCATTATCATTCATTATCCTTAAAGCCCTTCACAAGTCCACTGCTGAACATAGGCCCCCCAAGAAATGCTACAAAGCACAGTTCTGAGCCACCTGCATCCATCAACTTCCTGTATGCCTTACCAGGTTTTGACTCCATCTAGAGGGGGAACGTCATACACTTCACCTGCCAGTACGAAGCTGCCACTCGAGCTCCTTTTTTCCCCATCGGTATTCGGTTCTTCGAGCTATATGGCCGGTCAGTAGCCACTTCAGCTTACTAATCCATTGGGCGAAGGTCGGTCACTCTGGTTCTGCTGCAGATATCCTCATTCCCAAGTTTGAACCCCTGAGCATAGCCTTTTTTATAGCTCGCTGAGCGATTTCGAGCTTCCTCATACGGCCAGCAGTGAAAGACCTCGTCTCACATTCATAGGTTACTGACACTGACTAACGAGAAGATGTGTTGTAATCTCCCGAACGCTGCCCAGCCGAGTTGAGTCCGTCGATTGACCTGTCGGTTGAAGTTGAACTTGCCTAGTCGGACTATTTGTCCCAAGTAAAAATACTCGTCAACAACTTCAGTGGTTTTTTTTTTGCTTGTCTTTGTTGGGTTTGTCCTTTGGTTTTTGGGGGATGGGGGGGGGCTGTGTGGTTTTGTGTTACGTCTTTTTCTGTTTTTGTGCTTTTTTTTTTTATGTTCTAGTATTATAAAAAACAAATCAGCTGCTATAATAACGCCTATTTAATCAACTACAGGTCTGTCTATAGACAGTAAAATATTTTCTACTATTATATATAAAATTTTATGTTTTTCGTACTTTCTACGATGCTATACCGTTCATCAGATTGCGGTAAAACTTAGTCAACTTATTGGTTGCACTTGTGCGAAGGTTATATGCATGGTACAATTACACTGACACTGACATTAGGTGGCGTGCGTATTATACTGACTATTTATTTGAAAGTTATAGAAAGTTATATATCATTCTATTTAAATGATTGTATTATCATTCCTAATTATACAATATAACTGGTCCACATTTTTAACGATATCTTCACAATTACTTCTTCTGCGGCAGCAATGCGCCGGGTACGAGTAAAATAATACAAAAAATTTAAACTTTGAATTACATTGTTGTCAGTTATTTACAACGTCATTTTCGAAATAAAAATAACGATATTAAAAAAATAACCCATCCCAAGAATACTGGCGACGTGTCCTCTCTGAGTGGATATACTTAGCCTTCAAGCGAGGAAACAACAAACTAAACAACTTCTTATTACCAGCATGGAAGATCAGTCGCAGATATATAGTTTTTTAGGAACTACACCGCACGTGCACCTTACGGACCAATAGTGTCTACAGCAAATTGCACAAATATGTAGTCATCTTCTAGATATTCTGGGCTATTTACTTAGTTCAGTTGCCTCTAATGCCACCTCTGCTTTAGACGAGGTACCCCTGAGATGGGATGCTGTCAGTGTTCGCGAGTAGTATCCCACACTAAAGCTTTATCTCTCTCTCTCCTCTCAAGCAACCAAACCCATACCGTCGGGTCTCCCGGTATCGTCTCTAAATATTCTACAAAGATCTTAAGCCAAGGAAACATTTATAGAGATACGAGCTCTTCGGATGACATTGTCCAAGAACTAAGGACAACATTACATTAAAGAATACCATAACATTATTTAAAATTATTTAACTGTGTATTAAGGATGGATTCGACCAAATACTATGTTAAACCACAGTAACTAACCCTCGAATAATTTTACTCTTTGGTCTTACACCAAGATAACTTCATTTTGCGTTTTGTAACACAAACGTAGAGTATACTGATAGAATATACAGATAATACTACTATTGTTACTCCAGAGTTGGTAGTGGTGGTAGAGTTTATTTATTTAAACGAGTAAACCAACTTAAACCAAAATACAACTGTTATAAAGCGCAATCCAAGATATGAGGTCCACATAATTTGCCGTAAGTGTAAATAATGCCGCCCAATGGCAGCCCCTCCTTAGTTGCTGACTTCTCCCCCCGTTTTCATTCTCAGATAAGGCGCACCAGAAACAAGCCGCGCTGCCCTTCGCGTCCTCTAACTCCACCTGAACTATGGACTCCCCGAGCCCGATATGTGAATGGAGCCAGGGAAAACTATCACTTGGAAGCATCAACTGGTGCAGCCTCACCAAAGTCGCGAAAGATAGTCGAGTGGCGCATTGCCAATCGCCATACCAACACTCCTCTTCCCTTACGACTCCACCTCGACTACAGCGGTACAGGGAGAGGAATCTCCTCTAGCCGCAGCCCACTAAAACACATACAACGTGGCTCGACATCATCAGGCGTCCTTTCGACACTTGGCTATGGCCCTTGAGTTTGGTGAAAAATGAAGAAAGAAGAAATAAAAAAAAACATTCGAAATAATAATCTAATACTTTTTTTTATAGGATAGGGTGACAAACGAGCACACAGTCCACCTGATGGTAAGTGGTTGCTGCGGCCCATAGACATCTACATCTATCTTCCATTACAAATCAAAATGCAGATGCGTTGTCACCCGTGAGGACTGAGATGGAATGCCTTATTTGCAGTAAAAAGGGTCTCCGGTTCTCTACACTCACCATACGAAATACAGCAGCATTAAGCTACTATTTCACGCTGGTATTCTGTGAGAGCGTGGTCCTTCCCCGGTCGAACCGACCCATTCGTGCTACAACTATACTACTAATATAATTGCAGCATGGCTCTACCACGTATAAAACTTATATAATAATACGTAAACGTATACGTAAAACGTATATAATATACTTTTATACTTACTGGTACTGGTACTACCAGAAAATATTGTCGGTATACTGCACTTTTTCAAAGTGGTGCAGTTCTCACGTCTAATAAAACAGTCGTCTATGAAATGTTCAGAACAAATATGATCATTTTGTTTCGGACGCCAATTCACAATATTTATGCTTTTAAGCCATAATTTTAATCTAGGTTCACTTGGAAACCTGTTAATTAATAAACATTTGATAATCGTCTGTTGTTGGCGACTTTGTTAACAGATATGGGTAGGAAAGAACATCGATAAGTATTATAGACAAAGAACTCGACAACCCTATTGAATTTTATTGTTTATCAAAACGCAGTAATATACATCCAAAAATGTTGGTACATATAGATATTAAGATTAGTAACAAATTTGTAAGTACTTATATTATCAAATGTTGATATTTGCTGTCACTTACTTGTGAAATGTTTACTACTTCCCTTTTGGTAACGAGTTTTACAGATTACGCACACTCTCATTAAATAAAAATAATTCTTATTGTGTAACTAATATTATACACATTCAAACAACATAAAATACTTTCGTTTTTTAGTTTAAAAGTTCAAAATACAGATTTATTAAATAAGACAATTTAAATATGACAACAGACTTTGGCATATTATGTCAATTTTATTTTTCAAGACATCCTTTAGCGGCGCTTCAAATTGGCACAGTCATTTTCTATGGTATAGCCAGTCCAGCGTACTTGTATATATAGAGGTTAGTGATTCCATGCCACAAGGTAGGACATAGTTGAACTTGACTATATAATTATGTATCTAACATCTAAATAATACCTATGCTCCACGAAATATCCGTCTGCAAAAAGAGAGAAAGTATACAATTCGATTATTATATGTTTTTTGTACGTATGTAACGAGATATCTTCTTCATTTGTGAACTGTTTTGACGACTCATTTCTTCCTTCAGGAGGGGGGAGGAGGTGCGAAATAGGGAATAAATTCTTAATGTAACTATTTACCCTACGGTATTTCGAGTGAATGCCACTAAAAGTGGTATATTTTTATTAAAAATAAAATTTGGCTTCAAAGGAATAAAAAGAACAAAATAGTTTCATATTCTGAAGTCGATGATTTAGTTTTTTATACAAAGTGTTTTAGCACCGACTTCAGAATGAAAGGCTTTAGACATAATGAGGTTTTAGCAAACAAAATACCTCATTTTTCTGTTCTTCGTACGTCTTGTTTAAGGAATTATTCATCACCGGATTTTTTTTCGAACCTTTACGTTTTAGGACCATCAAAAAACGAGCTTACTTTTTTTTAATAGGCCGGCAACACACCTGCGAATCCTGCCACATGCTCGTTTACCGCTCTTCTGTGAAAGAAAATCAGATTAAAAAGCAATTCACGGACCAGAGGATACACCGAACTGGTCAATGTTTCACAAGATTGATCATTCCACGTAGCTAATGTGAGTGATGAATAATATATAATAAGTGAACGTAGCGTTTAAACAAACAATGTATGTATGTAGTGATGCAACCTATCAAGCTTTGTGCGGTCAGTGGAGCATGCAGCAAACAGCCTGATGTGGAAGGGACGCATACATAGCGCTAGTAATGAGGGTAACATCATTATGAATTCGAGTAATAGTCTCATGTAGTACTCAATGTAGTTATGTAAATATGCAGTCAAAATTAATGTCAACGAATATAGAAGAAACAGTTCAAAAAGTTATAGCCGAATCACAAAATAGGAAGACAAACACAAAATCACAAAATTACGAATAGTAACCTCCCGAAATGGCGGGAAATTGAAATTACGTAGTGGTTTCCTCAGCGCCTTGCATATGAGTTTTTATGCCTACACAAATTTTTACTTTTTCGATTTAAAAAAATAAACTTGTTTTATTCAGGATTCATGTAATTTAAGGAACATTTAAAATAAAAATTTAATTAACGAAATAGTTTATTTTATTTGTTTATTTAAAAAAATTAATGATTCGATTATTTGCATATCTTTGCGGATTATTCGCATAACATAGCGACATATCATTGAAACGACGTCAAATAAAAAAGTTGATACCGATGGTTTTTAATATTTTACTTAATTTGAAAGATTCGAATTTAAATTAGTGATAAAAAACTATACACGTTGTGATGATATATAGATAACTTCATAATTCTTCGGATTTATGTAAAAGGTTATTTTAAATCGTGTGAGTACGTTTGTGCAAAGTTATTACGGAATGATTAATGTGAAACGTCAAAAGGTATTTCTTAGATTTGGTTGACTATAAATATCAACTAACATATGTCTTAGCATTCTTAGTTCCAACTTATTATTTTCTATCAATATTAAACATACCTACATATTTAACAATTTATTCGTATCATTAAAGAATTAGTTCAAATTATAATAATTTTTATTAGTTATAAAAAATCTATTGTTATTTCTATGGTACAAATTATCTTACCAACAAATTGGCTGCAGTCACCATCCCTGTGTTATTATTATCATCCATATATTCCTCATGTTATAACTAACCTTTTTGTATATTCTTTGTTTAATAATGTTTGTTTGTTAAAACCTATTACTTACTTATTGAGATTACAAATTCTTCAAACTAATCGAATAACTTATGTGAGGTTTCCAATAAATTTAGTATTCTTGCCAAGTACAGAACTGTGTTTCATATGCAGAACTGCAATTAATATTCGGAAGTTTGGAGACAGCGCTGAGATAAATCACTTAATAAGTACTACGAAATATGTAACGTAAGTACTTGTCTTGCTATTCGACAGAAATCAATAATTTACTTGCATTACCTATACATTAGTTAATAAAAATAAATCAACTCACGGGTTCAAACAATGTAACGAAAGAAATAAAAGTAATTTTAATTTTGTACTCGTGCATCGTGTATAGTATAAGGGTGACAAACAAGCACATAGTCTAGCTGATGGTAAGTGTAATCTACATCTATTTTCGATTAAGAATCAAAATGCAAAAAAAAACATTTTTGTTTGAGTAGGACGGCTCGACCGGGGAAGGACAACAGTGAATATCGAAAACTGCAGCACCTTATTTATTGGAAACGAGGCATTCAACCCTAGTCTTAAGGTATGACAACGCACATGCATTCTGAATATTAATCGAAGACGGATGGAACGACGTCGATAAAATATTTCACTCCTTTGCTGTACGCAGGACGGATCACGAAGCAAACTGTTTGATGTTTTTTTACGCATGTACATATAGCACGTGTTAAATCGCTAGGCTTCTTCATAGAGGTTTATATAACTTACAGATATCTATAGTCCAGTCTATAAGTCGATTTATATTTATAGTCGCTTCACAATTGTAAATTTACTTATTTTCGGATAAATAATTAATTTTTCAATCAACGACTTACGTTTTCATATTCTATCGCTCTAGACGAAGCTTTATCTACCAAATTGGAAATGGGCCGCATTAGGAATGCACTTAACCGATGAGCATGTATGCGTAGGTATATGGATGTAAAGGAGGCGAGAGACGTGTGTCAAGATCGCGCCAAATGGAAGTCCGTAGTCGCTGTCTACCCCTCTGAGTGACAGGCGTGAGTGTTTATGTATTTCTGGATTATGAAAATTCGAGAACAATCGAAATTAATTACAGGTCCAAAAAAACCTAAGATTATTATTCGGTTTACTTTATTATTTACTAATTATACCACAAAAGAGTACGTGATTGATAATAACTCCTGGGAATGAGGTAATCGCCACCATGCTTACTTAATTAGGTACTCATTATACTATTAAGTAGTACATGGTTGATAATAACCTATGGGGATGAGGTGACCACTAGCATGCTGTTTTAAATGTTTTCATTACTAATTGTGTAAAATATTATATTGTAAATTAATTTAAAAAAGGTTCCGCTTGCTTTCTTGTTAGTTCTCGCTATGACAGAGTTTCCGAACTATTGGTAAAGCTTAAATGACTTTCAATAAGTATTCTTTTTATCTATTCTATCAATTCTATCTTTATGTGAATAAAAGTGATTCTATTCAATTCCATTGAAGTAATTATTTTTACCTACCTATACTATATACTACTATTAATGATATATCCTAATATTTTTTGGTTCTTTTTAGAGGACGCATCTGTAGCCGTGGGCTGGGCAGGTAGAGCGTAAATTCGTTTGTCACTTCATTTAAAAAAAATCGTCGCCGTTTATAATATAAAAAATAACCACTATACAAAAAACAAGTTACGTTGGTTAAGTTAGTTTTTGACTCGTGTGTGTGTGTTAAGGGGCGACAGTGGGAAACAAACCAGGAGATAGACCTTTAGACTTTTAAGTTTAAGTGTTTAGAAGAAATTTAAGGTTCAGACATTTTGAACATGAGCTAAGGCAGAGAGACAGACAGATAAAATTTTTGAAAAGGTAAGTCATGTCTTAATGGCATGTAAATTACCACAACAGACAATAAAAGGCAATTATTTCGACACTTCAAACCGTGTAGTGGCAGTGTGAGAATATTCACTACTCCATATCATCCCGTGGGTGCTGTAAGAGGTATCGGAAGTTTTCTTATATTTACGCGAACACTACACATTGAAATAATACTAGTTTTTACGGAATTTATCGCGTATATTTAAATATACGCGATAAATTCCGTAATAACTAGTATTATTTCAAAAGTATCGGAAGTGTTGAGGAATGTGGCATTTCCCTGATAACAACTCCAAATAATAAAACACTGCGACTACCAACCCACGTGCGAATCATGGCAATCATGGCAAATATCCTGTATATGAGGCGACCTACGGGGAAGAACTATTTTCAACAATGGGCTTTTGGTTGATGGTTGTATTGAATGAATGAATGAATTACATATATTGAAATTTATCCGCGGCAAGAATACGTGTTGGCGTATTCACATTAACACAAAATGTTGTAACTTACAAAAGCATTGTGGTAACTGTAAGAAGAATGTGAGACTTCATGAAGTACAAAACACCATCCTAATTGCATTGTTCGTTTTCTGAGAACTGCTTCTGTCAATATTTCTCTATAATTTTTAATTTACGAGTAATTCCAAGAGCACTGATAGTATGAGTAGTGCATTTGTCGTTATGTTATTATCTACGTTATTGTCGCACGAATGTGATGTCGCTACAGAAAACTTAATTTAAATTCTTGGCAACAAATATAATGTTGCGCGTT
The DNA here is from genome assembly GCA_907164705.1 of Parnassius apollo. Classification (NCBI taxonomy): domain Eukaryota; kingdom Metazoa; phylum Arthropoda; class Insecta; order Lepidoptera; family Papilionidae; genus Parnassius; species Parnassius apollo. Next base: position 1,300,226 of record CAJQZP010000095.1, on the reverse strand, counting down.
TGGAACCTCTTTTAACATTAAATTTTAATTTAAATATGAAGACTTTATAGCGCTCCCTATATATGCTGCGATGAAGTAATTAATACACTAGGATTTTGCTTTGTGAGCTAGTTTTGGCAAAAGTGGGCGAATTCAGGAACTTTCTGTTCCTCGAAGTCTCTGTCAGTTTCTGGTCATCGAAGAATTTGGCTTTCAAATCGGGACAGTTACAATGGCTACAAAAACAGATTTTTTAGTCATTTAGACTGCCATTATTTATACTTGTATATTTCTGATACAATGCACAGTGTTTTACAATTATTTTGTGGGACTGATCCAATGAACGAATTAGTTTTTCGTCCAAACATCGGAAAAACTGCACATATTTCTTTTTCGGAAATCAAAACTTGTTGAATGATAAATTTCTGTTGTAGTCTCTACATTTTCTGAATTACTCATTTTAATCATATTCTGAAAAAAGTAATAAACATTATAAACTCCCAACGTATGCACTTAAAAAACCCACAAAAAACTGCATCATAAAATAAAACAACTTTGCATCTGTCTTCCAATCACCTTGTATTATATATAATTTTCACTTATATTTATTTATATGTACTAATTTTCATACTTTTAGTACGCCCCCTTTTATTTTAACTATAATTGTTTACATCAGTTCGATACGGATAGGTTGTCTGGAAGAGATCACTTTCAGAGTGAAGAACCCCCTGTTGTACTATATGTACGAGTATTATGCTTTAAATTTAACTCTTCTAGTTATTCTGTATTTTGGTATATATTTAAAAAGAAATAAATGAATTTCTAAAAACCACAAATTTATTCATAATCATAATGTTAAAAATTATAATAACTCAAACGCTAAACTAGATAAAATAATTACATCAGACTCATAATGTTACCCTATTTATTGAGAATAACAGTACAACCGCTAGAATAAATTAAACTTACCCCCACGACTTTTGAATTTTACTGAATGTACTTATCTAAACTGCAGCGTATAGGCTAGTTACTGTACTAATTACTAGTATAATAATGAAAGAATAAATAATCGTCAAATTGACTAAGTCGATGCATAGCGCGGCATGGCGGGCGGTCATCAGGCGGTGACAGAAAAAAACACAATGTAGAGGAACTTGAAAGGAGGGAGCATTCTTGATATTATGAGCATATTAATTTCGCTGTTTGACCACCATATCGATTAAAACTGGGTTTAAATAGGACCATTGTAACTGAAACACTTATTTTCCAAGTAGATTTATAAGGAGTGATACTCAAAAAATATTTTTAAAAAAATTTTCCATTTTGAAAATAAAACAATCTGCATCAAATTATACACACGCCATGTCCGTACAAAACTAGTTATTGTGACCTATCCATCTATTAGTTCCCGGAAGTGCAACCCTAAGATATACATGACTGTAAGGAACCTTCTCGCAACCATCACTGCCCTAAATTATCCTGAGGGCTGCCTGTGTAAACCAAGTGTACCACGTATCTATGAAAATGTTAGCCTATAATCACTACTAACTAAAAAATAATCGAAAGAGGTATGTTAGGATCGGTCTCTTGACGATCAATCCTCTCTGTCTACCCGCAAAGGAAAACGTAAAGCTATAGTAATAATTTTGGGAAAGAGCGGTCTTGCATAAGCATAAGTAAATTTCATCGAAAAATATTTATTTTTTACAGTTTACAATAACATTACAAAGCAGCTAGTTTTAATTCATTTTCTACGGAATTGTAATGAAATTTTAACTAATAGAAGTAAATTTTATAAGTTGGTCGACTATTACTCGTTAACCTGTTAATCTTACTTAGCTGTGATAGTTTTTCTTTTAATTTAAATATATAAAATATCTCGGACTTATTCTTGACAGCCAAATTACTTGGAAGCCTCACATAGAGAAAATCCAATCAAAACTTTCTGCCCTCATGGGTAGGCTTCGACATATTGCTCGTTGTTTTCCAAAATCTGTCTGCTACACTATATATAACTCCTTGATCAAATCTCATCTATGCTACCTAATAGAACTCTGGAGCTCTGCTGCCAAAACAAATTTAAAACAATTGCAAGTATCCCAAAATAAAATAATTAAACTGTTATTCCAATTTAACTATTTAACACCGACAAACATAGTATATAATAAAACTGGCCTAATGACATTAGCACAAATGTACAAATACAATACATACATAAAACACTCACGCCTGTCACCCAGAGGGGTAAGCAGAGACTACAGACTTCCATTTGGCACGATCCTGACACACCTCTCTTGCCTCCTTCACATCCATACACCTACGCATACATGCTCGTCGGTTAAGGGTACTCCTAATTTGGCCCGTTTTCAATAAATCGCCAATTTGGTCGATGAATTTTCGCCTAGGACGTCCCTTTCCGACTCTGCCATTCACTTCTGCACCATAAATTTTTTCTTTGTCACTCTTTCCTCATTCATTCTTTCCACATGACCAAACCACCGAAGCATTCCTTTCTTAATCCTAGTCACAACATCATCTTGCAAACCACACTCTTCTCTTATTACACAATTTCTTACCCTGTCATTCAGATTCAGCCCTAACATACTCCTTAACGACCGCATTTCTACTGCGTTTATTCTACTCTCGTGCTTCTTCTGCCACACCCAACTTTCACTACCATACGTTAAAGTAGGGACCAACACAGCATTGTGAATTGCCATACGTGCCTTTTTCGACACATTTTGACTCTTCACAATAGAGTGCAAGGCCCCATTTACTCCCCGCATTCACTCGTCGATCCTTATCATATCTCCCATCCCTGCTAAATACGCAGCCCAAATATACAAACTCATTTACTTGTTCGATCAACTCCCCTTCTATTCTTATTTCATAAATCGTTTTACTTTCTTCTCTTTCAAAAACCATAACCTTCGTCTTACTTGCATTCACTTTCATACCCCTTTCTTTTAATGATCCGTTCATTAATATAACCATCATTTGCAACTCGGCCGCCGACGACGCAAGAATAACTTGATCATCGGCGTACAAAAGGCATTTGACGGTTAACTCACCCATTCTTAATCCGCATTCTTCAACTTTCAAATTTTGCAAACAACTGTCCATAAATAGGTTGAACAGTCACGGGGAAGCCACACAGCCCTGTCTGACACCTTTATGGATGTCAAACCAGTCCGAGTAGACCCCGTTGATCCTAATACAAGCACTAGTCAATACAATACATGTATTCTTATACGAAAAATCCTTTAAAAAATATACATACACAAATAACATTTACAAAAAAGGCGCAAATTCAACGACGTTTAATGAGAAGTGCTAACAATATATACTTATTGGCACCACGTACTAATTACGGAAGAAAAACATCAAATATAAAGAGGCTCAACTATATAATAAGCTACCAAACGATATAAAAGAAATCCAATCGCTATCATTATTCAAGAAGAAATTGAAATATCTCAAAAACAGTCTCATAAGTACATTATATATAAAGTATACCTTACATCCACATACGACTTACAGCAGTTAGTTAGATAAATAAATAAAAATTTTAATTTATGTGTGAAAATATATGCATGTATATGTATATCTATGTATATATATGCATAAGTGTGCGTATATATGTATGATCAAACTTTTATACATTACATTAATAATATAATCTAATGTCAGAATATTCAATGTAATACGGATACCTTTAATACAATATAACCATATTGTATTAAAGGTATCGGTATATAGTGCATTATGATATATCTGAAATTGTGCAACATGTGTATTAATGTTTACCTTTACACAAGAAATTTTAAAATACAATAAATAATTCTTACAACATAATAATATATTAAAATCTAAAAGTAACGATATAATATAACGTAATTCTATAATTTCTCTTCTTAGAAATTAATAATATTACATAATTATATTATATTCCAATTTTGCAATTCTAATAAATTTATAATTTTAGATACAATATAAATATAATTTACCTTATAATCTAAGTACATAAATAATTTTATTTTAAACTATGTACGCAATCTAATATAATTCTTAACTATTTCCGCGAGACGGAATGGGATGCCGTCACCACCTTCTGCGAAGCAGTGATGCTAGCGAAGGAGGTGGCGGAGCGGGAGAAGGAGAGAGCAGCAGCTTTCCTCCCCGGCCGCCGCGGGAGACGCCCCGGGCGTCGGGGGCTACGTCGTGGCCCCCGGCCACCGTAGGCGCGGGCCTGTGGACGGCGAGCAATGGGTAGCTCGCCGTCCGTCCGTCTAACGACGACAGGCCGTGTCGACGGCGCGTTTTGTTCCACGCGCGCCTCAAAGAGCTGTCATCAGCGTGAAGGGGCCCGCAAGGGCCGACGCCTGCCGGGGCTGCGGGCTGTTCGAAAGAGATACCGCGGCTCCGGAACGTAAGGGCACTGAAGGAACACGGATGGTTTTTAGTCAGTAAAAGTCTGACACTCCCTTACGCTCCACCCAGAGCGAAAGGCGTCATTAGATGATTTTCCATCCGCAAAAAAAAACTATACAGATTCAATAATAAAGTTTTAAATGCAGTTTAATCTATTCTAAATAAGATTGTCTAAAGCACACACACAAGCGCACAACTAAATAAAACTTTAAATTATCTACTTAAGTTAACTACTAGTTATACGCATTGATAGACATTTACGACAGCAATAGATGTGCTTCGACTTTCGACACGTAATAAGACCATAGGCATTTGCTACTCGATGTTACAATAACATTATAAAATGTGCATTGTTTTTTGAATTGTTTGCTGTTGATGTAAATATTTTTTATTTATCCACATTTTTGTTTTATATTTTATGTTGGTTTGAATTTAGAAATGTAATTGTCAATATTCTTACAATTATGATTACTCAATGATCAAATAATGTCGCTCCAGCACTTGTTTCGATGTTAACATATTTATCTATTTTAAGTCAATCCTGTGTTTCTCAGACAAATGAGTGTTCTATTCTTATGAGAAATAAATTTCTTAAACCATGATGAAGATAAAGAACCGGAGACCGGATAGAATTAATGACGCAATCCATCTTAGTTCCCAGGTATGACCACATCTGTATTTTGATTCTTAATCTAAGATACATGTAGGTATCTAGGGGCCATAAGATCCACTAAAAATCAGCAGGACTGTGTGTTTGAGTGTCATCCATGTACTGTAACAAACTTAATTCTAAAAAAATTAAAAAATCTGCCTGCGTAAAAAGTTTACTAAAAGCCAAAACTTTATACTCTTTCTCACTTCCACACCTAAGACGAATTTAACTATTTTATAAACCATCTACCGCCCCTTAGGTTAAAGCGCGTGCTCAAGAAATAGACATACATACATTTCTGTACGTGGTAGAGCCACGTTGCAGCTATATTATAGTTGTAACATGAATGGGTCGACTCAACTGGGGCAGGACCACGCTCTCACAGAATATCAGCGTAAAATAGCAGCGTAGTGCTACCCTTTTCACTGGAATCGAGGCATTCCATTTTAGTCCTCAGGGGTTACAACCTTTTTGTTAGAGAAGAGACGGCAAACGAGCATGCGGCTCACCTGATGGTAAGTGACCACTGCCGCCCATGAACAACCGCAACACCAGGGGAATTGCAGGTGCGTTGCCAGCCCGTTAAAAAGGAGTAAGCTCTTTTGTTGAAGGTCCATAGAAGGTTTCATATGTCGTATCAGTCCGGAAAAATCACTGGTGGTTAACGATTTCACAGAGAAGTTGTACGAGGAAAAAACTCCTAGTAAAACGCACATTGGTGGACCGCCAAGCATCCAGATTGCGAGGATGGCATCGTGAATTTTAACGCGATGTGTGTTCGTGAACTAATCCGAACAATTCGTCAGAACGCTCTCCAAACTTGCGCTTTTTAATTTTTTTCTTCTTTTGTATTTTCCATCGGCCACAGCATCCACTTACCATCAGGTGGACTGTGTGCTCGTTTGTTACCCAATGCTATAAAAATGCAAACATCGTTTTATAAAAGGAACAAGAAGGAGCATGCGGGGAATTGCAGATGTGTTGCTAGCCTATATATACATACACACGTACATGCACACATTCATACATTTGAAAAATATCACCTACAACGTTTAAATAATATCATAAAAAATATCAAATGGATAATTTAAAAGTAATAACTCCATAAAAACGCATTGTAACACTATCAGAGTCTCCTATTAACATCAAAAGTAACATCTGTGTCAGTTATAAAACGAAATTACAAATTACGGACATAAAATCTTGGTATATCGAATGCATCATTAAAAATTTACGTCAAAAATTACCCTTAGTAAATGTTTATACATTTATCCGGCTTCTAAAATGAAGAAAGTTCTCAATTCGACAGTAAATGTACAGTTAATGTTTTTATATGTTAAGTGAAATCTAAGTTAATTTTTAACTGATTTTAATGATTATTTTCCATTAAGTAGGTTATACTCCAAGAGTGATTACATATAAATGTAGAGCAGAAATTTCTCGGAGACTTTATTCCTGGTTACACTATGCTTTATAATATATTACGTGGAAATTAATCAATCAATTTTAGTTCTTTAATATCATTTAACATTTTGATTTAAACTTCAACTTTTTGACAATTTTGAGTTAACTAATGAATATCACAACCTTAAGGTAACAAATACAGTATCATCTAAATAGTTGTATTTTAACTATGTATTAGTACACCTTTTTTCACATGTTGTACGGGTGAAATTTTTGTTGCAGCAAAAGTTATTATGATTTAAAATGACGGAAGTTATTATTAAAATGACGGTCCCACTGAAGTGTTGCCTATGTTATCAAAAAAAAAACTCATTAACATCGTCTCACAACCCCTTGTGACTTAAACTTACAGAATCTTACATCCGTGTTGGGTAATCTCATATATTCATCATTCATCATTATCATTACAGCCATTCACAAGTCCACTGCTGAACATAGGCCTACCCCAAGGTATGAAAGCAGGAGCTCTTATAGTGATGTGGGGGGTTCGGATGAAGCTGCCACTCGAGAACCTTTTTTCCCCAACGGTTGTCGGTTCTTCGAGCTATATAGCCGGCCCATTGCCACTTCAGCTTATTAATCCGTTGGGCTATGTAGGTCACTCTGGTTCTACTGCGGATATCCTCATTTCTAAGTTTATCAAGCTGAGAAACTCCGAGCATAGCCCTCGCCATAGCTCACTGAGCGATTTTGAGCATCCTCATACGACCAGCAGTGAAGGACCACGTCTCAGTTCCATATGTCATCACTGGCAACACGCACTGGTTGTACAACTTAGTTTTCAGGTTTTGAGATATACCTGACGAGAAGATGTGTCGTAATTTCCCGAACGTTGCCCAGCCGAGTTGAATCCATCGATTTACCTCTCGGTCGAAGTTGAACTTACCTAGTCGGACTATTTGACCCAGGTAAACGTACTCTTCAACAACTTCGAGCTTAGTGCTCTCAACAACTACCAACATAGGTGTGACATGGACATTAAACATGATCTTTGTTTTGTCCATGTTCATCTTAAGACCTATCCGTTGGGAGGCATTAATGAGGTCATTGAGCATGCTTAAGTCCTCCAGCGATTCTGCCATAAGGACTATATCGTCGGCAAATTGAAGGTGAGTGATGTATCGCCATTGATATTAATACCGTATCCTTTCCAGTCCAGTAGCTTGAAAACGTCTTCCAATGCAGCGGTGAAGAGTTTCGGGGAAATAACGTCACCCTGTCTTACTCTGCAGTTGGATAGGTTTCGTACTCTAGTTCTGTACTCGGATAGCCATCGTAGCCCTACTGAACAAACACTTCAGCACTTTGATATAACGACAGTCAATTTGGCATCGCTGAATAGACTGTAGCACCGCCCAAATTTCGACGGAATCAAAGGCTTTCTCATAGTCCACATACGCCAGGCAAAGTGGCAGATTGTACTCTTCGGAATTCTGTACAATTTGCCGAAGGGTATGTATGTGGTCCATGGTACTGAAGCCTTTTCGGAAACCGGCTTATTCGGGAGGCTGGAAGTCGTCGAGTCTGCGTGCGAGACGAATCGTAAAAGTAAAAAGTAAGTTACAGCCTATTATATGGAAATGGTTTGACGAACTCACTGTCTTCGAAATAGCGTTTGATGACTCTCGAAAACAGCACGTAGACGCGGCTCAGAAGGGATATCGGTCTGTAGTTCTTCAAGAGGGCGTTGTTACCTTTCTTGAAGAGCAAGACCACCGCACTTCTGCTCCACGCCTCCGGAGTAGTGCCACCATGGAGGACGGAATTAAAGAGCCTCTGAAGGACTTCAAGTACCGGTTTTCCACGCGCTTTCAGAAGCTCCGCTGTAGTTCCATCCTCGCCCGGAGACTTGCCATTTTTAAGGTGCTGGAGAACCCCAGTCCCGGAAACGATGCTGCCATACTCAGTTTTCCGCTTTGACAGTTGGCTCTTACTGGCAGACAGATCTCTGGCAAAGACTTTGGAGCCTGGTTCCGCTCAATCGCTTCTTCAATACGTGCTCGTATTAAAATTGCGTAAGTCTCGCCGCATGCATTTGGAGATCAGTCTGTTCAGTTGCCTGTATGCTGTCACGAGATTGCAGCCTCATCTCCCGTCTAACAGCCATGAGATTGAGAGTGTGATCGGATAGTTTTTGGGTTCTTCTGCGGCAGATCTTGCAGAACTTAGCTCCGACCGCATGGACAGTTTCCACGAGCTTGCCATTCACATCGTCCACTTCATTGCAATCTTCTAGGCACTGAAAGCGGTTACGTAACTCGAGCTGAAATGTTTCGGGATTCTGGATTAGAGCACGAGAGGACGGAGTGTTGACTTCATTAGACGAGACCTATCCAACTTAGAGACTAACGTTTGGGTTCAGTGTGCCTCTAACCATTCGGTGATCGCTGCCAGTTTTCACCCTTGCGATCACTGAGACATCACTGAACAGTTGGCGTCTGGTCATCATAATGAAGTCAATCTCATTTTTTGTCGAACCGTCGGGGCTCGACCAGGTCCATTTTCTGTGGGGTCGCTTCTGAAAGAAAGAGTTCATCATAAAGAGTCCCTCTTTCTCCATAAGTCAGCCAGCCGCTGGCCCCTAAGGTTCCGTTGCCCCACTTCAAATTTCCCCAACTTCAGCTCACCGCTTTCTCTTGTGCGTAGTTTTGCGTTGAAGTCTCCCATCAACACCTTGTAGTGGGTTTTGGAGGAATGCATGGCTCTAGAAATGTCCTCATACATTTCCTCCACCTCGCCATCGGAATGTGCCGAGGTTGGTGCGTAAGCCTGTATGACCTTCAGCGAATACCGTTTGGTGATTCTGAGTATCAGGTACGCGACCCTCATCGACACACTCCCAATCTTTACAACGTTGTTGACCCTCCTTGACACCTCCTTGGGATAGATTGGTCACCCTCCCGGTGATAGAACAAGTTGCCGGACTCGAGGATTACCGTGTCCTCCCCCTCTCTTCGGACCTTGGATAACCCAATAATATGCTAGCGCAACTTGTGTACCTCTTCTTCCAACTCCAGTATCTTCACGTCGGTCCTCAGGGTGCGTGCGTTATATGTTGCCAGGTCGAGTCGTCGTAGGTGGCAACCGAACCTCCACCGGAGATTCTTAGCACCCTCTGCCCCGCCGTTACCATGGTCGCCACCGTAGCCAGGAATAGTGGGGTCTCCGGGGACTGGGGGCCATTTGTTTGCGTCGTTTCTCATGGGGGGATATTCGCCATAGTTGCCACGCTTAGCGAGCGGGTTGGCAACCGCAGTTTTTTATTATAACACAGTTGTTATCTGGAAGATGCTGCTGCCCATCTCCTGCCTGTCTCACTCTGTCGCCTCTTACGACACCCACGGGAAGATATGGGGTAGTGGATATTCTCAACCGCCACTACACGGGAATCTTATATATTATTTGTATTCTTATCGAGGTTCTGTCGTGCATAATAATTTCCTTCCTTAGTACTATGAACGAACACATCAAGGTTCAATTTAACTACACCATTGAAAGTTCCGTGAGTCGATTCAAAAGAAAATCCCACTCAAAAGGCTTGTTATATAAATTTATTAATATAATTGGCTCGGTAGTAAAGTGAATAAGAGTTTAGCTACAGGGCTGCAGGGCCGCGAATTTGAATCAAGCACGAAACAAGTGTAGGGTCTAATAATTATTATTGCAGGTCTTAATGTTTTCCTATGTCTGTAGTTTAAAGGCCTTCTCGATACGAAAAATATTTCTCTGTCTGGTATGATATTAAAAATAACATTAATAAAATATAAAAGTCGAATTCAAAGAATTAAAAAAAATACCTTCTAAATTTGATTGAATAGTGGCCATGTAAGAATATCCACGCACGCTATATCATCCCATGATTGTCTTAAGAGGTGGCAGAGGTAAAAAACAGTTGGGCAGTAGCATCATCCTGATAACAGCTAAATGAAAATAGAAAGTTGCGGTTGCCAAGCCGCTTGCCAGGCGTGGCTACTACGACCCTATGACACAATCTATGGACAAATCCTATGTAGATTAGTGGACTTTTGAGGAGCTGTATTGGTAATGGTAACACACTGAAATTGGTACTACGCATATTGTTTAGAAGAATTAGAAAGATTTCGACTAAAAAGAAATAAAATTTCTCTTGATTTACAAATCAGTGGCACTAAAACGAAAATCGACAGTCATTATTTCTATTCACGTAAACGTGATACGCGAGCGTAAATACGTTTCTACACGGCATGAATCTCATTCATATAAAAGTTAAAATATTATTTTTTTTATTCATTGATCCCACTCAACACAAAATGTGCGTTTTACTTGCGTTACGCTCGGGAGCGTTTATTTAAAAGGGTCCGTGGAATAATTTACGAATACTTATGCATTTTATTTATTGTAACATCAAAGGAAAACATGAATATCTTCCTACATACATAAAACATAATACATAAACACTCACGCCTGTCACCCAGAGGGGTAGGCAGAGACTACAGACTTCCATTTGGCACGATCCTGACACACCTCTCTCGCCTCCTTCACATCCATACACCTACGCATACATGCTCTTATATCTTCCTACTTAACCCAAATTGGACAATGTGTCATAATTAAAGGAAAAATGGGAGATGACGTTGTGATTTGCACCTGTCTACAATGTTTTGAAAATCTCCGGTAAGTGCGTGTCGGGTCATGTACAATGTAGGATTATTTGCTCGTCGGAATACGTGAACTCAGAGGGAGCCTTCTTGATACTAAGAGCATATATAGTGAGTTCGCGGTTTGACCGCTATAATGGCTAAAACGGGCCCAAATAGAACGATGGCAACTGAAGGACTTATTTACCAATCAGATTTGTAGGGAGTGGTATTCAAAAAAGATTAAAAAACTTTTAGGTTGTTAAAATAATACAAACTACGTCAAATCATTTACATGCCAAATGCATACAAAAACGACCATAGTTCTGTATTCATCTATAATTTCATTAGAAAATCAGATTTTCAATTAATAACTAAATGGAAGGTCAATTATAAAGTAAGTCCGAATCGCACCTGTTTTCCCCAGGTTTTTAAGTCACAAATCATTATAAACATAAAAATTTTGCACCACTCCAATGGACCGAGAAATTGACTACATCTCCGTTGGGAGTATAATCCGCGTCGCGGATAAAGTTATTAACGTAAACCGCTGTAGGGAAATTTAATGGGTAAACTTGTTATATTCTTTGAAATATTTTATTTTAATAGACTTTAATTGAAACATCATTTTTATATGAACATTTTTATACGTGGTGGAGCCACGTTGCAGCTATAATATTACTATCGTAGTATGAACGGGTCGGCTCGAACGGGGTAGAACCCCTTTTTTACGGGAAATAAGCGTAAAATAGCAGCTTAGCGCTGCTGTGCTTCGTATGGTGAATATAGAAAATCAAAGACAATACATTGCCTCATAGTGCGGATATTTACAATAGTTGCTTCGCTAGGAAGACTGCATGATGAATTAATTTAATATTTTAGTTTATTTGGCAAGATTATTTCGTATTCGATTAGCTTCATGATTTTTTCTTTCATGAAAAAAAAAATAAAAAAAAATATTTATTCTTAAAAATAGAGCTACAGAGCTGAAAACAAAAACAGTAACTTTATTATATAATTTATAAATTAAATTAAAAACAATATAAATTACAATTACATATAAAAAATTTATTGCCGGACCATAGATTAGGCGTAAGCTGTATCTTGAGGACGAGGAATACGGTGATGAGTTTTAATTACGTAGTTAAATAGAGCCAAATTCTCCAAAACAAAAAACTATTTCTTTAAATAATAAGATAGTTTTTAAGCTTTTTTTCCCTTATTAATTATTTTATTATTATTCCTTGAAAACATATTAATAGATTTTTTAATGTAAAACGTGGAGATTGTATATATTATATGGTTCGATATTATTAATGATTTAATATTATGTTTATTAATAAAACTACTCAATGTCACTAAGGTATTTTGAGTTCCAGAAGGTCATTTATGTACATAGCAAAAAGGGTTGGACCGAAAATACCGCCCTTAGTCATCCCGAAGATCACCGGATTATAGGGATATAGATTGTAAGCTCGAGCACAGGCGCAGAGTAGTCAGCCTCTCGGTATTCTATAGGATGCATTTCGGTGACTTTGCGCAGGGATGGCACGCTTTAATTTCTCCCTCTCCTTTCCTCCATCGGACGACCAGGGGATCAGAGGGTCTTCCTACCTTTGTTGTAGATATTCCACGCAATAGAACCAAACGGTTTGCTTTGTCTTTTTAATGCGTACAGCAAAGGAGTGGAATAATTTGCCGACCTCTATCTTTTCGTCCGAATACAATCTGGGCGTCTTGACGTGTGCTGGCGGCGCAAGAATATCCAGCACTACTCAATATCTCATGTGCCGTCCTACATATCGTCCTGTGTGTGCTGTGAGAGGCGACATCTCCCTGAAAACATCTCAATATAAAAAACTACGGTAGCCAATCCGCCTGCCAAGCGTGGCAATACAAACAGAAACTGTTTTATTCAATATAGATTATAAATAATACTTATCGAAGTCACTTTTTTTATTTACCACTAGTTCGGAAAAATACCTCTGTCCTGGGAAGAACCAGCAAGAAACCCAGCGGGACTATTTTTTTTTTTTTTTGAATAACAGCGAACAATCATGTATGTTACAATTAAAAACACAAAACAAATTAGAAAAAGCTTGGTAGCTATCACCCTACCCAGGAGTTATTACCATACATAAATTCCTTAATTTTATAATAACCCTTTTTATACAAACTTGTTTAATAAAGTTTGTGAACTTTGTGCAGGTAAATTTTGCATAACAAAGTACAACTATAGCAAAATCCTCCCTACGAGGCAATATATGGGAGGACCTACCTAGGACATTTCTTTAATGATGGGAGAATATCGAGAGGACAAAGAAAATATAAATGATGGTCAATAACATTTTTAATGTCTTGTAGATATTGCGTTACTATGAACGTGCATTGAAAGAGTGGTACAAATTAATGTTGCTTATAGAAATCGTGTTATAGTGTTAAATTTTCACTGATTATAGTTTCTATGCGATAAATTAATAGAATTTTATTGACCTTATATAAGTTATCGAACGTCTCTAATAGTCCAATTATTGGGAACATTTAGCGTCCATAAATGTCTTCAATAGTTCGGAGCGACTTAGCAACTTCTATCACTTGAAACGGATATTGACTGGGGTCGGGACTTAAATAGCGCAACCTTGTGTACTTCCAAAAAATTTAACCTCGATTGCAAAGTCAGTTAAGTCATCGATTACTTTATCGATTCCATTTTCCTAACGAATTTAAAAAACCGGCCAAGAGCGTGTCGGGCCACGCTCAGTGTAGGGTTCCGTAGTTTCCCATCCATCACAATAAGTGTTCCCACTTATGAGTTTAAAGGTGGGTATCCATTATGTTCGCGCTCCTGCAACTGTTCCCGGTATTGGGTACTGTTGTTTCCATCCAAGTTCAAAATGATTTTCCTAGAAAGTTCTTATAAAGTTCTACTTTTCAGATTTTTTTCATATTTTCTAAACTTATGGTTCAAAAGTTAGATGGGGGGGACACATTGTTTTTTACTTTTGGAGCGATTATTTCCGAAATTATTGACGTTATCAAAAAATGAATTTTGTAAACCCCTATTCATTTTTAAATACCTTTCCAACAATATATCACACGTTAGGGTTGAAATTAAAAAAAAATCACTTCCCACTTTACATATAGGGGGGCTACCCTAATAAAACATTTTTTTTTTCAATTTTTATTTTACCACTTTGTCGGCGTGATTGATACACATATTGGTACCAAATTTCAGCTTTCTAGTGCTAACGGTCACAAAGATTAAGCGAGGACGGACAGACGGACAGACAGACATGACGAAACTATAAGGGTTCCTAGTTGACTACGGAACCCTAAAAAGAGAGTAGGTTCTCATTTCGAATGTTTGTCCTTTTTTCGGTGTTTTAAACGAAAACTTCTACAATTATAAACCGAATTTATGATTAGTGTTTAGTGGGTAGTCAAATATAATTTAGAATATTTTTTTACCCCAAAGTGCGAGGTAAGGATACATTTTTTTAACTATTAAAATGGCATTCTAGTTGTTACGTTTAGTTTGAATTATTTCTTAGTCCACTCAAAAGGGTCAAAATTATACATAGAATAAAAGGCAAAATCCGAGTACAAAGAACTAAAAAGAATAAAATATTTTCTAGATTACAACTTCTGATGACGTCTTAGTAAACGTTTATTACATTATTTGTAATTATTCAATGCCAGTGTTTGAATACTGTGCCACTTGTGTAGTTAATACATTACCAAATGTGTAGCAAATCATTAGCTCTAAAGGCAGTTACTGACACGCCAACTTTCAAATATAATCAAAATCGAGCGGTTAAAACAGAAAAATTTTCGCGCTAAATTTAAGTCAAACATGCGATATTTATGCTGATACAAAATTAGTAAACGTTTCTATTTACATATTAATTATTTTCACCTCAGTTTTACCCGACTGCCTCAAAGGAGGGTAATGTTTTTAGAATATGTATTTAAGTCTATTTCTTTGGCACGCTCTGTAGCCTAAATGGCTAGATCAGAGATTATCAAGCTAATTTATTTTACCGCCCTTTTTTAAAATCAATCATTTTTCAGTTCCCCCAATTTTTTATACAATCCTTAAACTTATAAACCACATTTCATTACTTTAATTAGTTTAATTATTGTGTACTATATTATTCGGTTCTGGTGATCAAACGTATATTCTAAACTAGACAGTACTACCTGTGAGACCAATTAAAACGCAATTTTATAATATTAAGAATATATTTTAATCAAATTAGAAGAAACAATAAAGATAGAAAATCAAATTCATTTTTAAAACGAATCTAATTAGATGGATGAATTTGATGATTTTTAACAAGTTTGTTGATATCAGGTTTGATTTTACTCAAAAACAGTCGTAAGTCACCGCATTCGGTAACATGCAAATGATTTCTTTTTTTAATTAGCAGCGCAGTCACAATGCTAAATCCACGTTTATACTAATATGATGATGGGAATGCCATCAAAAATCGTTGAACGTTCGACCACAATCCTGGTTGAAACTGCGGGATTGACTTTTGTAGCCAAAATTCTTGCCATTTTTGAATTTGATTTTTATTTCCGCGTTCGTTATCAGTTCTATAAGCTCTTCTTCCAGTTGGGATGATACTACCATGTTGACATTTGAAAAAGGATCTAATACCCAGTCTGGTATTTCCAATTTCAAAATGTCCTCGAATCTTTCAATGAAATCACTGTGGAGATTTTTCAAACGTTGGCAGTAGACAAGCAAGTCGTCGTTGTTACAGGATGCTGATAAATTGAGAAAGTTATGTAACTCACATCTTCACGATATTATTCTTGTGTAAGAGCAGCTTGGCTACGAAAGCAGCGACTTTTTTTATTTCTATTAAGTAAAAGTCATTTCCTTGCAGTTGGATCAAGCATTGCAAGCATTGAATCAAGCAGTTTATAAAGGTCTGTCATGTATACGATATCATTCTTTGATGTGATGAGGTTGTCGCGCTATTCTGTGTCTTTATTTTCCAAGAACTCTACGACAAACTCAAACAGATTGTAAAATCGAGTCAGACAATTTCTTTTGGATAGCCAACGCACATCTGTGTGAATGATCAATCAGTTGAAATCTTCATCATTCGTAACACAAAGCTGTTTAAATAATCTGTCATTTAAAGAGTTGTTTCGGATTTAATTGACTGCTCTGATGACATGTTGCAATAATTGAAATAGTCGTTCACTTAAATTCTAGCAACCAAATGTTGTCGATGTATAACGCAATGTACAGCAGGAACGTCTTTAAAATTGTTTTTTAAGCACGCTATGAAGCCTTTTTGATACCTCATCATAGCGGCAGCACCATCCGTAGCAGCTGATATACTTTTCTTTAAGAGAATTACTTTTTCATCACAAAACTTTTCCAATGTTTTAAATATGATTTTCCTTATGTGTCTGTCTCTAAATATCTAACTATTATTAGTTATAAATTTAGAGACAGTTCTTGACATATATTTTCATCTTTGAGAAACCTCACGTAGGAAAGCAACAATGCTTCATTAGTTGGTAAAGTGTACTCATCCAATTGAATTGAAAATTAACTATCTTCATATGATTTCACAATGACTCTCAGATGTTTTCAGCCATTTCATCAATTTGTCTTTGTACAGAAATATTGCTCAAAGAAAATTTTCTAATTATGTCTACCACCGGTTTATGGATCACAGTAGTTATAACTTATTCTACTGCCGGCAAAATTACCGTTTCTACGGTGGTGTGGCGTTTACCAGTTTGAGCAATTAACAAAGAGATATTGTATGAAGTTCGAAGTCCGTCATCGTCTTGCTTAGCAGCCACCGGAAAAAGTTTTGATATAATTGGCTAAGCATTATGCTTCTTATGCAGGTCTTGAAAATAGGATACATTTTTTCCTTCTTATATGGATGCCTTTTATTTAAATGATCTTGAATTCTTAAATGCTTTATCGCTTCGTTTGAAAATGTTTTTGAACAAAGTACAAAGGCATAGATGGATTCGTCGAATTTTCTATGAATCCATATTTAATATATTCTGCACTAATTTGCTCTCTTCTTTTTTGCTTCTTACATGGATATTTTTTTTAGAAATATGTAAATAAAGTGTTGAACTTATATACTTGTTTAGAGATTGCGCGCGAAACCACTAATGAAAATATAAAAATCTTTACGAGTTTTTATATAAGATTTAAATACAACACGCATCGACATGAATAAGACAAAAGATCGCTGCATACAGGACGGAATCGGCATGTGCACGGGACAGAGACGAAACGTGGTTGTATGTCAACACGGACGGGAGTTTAATGCATACACACCATGACTGTGACTTGAAAATAACGTGCTAGTGTTGTGAAAGATGTATTTTTCATTTGAAGAATTGGCATTAATTGCTATTGCTTCAGATGATGAAGAAGCTACAACCGTCAAGAGTAAAAGGAGATTTTCTGTACATCCTACGTGGCAGAAAAGAGGACTAGATGTTGAATATCACACTCTCTACAAAGAACATTTGGATGACAAAGCTCAATTTTATATGTATTTTTGTATGACAAAATAAATGAAAAATGAAATTTATACTAACCGTTTGCAGTGAGGGATAATTCGACTACAATTTTCCGCCACAGAATTTTTATATTTTGTGTCCAATGTCGTGGGCAAGATTATACGAACATGGATATGATCATACACATTTAATTAGTTTTTCGTCGTCCATTTTGTTCGGTACGACACTCGCATCACTGCGCAGCCAACAGAACGACTGTGCATACGCAGCGGAACCACGGATGGGACGTGGCACACGCCCGGGCGGGACGGCATAAACATCGCCGCCGACGATATTTTCCCGTCCCGTACATGCCACGTCCCCGCCCCGTCCATGCATCCTTGTTTAGAGTCATTCCGTAACGTATGTATTATCACGTACATTTTCTATGAAATGATATTTCTGAAATTCCGTTCCGTCCGGAATAAAACACGTTACGTATGCAGCGATCTAAACACGCACAAACTCATTTATCTCTTTCGACTCTATAACGTACTGAGCAAGTTAAGACAAGTATCGATGAACCAGTCAATTGCTATTGGATTGCACCAATAGTGTTATTTAACAAAAACTTGTTACAACTGATTGCGTACGGCGTACGGGCTATCTTACAAAATTATGTTAAGTACTTATATCTAGTTTATATAATAAAAAATTTTTAAAAAAATCAGAATTATGAAGTAATTATTCGATATTGAGTAGTAGGTAGGTTTGAATTTTAGTAAATTTTAAAATATAAAGTATCTAAATGAAATTACAAATCAACCATCTCCCCCCTAAACCATGCCAGCGTTCCCAATTTTGGGGAATTCCCATTCTGGGCCCCTTAGCGCACCATTCTGGGTCTCCAACGCCCACAGGCAGGAGTTATCGCCCACTTTGAGAAAGACAGAATTGCCTTAGTTGTAGAAGTGACATAGGATATAAAACTATTCTCTTTTCATTGAATAAAACTAAATTTACGGATTTTATCGCGTTTATTTCACTACTTTTACTTATTTTTAATTCCCGACGTTTCGGGTGCTTTACAGCAACCATGGTCACGGGGGGGACTGAGATGTTTGACGTCCCAATGTCATAGTTAGTCCGGCTACCTTCAGTTTTTGAATATTAATTTTTGGTCCGATTTACGCAAAACGAGCTTATAGTATCATGAAGTCTTGCAGTGGTATGCTTAGGTTTGGGTTTAATTTTGTTAATTATAGGATCCCGAGCGGGTGGCAGCACCCATCCATCTTTTCTATTGAAATTTGGATGTTTTTTAATTTCAATAGCCTCGCGTATCATCCTTGGTAGGAATCGGTGTTCTTTTGCGAGAATTTGTGGTTTATCAAAACGAATGTAATGGTGGGGACGATCTTGAACATGTTCGCAGACTGCAGACTTCCCGGAGCGTCGGTGCTTCACGTCAGCTATATGTTCTTTCACGCGGGTTTTTATGGATCTTTTTGTTTGACCTATGTAAGAGAGACCACATTCACAATCTAACTTGTACACTCCTGCATCTTGTAGAGGGATATTACACTTGACGGATGGTAAAAATTGACTAATCTTCTTCGGCGGCTTGTAGTATGTTTTAATAGAAGCTCGCTTCAAGATGTAGCCAACCTTGTCTGTGACTCCTCTGACATATTGTAGTACAGCAGGTACACGCTCGACTGTGGCTGGCTTCACTCGGTCACTGTGACGTAGGCGCGAGACCCGAAGCTTGTTGTCTTGCAATACTTGCTTGACGTGCTGAAGTTCGGCGACCAGATGTTTTCTGTCACAGATCCCTCGTGCTCTCTGAAACAAAGATTTACCCACGGTAGCTAACTGTGAAGGATGATGGTGAGATTCACCATTTAAATATCGGTTGGTATGGGTCTTTTTTCTATACACAGTGTGACCAATTGTGTTATTAGGATTTCGAATGACTAAAACATCTAAGAAAGCTAAAGAATTATTTGCCTCTAACTCCATTGTGAATTGTATTTTAGAGTTTATAGAGTTAAGGTGGTTTGAAAATGCAGTTACTTTGTCAGATGGTAAAATTGTGAAAGTGTCGTCTACGTACCGCTTGTAGAATCTTGGATTTATAGGAGCAGTAAGAAGGGCTTTCTCCTCGAAGTCCTCCATGAATATGTCAGCGACTATGGGAGATACAGGTGAGCCCATCGCCACACCATCTACTTGCTTGTAGAACTCTTCCTTCCACAATAGATAGCCAGATGTGAGGCAGTGTTTGAGTAATACTGCATATTCAGCAGGCATGTTATTATATTCTAGCTTCCTAGTTACAATTGATATGCAGTCTTCAATAGGAGGGCATGTGAATAGTGACTGAACATCAAAACTGACCATAGTTTCATTGTCAGCGAGATGTAGGTCTTTTATCTCACTAACACAATGGTATGAATCGTTTGTGATGCTCTGGTATGTCCTCTCAGTGGTGACAGTACTTTTGCCAAGTGTTGTGCCAGCTTATAAGTTGGTGAATCGATCTGGCTCACTATAGGACGTAGTGGAGCGTTTGGTTTGTGTATCTTTGGTAACCGTATGCCTACGCCGCGAAACGAATGTTACTAACGACAACCAAAAAGTCTTTTCTCCTTTTAGTAATTTGATGGAATTTGGGATTGCCTTATAGTCTGTATTTTAAGCTTTGTGTTTTAAATATTACCATGTAATCTCGGTGTAAGTATATCCACTAACTCATACATACCCTGTGGTTGTCGTCAGAAGCGAGAGATGGAAACAAATCAGGATACGGACAGCAGGGTTTTCCTTACAAAAAACTAGAAAATAAAACAATATGGTTGCCAACTCGACTACCAAGCGTGCCAACTATGGCAAATATTTCTCTTACCAGCCAATCTATGAGGATGCCTCTGTTCAGCAGTAGATTTTGAAAGGCTGTATAAGTGTAGGAATGAACGGTAATGCTTTGTATAGTGTGGTTACACTGCCATATGTGGGATGCCATAAGATTTTCTTTGGCATTTCTCAAAGTAGCCTCTTAATAGCAGAGGATGAAATGAGGTGAGGAATTAAGGCACGGTAGTAAGTGCTTTTATATAATTTAAATATTTAAGTGAACATGCTTGTTTACCTAGCTTAAAATACCAGTGAATTCAACTCCATTGATTCTACTAAAAGTCGAAATGAATGGTGGTTGCGAAGTTTTCCAATTAGGATGGGTTTGATTAAACCTCTCCAATTTAAATCTGAACGCGAAACAACGCGCTTAGATTTTAATTGCATTTTCAGTATTTATGGTGGAATAGTAGCTCGTCACTCGTTTCGAAAATCACAAACTTAAGCAAACCAAAACTAATCAAAAAGTATAAATATCTTATTACATCTTTGTTAGTATTTTCAATCACGATATTTAGTTAGTACACTCTCAAAGCATCCATATTTGTGATTATTTTTGACTGCCTCGTTGGTCTAGTGATCGTAAACTCGGTTGCTTGTCATTAGGTCCTCGGTTTGAATCCCGGGTCAGGTCAATACCAGTTATTGGGTTTCCTGTCAAGAAATACTCAGTTGCAACCCAGAGTCAGGAAGTTGGTGATGTTTCACACCCATGTTTTAGAAAACACTTAAGGCGGTCGGTCCTTCACATGATTCCCTTCATATCGTATCGGACTGCTGTTCCATGAGACTATGAAAGTGAGGGAATGGAAAGTGCACCTGTGCTTGCGCATGAACTCGTGCACTGTAATGCTGTCCTGCGCAGATGGCTAGTTTTCGAAGAGTAACCGCCGTACCCGAAATTCAGTCTGAAGTACATCATTATTTTTCAAAACCACAGTAGTCCAATTGGTTGAGGATATGGACTGTAAAACTAAAAAGTCGCCGATTCGTGGCCGTTAGTAGACTACGGGTGTGAACCATTCGTAGGAACTAGCATTTTGAGCTAAGTTGGAGTAGTAGTCGCTATACTGCAATGTAACCAGCTTTAAATATATTCTTTTAAATAACTTTTGTATAAAAATGCTATTTTAGTATATTTACTATATAGATATTTCTGTATCATGTAACACTACTACCGCGTAGTGGCAGTGTAGGAATACCCGCTGCCCCATATCGTCCCGTGTGTTTCGTAAGAGGCGAGAGAGGAAAACTGAAACAGTATTTTTAATACAGTTGCTCAAAAAGTGGCGTACTGCAGGGACCTTGAATGAATTAACCACTGGACCCGACATAAAACACAAATGTATGAAAACTCGTTCAACCAAGTGGAGAATAACGCACACAAAGATTTTATTACGTTAATATAAACACAGATACAACATTCGTAGAAGTGCATTCTATTTCTAGTGCTTGATCGTAGTCGATAAAATATATCGATGAACGAATGAGAAAGAAAAGGCGTTTCGTATATAAGCTGTAAGACAAAGGAAATAAAGGGATAATGAAGATGAGGTAAGCTTCCGGTATTTAAATTTTAATTAAAATAAAAGAAGCAGGACATTGTTATGGACTTTTTATTCAATTGTAGTTATGATAATCGTCAAATTATTTGTTAAGTTTAAATTATTTAAATAGGTTTACTGACTTTTATTATGTATCATCTTTCTTAAAATGTGTTCTTAGAATTTGTTTTGTTCGCTTGTTTTTTTACAGAAGCAATTCTAATATTTAAATACTTTTCAGCAACGGCTTTCGTTTATTCTTCAACGTGATTCACGTCGTCGTTTTCAAATTTATGGAAATGAATGTCTTCGTACAACGGAAGTTACAGCAATGTTTCTGTTACTTTCGGCAGTAGAAAGTCTGTTGTGTAATTTTTTTTAGTCTTTTATTCTGAACACCCTTCCTAACCCTTTGTTCGAGTTTGCAGTGCTAACAAATAGCTATGGTATCACTTGAGGGAAGTATCAGTTTTCCCTTGTCTTTATGGGCAATGAGACTGCCTTCATTGGTGTCATTTTCTGTTTCTTTGCATTAGTATTAAAACAGGCAGTATCGAGATGTACACTGCATATAGCGCTGTGTTTCGTCGGAATCCAGGTTTCATCTCTACGATCAGCTTCTACCCACTTTCTCTTCCGAGAAGGGTCACTAGGAAATTTGAAAATTCGTGTAATTTATGTGTTTAAATATTTCAAGTACAGATACTGATTAGAATTTTTACATTTATAATACTTTTATTTAATTATAAAAATTATTATTATAAATTAAACGACATCAGATTGTAGGATACTGTTATATAAGTATTTTAAGTGTTACTGTAATGTACAAATAACATAATCATTCATTCGGTCATATCGCCCAATATCGATATATTTTTCGACATGGTCAAGCACTAGTCGATGTCAAATTGACTCACTCCACAGTTTTAGTCATTCGTTCTGAATGGTATAATCCAGCCATTTTGTGATGGTTGTCAGATGTCAACAATACATAGAAATATCGACTATATTTAACATAGTTGGATAATACAAAATTTTATTTTACATTTGATTAAATTTTGTTATAAATAACAATAAATTTAATAAAATAATGTACTTACAAGTGAAAAGAAATAGTGCTGCTTCCGCTGCTATAGTTTTTACATCATTTAACAGAACATTTAGTCATTTTTGGGAGATGTTTTGTTTGACAAGTAAGTGCTTGAAGCTGACGCAAAAACAAACGACGGTATATATATGTCGGGTCCAGTGGTTAATTCGTTCAAGGCAGGAACGTATAGCGTTCGGGATGTGGGCTATTACATACTCGAGCTTTTACTTTATCTTTTCGAACTCGTGCGTTCTCCTTCCCAAGTGCCAAAATAATATCTATTAAAAAGAAAAAAAACAACTACGAAGTTTTTACTAAAAAAATTCATAGAAGTTTTTATGATTCATGCAAATATTTCTAAAAAGAAGCTATTAATTTGTTTCAATATCAGATTTAATGATTGATTCAATGAGTTAGGTTAGGTTTCATTTCATTTCAACCCATTAAATTTCATTTTCATTTCATATCAATAAAAAAATTCTACTGAAGACTTGGCTGTATGGGCATAGTTCCCTTTGCCTACCCAGAATGAAGAAGAAAACAAAAAAAAATCTCTGCTTATAATGGGTGCGTTTGGCAGAAAAAAGCGCTAGCAAGCGCTTATAAGCGCTGAAATAGTTTTCGGCAAGGACACGATTTCTACTTCAGTAGCGCTGACACAATCCGCCATTTTGCTTATTTAATTTGTTTGTTTTGAAGTAGAGTTTATAAGTTGTTTTGCGCAATATTAGTTTTAAGTAATATAATGACACGAATAAACATATATATGTTATTAAAAATTCATGATTGGTAAGTTTTAATATGAATACTTTACAAACATATATTTAAATTAGGTTAGGTTCCCCGGTTGAAACTAACATCGTGTCCTGGAGGAAAATAGCTACTTACGATTTGACAGCGCTTACCGCTTACGATCGCCATTTTGCTTACAAGCGCTTGCTAGCGCTTTTTTCTGCCAAACGCACCCATTCTTTTACGGTTGGCGCCATTTTCCAAAACTGTTCTTTGCGAGTTTAGTTGTTTGTTGCACAAAATGAGTAGTTTCGACGATATTTTATTTGAATGAACACCACCGGAACTCAGTATACTCGTAATTGCACAAAATGCTTTGGAGAACATTTTACCGGAAAAGTCAAAAAGTCGCTACTTATCCACATACGATGAATTTATTGCTTGGAGAGAAGAGAAAAAAGCAAATAGTTTTTCATAAAATGTTATGTTGGCATACTTCTTCGAACTCTCAGCAAAATTAAAACCTTTTACGTTATGGTGGAGGTTTTCGATGATAAAAAGTATGCTGAAAATAAGGAGCAACGTTTATACAGCAACGGATATAAATGAATACCCAAAACTAAAAAGTCGAAAATATTAACATCGAATGAAGTGGAAGGGTTTTTGAACGAAGCTCCCGATGATCGTTATTTATCCACAAAGGTAATTTATTAATAAATACCTACTTATATTTTTCTTTAGTATTCAGTTTACGAAATCACAAAATACAGACAATATAGTATTTAAAAAAATATTAATCAAATCCCCTTTTTGTAGGTTGCTCTGTTTTTGGCGTTGATGGAGCTTGCAGCAGAGGAGTTAGCCAATATTACTTTAAAAGATATTGAAGCCCATGGAAAAATGCTACTAATCAAGATTCCGAATACAAAAAATAAGATACCGAGAAGCTTTGTTTTTGAAGGAGATTTTCTTAGAATAGTGCAAAAATATATGAATCAGCGGTCCCAAAAAGCAAAAACCGACCGTTTTTTCCAAAATTATCACAAAAAGGAAGTGTACAGCTCAAGCAATTGGGATAAACAAATTTGGTAATATGCCAAAAGAAATAGCTACGTTTCTTGGTCTGCCGGATGCTCAGTATTATACTGGGCACAGCTTCAGGAGGACCTCTGCTACATTATTGACAGATTCAGGATTCCAATTTGATGTCCTTAAAGCGACTAGGAGGTTGGAAGTCAGACAAAGTTGCAGAAGGCTATATCGCTTATTCATTAAACAACAAACTAGAAACTGGGGAGAAAATCACACGATCCATTAATTTAAAGTCCAGTTCGTCTCCTTCACATGACAATATTGAAGAGAACGTTCGTCCATCTACCTTCGTTGATAATGATAATTCATCAGATCCTATTCCATCAACTAGCAAACGCCATTGTATAACACCTTTGACAAATATACATGAACAATCATACGAAATTAATAATAGTTTGTCTCAAACAGTAAATATGCAACCTAAAACTTCCCCAGGTAGTATAAAAACCTGTACCAATTTCAATGTATATGTGAATCATAACTTTTATAAGAAATAAATGATTAGTTAGTTGAGTTTATTGTGTTTGTTGTCGGAACTCTTTGCAATGACAGGCTTTCCGCACTCGTAATGAAATATACTGTTTTCTAATAATAGCTCATCATCATCTTCATTACAGCCCTTCACAAGTCCACTGCTGAACATTGGCCTCGCCCAAGAAATATTACAAAGCAAGGTCCTGAGCCACCTGCATCCATCGAGTTCCTACATGTCTTACCAGGTCGTCACTCCATCTAGTGGGGGGTCCCCTACACTACGCCTACCGGTACGAGGCTGCCACTCGAGAACTCTTTTTCCCCTTCGGTTGTCGGTTTTTCGAGCTATATGGCCGGCCCATTGCCGCTTCAGCTTACTTATCCATCCGGCTATGTCGATCACTCTGGTTCTGATGCGATTATCCTCATTTCTAAGTTTATTACAGCCCTTTCCATAGCTCGTTGAGAAACCTTAAGCGTCTTCATACAGTCAGCAGTGAAGAACCACGTCTCAGATCCATAAGTTGTCACTGGCAACACGCACTGGTTTGTACAATCTAGTTTTAGGTTTTGAGGTATACCCGACGAGAAGATGTGTCGTAACTTCCCGAATAATAATAGCTCCAAATGGTAAAAACTACGGTTGCCAACCCACCGACACGCGTGGCAATTATGAAAAATATCTCCGCATTATTAATGGAATACACACACATGCATATTACACAATTATTATGCGTATATAATTACTACTTTTGTTGCCACTTTCTACCATAGAAAGGAATACTGAATTCACACTGTATTTTTCTTGAATTTTTTACCATAAACGTCTGATCTTCATGAATAATGTAACACATATATACGAATACATTTTGAAACATTTCAAATGTAAAAGTCGATTTAATGCAAATCAACAAATATTTTTGGTGATTTTTACGATGAAATTGTGATGTGTATAAGAAGTATTAACCAACAAGGGGGAATTAGGTTGGGTCGGGAAATTTGTTTGGTATAATAATTTTAAAATAGGTTGGAAAAGGGGGGTTTGCCAAGGGTAAATATTATTAAAATAAACATTATAAGAGACAATACAGTATTTATATATTGTGTATGTTCTTTTGAAGCATTTTAATATACATATATAATCTACTTTTTTAAATACTAAAAATTGTTAAAATTAATAGTTCTATTCTACTTTTATTATTGGATATTTACATATTATTATTATCATATGTTTGAGCTGTACACAAATATAAAAGAAAACGATAAATATGGGTACATAACTTTACATTCAATGTAATAAAATAAATAAATACATAAATAAAAAGACGAACACAAACGGTCGATGGTTAGGGGGAAAGGGAAATAAAACCGCGGACGTTGCGGACGGTATCGAGGAGTACCGCCTTCTGCGTTTGAATCCGAAACCATCCGTCACGGAGTCCCAGATGCCACAGATGACCCAAGAAGCTGACTGTGATGAGCCCGTTTTGCAGAAACGACTATAAGAATAATTTCTGTCGGTAGACCGTGCATTTGTATTAATACTGTATATTATAACATTATTTTTATGATATTATGTAAAATCATACCATTTTTGTATATAACAGGTGAAAACATGAATAACCAAAAACGTAAGGATACATGTTTTTGTTTTTTCTACTATACTTAAAATAATCTCATTTTGAAATGGTAGTAGAAATATATAAAATGCCGTTTTAAGGAAAGTAAAATATCATACGCCGAAAAATAAAAACAAGCACTGTGTTATTGAAGTGAAGTTAGTTGGATCTGAGTAATTACGTGTTTTTACTGATTTTAACTTCTCAAGTTCTGTATTTGTCCCGACGTGTACAATAACCACAAAACTATTAAGCTAACAAGTAACTATATTTTAAAACTTCTTCGGTGTTTAAAACGTTGGTTGCATTTTGTAGGAATGTGCTTGTTCACAATATTTACGTAAACAAGATGAAAATTGAGATAAATAGTTATTACATTAATATAAACATCTGTCTTACATTTATTACCAACACTATAAAGGGAAATAGGTGTAGTCTCTTGTTGCAGAGAAGTTGCGGTCAGTTGGCGATCAGTTAGCGAGGTCTTTTGTATTGGTCTACGCTTTGTGGGTGAGAGAATGATACGCAAAAGTAACTTTAGTAAGTAATTTAGCTTTTTTACTAAGCGTACCTTTTTGTGTTGAAAATAGTTCACAATTTTGGAAATGATCCTTGCATGACATATTTCCCACAGGCCACCCTCTGCAAAATGGTTGCCGGGTGGAAGTCACTTCCATGCGGTAAGGTCGCCATTTATACTTTATTTATTTTTTATTTTCAAGTTTACTAGTGTATAAAAAGTATATTTTATTCACTTATTAATTAGTCACATGATACGATTAATTAAATACTATTTTATTTTAACTAATACTGAACTTTAATAAATTTTTTATAATTTTGTAAACGTTTTTGAGCCATGCTGCAGCTACGTAGTTGTATCACGAATGGGTCAGCTAAATCGGCCGTAGATCATACATATTTACAAAATATACAACGTTCTTCAATTGATTTAGAAGATGAATTACGGAACTGCTGTGGATCTTGGCACTCGTTCAGATCTTAACTCGTTTTTCGTTAGCGTCGTTTGTACCGAACTTCTACTTTTCACATTTTGCAATTAGTGAAATAATTGAAATAATACAGAGATGTATAAAATAAAGTAGATAATATATAGTTCTATTCTTAAAATGATTAACATGAGTAAGATAATGGAATAGAGCAATTTTTTACTCAATATAAAATGCAAATTAAAATTCATTTTTCCTTTTTTATTGGTTCGGAAAACATCATGTGTCCTGAGAAGGACGAGCAAAAACCCTTCCCTGTTTTTTTTTTTTAAAGTAAATTATATCGTTGTCCAAACTAGTTACAAAACTTGTTTAAGAAACAACTTGGAAGCAATCACTTCCTTCCCGGGGGTTATTTTTAACCGTATATTCATTTATATCATTAAAAACCTATATATTAAATAGTTATGTTCAATAAAACATTTAAACGTGGTGTTTGTTAAATAAAACAATATAACTAGAGATCTTACGTATACATGTAATAAATGTCCCAGACGTCCTTTGCTTGTCTTGCTTGTGTTCAGACAATTGGTTTCCATGTATTGTTGAGAACGGTCATTTTATGTTACCGAGACACAGAACAAAGCACTGGCACGGTAATATTATCTATACAGTATTGCTCGGCCGTAACTTTGAAATAAATGCCTACAGTCGCGCGGTACGTAAACATGCGATAGGGCTGCCTGCCTCCAGCATTTTTACATTTGCCTACTTTGTGTTTCCATTTAGTTTTACGATTGTAAATATACTTTTTTTATATAAACAAATATAATAGGTACTTTTTGAATTGAATAGGAAGTGTTCAATAAAAATGCGTGTCGTTTTTTGATCGGTAGATTTAATTAAAAAACCACATTTAAAACCATAAAAATGCGTGTCTCGGTCTTATAAATTTGCGACCGAAAAATATTTGCGCCTCGGCTGAGAATTTTAAGTATAAAAGTCCGCATTCTAAATAAAGCTTAATTAAAATTTGTTTTGGGAAACATGGACAAGGTGGAGAAAAGGAATATTTTTACTTGGTTATAGATCCCTGCAGCTATTTTACAATTTATATGTTTGGTTTTAAATGAAGTTCGGATTTCTTATTTCTTTATTTCTATTCTATTATTTATTTCCTCCATTTTTTATACATTATGTAACGTAATTAACGCACACCCCCAGACACCCCAATTAGTATATTATGTTATAATCATAATACATTCACTGAATTTTTAGTTAAACATTTTTATGCACTGATTATTTATCAAATTAGTTATTACTAATTCCGGAAGAATGTTGTGATCACAGTACAAATCCACAAACGCAAAGACTTTAACGTGCTTGAAATGAAGTTCATTTTTCTTTATTTTTATTGAATGATAGAATTAGTAATAATACATATAAAACTGCACTCTTAAAAGTCTTATTGCCTTAAGTTACGATCCATTTCAGTTTGTTTTGACTGTACAGATTTAAAGTTAAAGTTAAAGTTAAAGTTACAGCCTATATACGTCCCACTGCTGGGCTCAGGCCTCCCCTCATTTCTGAGAGGGTTTAGGGCAAGGAAGTGTCCGCCGCGCTGCCCAAATGCGTGTTGACGAACTTCACATGTCTTCGAAATATTTTTTTTCTTATTCCTCAGACATGCAGTAATATATAAGTCGATGTTTTTTATACATTCTTTATTTTGTATTAAATACATTATTACTTATGTAATTAAATACATTCCTATAATTCTTAGAATTGTATCTCATTCTGTCTCGATGCGTGTTGACGAACTTCACATGTCTTCGAAATATTTTTTTTCTTATTCCTCAGACATGCAGGTTTCCTCACGATGTTTTCCTTCACCGCCGAGCACGTGGTAAATCAGCACTTAAAATTGCAATTAACAATTTCATTGGTGCCGGCGGGGATCGAACCCGGGTTACTCGCGTTCTGTTATATTTACAGCGAGCGTTAATCACTGAGCTACCACGGCTCTTACAGATTTAGTGTGACTGTAATTTACGTAGTTTTAATTATTTTTGGGATAAAAAATTACCTATATTAAAAATGATAGGAATCAATTCAGTAAACGATTCTGAACAAACTACTTTCTCAAAGTGCGTTAATTATGTTACGTGTTGTATATATTCCTAAAAATCATCACTGCGGCAGTCATGACTGTCTGCATGCCGAGCGCATGCCGAGATCGAGGCGCGTAGGCATAGCTCTCGCTTCGTCCGGTTGTATGGAGTTGGAATACTGTATAGATAGAATTACCGTGGCACTGGCGAGTGTCACAACGAGAGTGACACAGAAAGGGTGGATTGTGTGGTTCTTTGATTTCCTCTGAGGCAGCGCGCAACAAATACTAACCGTAAAATATAGCTATAATCTTATTTCTCAAACCACAATAAAAGTTAAAGACGTACTTAGGCACCATATTATCTGGGGGCACGGCAGTGCCCCCGCCAAGTCAAGTAAAAAAACCTTTTATGTTTTAAATAAATAGATTGACTTGGCAATCGCACTAAACAATCTAATTAATTGTGAGATACATTGTGTTTTCATGCGATGGCCAAGTAAATCTATTTATTTAAAACATAAGAGATTTTTAACATTGATATTATCACTATAAGATGTTGTTAGGTTAGCTAATTACGTAATAACAGAAGGACCCTTAAGTAGGGACTGAATAAATTAACCGACTTGGTATTACATGGATCTCACAACCTTTTAGGGTAGAATTGAGTTGTTGGTTTTTTGTTATGTTTTTGATGGCATTATTATTTATTTAAAACATATCAATGAGTTTTGTACTATATATATTACAAGATACAGGGGAGAATTTTTGGCATAATCAACTTTCTATTTGATTCCGCCGCATTGTAAAATAATTATTAATTTTAGGCCTTTACTTATGAAATTGCCGTTTTTTTATGAAATAAGTTTTCTTAATTTCTGTTTTTTATATTTTTCATTTCCATTAATCAAAGTAATCATACATGCAATCGATGCATCCTTGCCAGCGCAGTGGCAGATTATTAACGCCTTTAAAGAAATCAGCTAGATGAAAGGCAACAAATTCTTCAGATATTTTGTGCTGCCTTTCGAGTATTGACTTTTTCCCGCCAAAACTTTAATTTAAATTCAGAAACAATTAAATCTCTGTAGGCGCAAGCTCTGGTAAGTACAGCGGATGACGGAGAGCTTCCATGCCCAGCTCTTGTAACTTGAAGACCATCTGTTGTGCAGTATGAGGTCGCGCGTTAAGTGCAGGAGCAGCGGGGACGAGCAATTGACCAAAGCTGGTTGAAGTCGTGCAAGCTTCTCCATCATTGTGTTCACAGTACACATCTGCAGTAACGCCCATCCTATTTGGTAAGAAGCTGTGATCACACCAGCGCTGGACCACCAAACGGTGACCATATTACATTTCTAGTTGAAAGTTTTCGGTTAGGGCATTGTTTAGGCGCCAAATCAGGATACAACCAACTTAGCGCTTGCGATTGTCAAACAGAATCCATTTTGCACTACATTTTTACTGCAGCCTCTCCGCCTCCTCCATAGGCTGCCTTATTTAATATCTCTGACTGCCTCGTTGGTCTAGTGGCCGTTAACGCGAAGCATCATGAGGTTTTGGGTACAAATCCCGGTTCGGACCAAAATCAGTTCTTGGAAAGAAGAGTCAGGAAGTTGGCGATGTTTCACCATCGTGCCTCGGCAAGCACGTAAAGCCAGAGGCCCTGCGCCTGTCGAATTGGCGTCCCATGGGAATATGAGAGTTAGCGAGTAGAGAGTGCAGGCATTCGGGATAGCCCTATATACTACGCAGATTATCTGTGCTAAGTATCGCAGGTAATTGGACCATTACTTTGCCGATGCAATTTATTGTTGCTAACTCCTCTGAGTTAGCAACAAAAAATTGCATCGGGTCTAAGCCCTAACTTTTATTCATTCAAAATATTAAAATAAAAACAAAACTGGAAATACTGCAGCATGAACAATTCTACTCTAAACTGTACACGTTATATGTTTGGTAAAGGTGTAAACTAAGACAAAGGAGTTGGTCTCGACTGTGATGATAAGTTATGGAGCTGCATTTCAATACGTGTACCGAGTTTGTTTGCGTCCACAATGGAAGTGCATAAAGCCGGCATACGTCAATGCCTTTCAAAGTACTCGTCTCTAGAAGTTTGTGTTCGTTATAGGTGTTTGTCAGCTAGCTGACTGAGTGTCACATACAGAGGATACAGTTGTGCATTTGATTCAGTTTCTAATAAAGGCGATTTTATGAGAAAAATTGACTTTACTTTAAACATTTAATAATTAAACAGAAAAAGTGATCTGCCAGCGTTCCAATTTGGACCGTAAATCAATCAATCAGGTGACATACGAGCACATATTCCATCTGATAGTAAATGGATGCTGTAACCCATAATCAACATTTATAATAGATTATGAATCAAAATACAGATGCGTTGTCACCCCTGAGGACTGAGATGGAATGCCTCGTTTCCAGTGAAAAGGGTCTCCGGTTCTTAACATTCACCATATGAAACACAACAGCATTAAGCTGTTATTTGACGCTGGTATTCTGTGAGATCGTGGTCCTTCCCCGGTTGAGCCAACCCATTTGTGCTACAACCATAACATAGCTGCAACGTGGCTCTACCACGTATAATTATGTATGCTTTTTAATACTCTCACAATCTCTAATATGTGTGACTGTTAACCTCAGACTATTATGTGTTTAACATAGGCAGTTTGAATTTAAACAATGAATACTTTATTTCATTTTATGTATGTGTAACATATACAATATATAAATTTAACTTTCTGGATTCCTTCTCAATATACACTTTTACCAAGCTAAATCTCACACTGATTTCATTTAATTCATTATTTTGTATTATTTTACAGTTACAAAGTAATTTTTGGCGAGAAAAACTTTAAAATGTCTATTTTAAAACACGTTTGTTCTTTGTATCAACTGGGTTACTGCCCAGAAGTACCAACATGCGTTTCAGTCTATGTTATCAGAACAAACAAAGAAATATACCTCAAGAGACAATATCATCATCATCATTATAGCCCTTCACAACTGCTGAACATAGGCCTTCCCCAAGTAATGCCACAAAGCACGGTCCTGAGACACCTGCATCCATCGCTTCCTGCATATCTTACCAGGTCGTCACTCCATCTAGTGGGGGATCGCCCTACACTACGCCTACCGGTACGAGGCTGCCACTCGAGAACCTTTCTTCCCGGTTATCGGTTCTTGGAGCTATATGGCCGGCCCATTGCCACTTCAACTTACTAATCCATTGGGCTATGTCAGTCACTCTGGTTTTAATGCGGATATGCTCATTTCTGAGTCTATCACGCAAAGAAACTCCGAGCATAGCCCTTTCCATAGCTCGCTGAGCGACTTTGACTGCAAGAAGGACCACGTCTCAGATCCGTAAGTCATCACTGGCAACATGCACTGGTTGTACAATCTAGTTTTCAGTGTTTGCGGTATACCTGACGATAATATGTGTCGTAAATTCCCGAACGCTGCCCAGCCGAGTTGAATCCGTCGATTGACCTCTAGGTCGAAGTTGGACTTACCTAGTCGGACTATATGTCCCAGGTAAACGTACTCGTCAACAACTTCGAGCATAGTGCTCCCCACAACTACCGGCATAGGTGTGACATGGACATTGAACATAATCTTTGTTTTGTCTATGTTCATCTTAAGACCTATCCGTTGGGAGACACCATTGAGGTCATTGAGCATAGTGCTTAGGTCCTCCAGCGATTCTGCCATAAGGACTATATGGTCGGCAAATCGAAGGTGAGTGATGTACTCGCTATTGATGTTTATACCGTATCCTTTCCAGTCGACTAGCTTGAAAACGTCTTCCAATGCAGCGGGGAAGAGTTTCGGGGATATAACATCACCCTGTCTTACATCTCTCTGCAGTTGGATAGGTTTCGAACTCTGGTTCTGTACTCGGATAAACGTGTCAAGAAACAAACAAAGAAATATTCTTCATCAGGTGGAAAAACAAACTAATGGAAATTAGCCTTAATGGCCAAGCTTAGAAGGTTGGCGATCGATGTGGCCTCCAAGGCCTTTTTAAGGGCTGTAATGACGATTACAAAACACAATGCTAAGTTAGGTTTCATCAGGTAAAATAAACAAAATAATAATATTATAAATATTAACCTCCTCGACCCTTGACCAAGGGCAATAGCATGACCTGGCATTACAAAACATTTCTGATCGGAAGACCGCGAAAAGCTACGCCGGTGATTCTATAAGCCTCTACACGGACCTTTTGTATACACAGTCATCTTCACTGGCTACGTTTCAGTGACTTCTTTATGGAAATTGAGGGATTTTCCTGTGTAATAAAGGAAAATATCTGTACCTGGCTCACGAGGTGACCAGTATAAGGGTGTTATGCCGACTGAATATATACCTGTAGTCATTTCAGTAAAATGTTAATTACCTTTTACTGTAATGTTACAGCGTCTGGGACTCAGTGACAATTCGTCCCTATCCGTCCCTTTCCCGTCTAAGTAAAGACTTTGTTGCTTCTCGATAAAGTGCACATCATGTGCTTTTTTATTTCCTTTTCTCCCTAACTATTTGCTATTTGGTATCTAGCTATAGCTTCTTAGGCTTAGGTTTTATTTATTTATTTATTTTAACTCTATTTTATACAATAACATTTTTATATTTAATTATTTTATCGTATTCACTAAATGCATATCTTAACTATTTATATGTCCCAAACTGAAATACTACAAGAATGTTCCATAGAGATAATACAATAATACTTCTTTATTGTGCAAATATAGGTAACAAGCAAAGTGGTAACATATCTTGTATCTTCACATAGTTTGAATTATTCATGGCCATTTCTCGGCGGGGCATAGTTCCGAATGTCGCAAAAAGTATCTGAATATAAAAGAATGTAGGCGTCTCTGTCATTTTGAAATCTCCATACATGACTTGCGTGAAAATTTATTAAAATTCGTATTGCCGGCTACACGGATTTAGAAAAAGCATGATAACATATATTGAAACCCGAATTAAGACATGGGTTATTTTTCACAACGGGAAAACGTAATTTACAAAAGGTAAAATGTTTCTATTTCCAGGTGTAGATAGATTTTTTTAATAATTAAAAGTGTTTTTAAAGAATATTATTATTCTTATTTTACGCATACAAACATAGACGTTTTGCGGTCCCTACGAGCCGCAACAAGAGCATCGCGATGGTTTAATTCCTTCGAAATCTTCTCAGAAAGGATTTAGCACAGCAGTGGGACGTGTATAGGTTGTAATTTTACTATTTGAATTTACAACACCGTACACAAAAATAAGTCTAAAAAATAAATGAGCAGAAAGGTGTAAATTAACGGAGTCGGTAGCGATTCTTATGCAAATTTAGTAGAATAGATGGCATCGGGCCGTAGAAACCAAGTCGTGTTGTACGGAATCAGGAGAACATAATCTGTGAATTTAAATAAAATTCGCAGCTTTGTGAGATTATGCACAACTTACGTAAAATATTTCCCTTCCTGCTTATATTATTTTTTTCTAAAGAATAACGGTGACATACGAGCACATATTCCATCTGATAGTAAATGGATGTTGTAACCCATAATCAACATTTATAATAGATTATGAATCAAAATACAGATGCGTTGTCACCCCTGAGGATTCCATCTCAGGAATGCCTTGTTTCCAGTGAAACGGGTCACCATACGAAACACAGCGGCATGGAGCTGCTATTTTACGCTGGTGTTCTGTGAGAGCGTGATCCTTCCCCGGTCGAGCCGACCCATTCGTGCTACAACCGTAATATAGCTGCAGCGTGCAAGCTCTACCACGTATAAAAATTATTTATAATTATTAAAATTAATTAAAATTCTTTATTTTGAGACCATCCCAAAAGTCTATTACTTTGTGGTAGAAATAACATATATCTAGGAGAAAAGATAAACATACCGTAGTAAAAGTTTTCTTGAGATTTATAAATAAAAATCTCATTCGACGAGAAAACGATGCTGAGTACTGTACCGCAGGAATTAGGGCCGTATGACAGATTTGTATTTACTGTCATAAATATTTTATAAATTACATAGTGGTACATTAGTCTGATATAATATGTAGAACGGATAGGTCGTGGAGCCCCTAAAATGGTGTAACTGTGTAAGGTATTTGTAAACGAGATCAGTAAAATATCTAAATAGTAGTGAAGCAGACCAAAGTGTTCTCTCTCAATCAGTGTTCAAAAATTATACCGAATTTTAACAACTTGGAATAAAAAAATTCACAGATTTTACGTCAGTTCATAAAAACAGATTAATGATGTAAGCTTCAAGAGAATACTGAACACTACCAAAGATGATTCTTCAGAGTATTGAATTGAAAACCTCTTAATTAATTTAAAAAAATCCAAACCAAAGAACATCAATGCAAGGCTTCAGGACCTTATAAGTGCTAAAGACTTTATAAGCGCGTTCTGCAACGATCTAACCAGACGGATTTACATTACCATGATATAAGGACGTGAAACACCTCAGTGCCCTTGCCTTGAAAGATTTCGTTATATTACAAGATTTCCATAAATTAAAAGAAGAATATTATCTTGGGTTTTACAAAGCCCTCTTAACGTCACGGGAATTAAAATAAGTTAAGAATAAGTAAAATTAAACGCTATAAAATATGTAATATTATTTTATTGGACGTGTATTAGTGGCATAATTAAAAGAAATCATTAAAGCAGCTGAGAGAAGTTTAATGATGATAATATTACAGTCCTTGTGGTCGTTGTAAAATTAAAAATTCTTTTTAAATCTACAATTTAATGGTAAAACAATTTACTTACGACTTCCCGCCTTTTGTAGCGAACAAACATTAATTTTTATATATTAAATTATTGGATCCAAGTCGCAATAAATATAGGAGAAGGATGTTGAATATGTAGGTGGACGAACTGTGCTATGGATGATATGCGTAAGAAATTAGTATGTAATGAGATGTCGGCAAATAAAGGAGAATGGAAGGAGAAGACATCCTATCTTGACTCAAAATAATTCTGGATGAAGAAAGGAACAAAAAGATTACGATCTGTTCTGTTAATATTCCCATTTATTTTAATTAAATAGCATCCAAGTTATTCTTGGTATGCATCGGCACGCTTTTCCGAACATTAGTGGTCCAATCTGATATACCTTATACCGAAAGGACCCCGAACAATTCACAGGCTGAGGATATTCAACATCAATCAATCTTCACAAGACACAACACGTCTGTAATTATCATTCATAATAATCACCAATGATCGTGGAAAATATGTTTACATTCAGCCATCTTATAAAAGTTCATTGTTGAACATAAACACACTGTTGAACCTCTCACATAGTTTGCATTATGTTGATATTAACTTGGTCATAGTTGCCGTGCTTAGAAAGGCTGACAGCTGTGATGGCAATTTTATTTCTCATTTTAAATTGTTCAGGAAGATGCTCATTTCCTCTTTCAGTTTCCCTCTGTCATGACACCCACGGGACAGTGTGGGACATATACTTACACGAACACTACACTACGTCCCACTGCTGGGCACAGGCCTCCACTCATTTCTGAGAGGGTTTTAGGGCAAGGAAATGTTCACCGCGCCGCCCCAGTACGTGTTGGCAAACTTTACATGTCTTCGAAATATTTTTTTTCTTATTTCTCAGACATACAGGTTTCCTCGCGATGTTTTCTTTCAACGCCGAGCACGTGGTAAATCAGCACTTAAAATTGCAATTAACAATTTCATTGGTGTCGGCGGGGATCGAACCCGAGTAACTCGCGTTCTGTTATATTTACAGCGAGCGTTAACCATCTGAGCTACCACGGCTCTCACTTACATATTGTGTTTTTGCCCAAATATTAATTTCGATTCAGAAACAACCCTTAAAAACCTTGCGTGTAAAAATTGAGAACCTTAATTAATAACATAACATTTAAGCCTTATAAAAGCCGGGGTGTTAGCAGCTGTCACCGAAATTTAAGCCTCATGCACTGTTTCGCCGCATCGTATTAAGCTACGGATTATATTCGGATTATACCATAGCTATGCGAATTTGGAGTATAAATTATAGCGAAAATACTTCGAGCTTATTAACTTTGTATTTTTTTTGAAACGAACATGCGGCTCACCTGATAGTATCATCCGACGCCCGACTTTCAAGGTAAGTTAAATTAAACGTAATAAAATTCCTACATTTAGTTTATTCAACGTGTAGGATTTCTCTACATATAAGATTTCCTTAAAAGCGATCCTATGAGTAAACATAATTTTATAGATTTTATCGCGCTTAGTTTAATTTCTTTTAAATATCGTCGTTTAAGGTAACTTATCTCTCTCTCTCTCTTTCTCTCTTTTCCGTGTGGTGGCGGCGTAAGAGACCCCTATTTCGTCCCACGAATGGTGATGTTATGAGTGGAGTAAAAAGCATTGGGAACAGTTGAATCAACAAATCCTGCTCCATAATCTTTCCAGAATTAATAGTAGGCCAATGTCGTGCAAAGATACTCAAGGGTGACATGCCGTAGTCAGACTTACATCGATTTAAAACCTTTTGGCGATCAACCTTCGCCACATGTCACCTGGGTAACAGAACCGCTGTCATAAGCATTTATTGTTCTATTAATGCTGATCTCACCAATACGGGCCCTCCTCGTTAGAGGAGAACTCTTCCCTCTAATACCCTAATCCTTCTAGCGTGAAGCGCTAAACCACAATGTCACGGTAATATTATCCATACAGTATTGTAACTCGGTCGTATCTTTCAAATAAATGCCTACAGCCGCGCGGTACGTAAACATGCGATAGGGCTGCCTGCCCCCAGCGTTTTTACATTTGCTTACTTTGTGTTTCCATTTAGTTTTATGATTTTAAATATACTTTTTTAAATAAACAAATATAAGAAATGTAAATCTATAAAGGCTTCTATATTACATGATATATCAAAACTTGTTTATATATATTGGTAAATGTACAAGCTGTAGATTCTGTTTCAAAAAAAAAATAATAGGTACTTTGTGAATTGAATAGGAAGTGTTCAATAACAATGCGTGTCGTTTTTTGATTGGTAGATTTAATTAAAAAACATGTTTATGTTTGAATAACAAATCAGGAGTTTATTAATTTGCGACTAAAAAATATTTGCGCCTCGGCTGAGACTTACGAAATGCTTTATTATTAAATTTGTAAATATAAAAAAATCCGCTTTCTAGTATAAAGCTTAATTAAAAATTGTTTTGGGAAACATGGACAAGGTGGAGAAAATTAATATCTTTTAGATGGTTATAGATAGCAGCTACTTTACAATTTATATGTCTGGTTTTAAATGAAGTTTGAATTTATTATTTCTTTATTTTTATTCTATTATTTATTTCCTCCATTTTTTTTTATATATTTCACAA
Organism: Parnassius apollo; assembly: GCA_907164705.1. Taxonomy (NCBI): domain Eukaryota; kingdom Metazoa; phylum Arthropoda; class Insecta; order Lepidoptera; family Papilionidae; genus Parnassius; species Parnassius apollo. Next base: position 1,260,669 of record CAJQZP010000095.1, on the reverse strand, counting down.
AATCATCACTGCGGCACAGTCTCGACTGTCTGCATGCCGAGCGCATGCCGAGATCGAGGCGCGTAGGCATAGCTCTCGCTTCGTCCGTTTGTATGAAGTTGGAATACTGTATAGATAAAATTACCGTGACAATGTAATCCTCCCACACGATTTCCTTTTCTACGGATCTACTGGAAGTACGTCATAGATGTCATGGAATTTCAAATAGAATGCTTAGAAAACATACTGAAAGTGCTGTAGCGCCGTAGCGCCGTAGCGTAGAATAGAGTTGTTCCGTAGTGCCGATACGGCGACCTTGACTTAAGGGATTTTTGTTTGATTGACTGTGACCTTGACACTGATGTTGAAGATGGCGACTATTTAAAAATAATTTTGTCGACCGACGAGTCCAACTCTAGCCATGAAGGCAAAGTGAATTTGCAAAATTGGCATCATTGAGAGAAAAAAGGCCATAATCCTCTTAATAAAGGCAGATTTATTATCCACGAATATTTTCTGTTAATGTTTGAGCTGGTGATATTGTTCAAAATCTTAATGGCCTACATTTTTCGCCAGAACACCTGAACGGGGACAATAATTCCGAATATCTTGTTTATGATTTACCTGAACTGAATAAGTTAATGTTTTATAACAATAAGGGTTAAATATTTTTCAAAATGATGCTTGTCCAGCACATTACCAACCAACGATACAGGAACATTTAAACGATTCATTTCTCAACTCGTGGATTGGTAGAGCTGGTTCTATTCCTTGGCCGGCATAGTCCCCAGACCTGACACCTCTGGATTTTTTCATATGAGAATGGGCAAAGTAATTAGTTTATGCATCAGAGGAAGATTTCATCAACATCTGTAACAATTTACTCAAACGTGATATTATTTATATTAAACACATACGTGAGAGAACTTCACGATATTACACGCTACTGTTACAGTTTGCTAACACATGCAATGCACATAAATATACGCAAAGTGGAATACAAAATTGACGTGTCATAAATCGCCTCATTGCCTTCATACGTCTGGCGATAACCCTCATAAATCTTTTAGGGCACGTCGTTGTGTTCCTGTTACGGCTTTCCAGGAATACTTAAATTTGCTTCATAATATTTTCTATATGATATGTTTGTGAATGCAATGAAACAACCGCTGTCTTGTAACACTCGCTTATTACTGGTTGGATGACCGTACTGCACATGTATATGTCATTCCTCCCCACTTAATTTTGGAACCTGGTAACAAGGTTTCTTAATTAAATACAGTAAAAAAAATTTTTCTACATAAACTTAACAACTAATAATAACTATTAACAATAATTAGCAAACTTGATCCCTGCGTAACTATAATTAACAATCGCTACTTAAAAATACTTTTTATAATCCACCCTTGGTCTTGTACGTCTGGGCGTGTGGCTAAAAGTGGCAATGTTGGCGGTACATGGGAATCGCCAATTGTGGACGGCACAGCCTCCGTTTCTGCCATAGGCCTTTCTACGGGGGCAATGTTGTCCTTTTCATACTCCCTAGTCTCACAGTCACTTACTTCTTCTGCCTCACCGTGGTCAGATGAACCAAGATTCGGCGCTCCAGTATTCGAGGGCGATTGCAGCTCACCCGTCTGCATATTCGTAGCCTGTTCCATACTTTGCACCGTATTACTTATACCCGGAAACATAGGCTGTTGCGCGGGAGGGTGTGCATTTACAGTAGCCGGCGACGTGGAGGGGCAACGAGTCTCCTCAGCAGCGACAATATCGTCGCGACTACTGTCTGAACCCGTATATCTAATAATTTGATCCACATGTCTAATACACCAAACCTCCATGTCCCTAATATGAATTCTATACATTTTATTTCCTATTTTTTCTTTTATTCTACCTAACTGCCAAGATTCTTTTCGTGCACTGTACCATCGGGTCCAAACGATATCGCCGATTTCAAAAGATCTTTTCCCGGCTGCCGTAAGTGAATTAGAATTATGATTTTTTAAAGGTAAAATCAAATCGAGACGCGACCGCAAATTTCTGCCGAACATTAACTTTGCCGGCGTTTCACCCGTGGTACAATGTACGGTATTTCTATAGTTAAATAGGTACCCTAATAACATGTCGTGAACTTTGTGCAAAGGTAAATTGTCAATTAATATACATTTTAACATTTTTTTACATGTTCTTACTGAATTCTCAGCTTGACCGTTACTTGGCGGATGGTAAATGGGTGATGTCATGTATTTTATGCCATTCGATGAACAAAATGTCTGAAACTCGAGTGAATTAATTTTTACATCGTTGTCGGACACTAAAACATTTGGTATTCCAAAATTAGACAAAACGCCTTTTAATTTTGTTATTAAAGCATTAGATGAGGTTCCGTTATGCATGTACAGACATTCTATCCATTTACTGTAGGAGTCGACGATTACCAGATATACCCTCTGCCCTACAGTCATGTAATCAATGTGCACTCGTTGCCATGGCGCGGTGGAGGGAGGCCAGGGCGCGGGGGGGTCGCGCGGCGGGGCGGCCCGCACGCTTGCGCACGTCGCACATGATCCGATCCAGCGTTCGATGTCCCGGTCAATACCGGGCCACCACATTCTACTTCTAGCGTTACATTTAGTTTTGGTTATTCCTAAATGAGAATCATGAAGCTCGCGTAACATTCTATCTCTCAACCCGAGTGGTATAACAAGCCTATGTCCCCTAAAAAGACAACCATTCTCATATTGTAAATCGGACTTGCAATGAAAATAAGGTAAAATAGATTTACATTTTAATTTACGCGGCCACCCGTGTTGCATGTACCTAAGCACGGTTTTAATCGTCCTATCTCGCTCCGTCGTCTGCGCAACGTCGCGGGCCGAAGTGGCCGGCGATGACGCATCGAGAAACCTAACTGCATAATGAGTGTCTATATCGTTTGTATCTATATCGTTCGACGACTCGTTGACGCATTTTACAGGAGCGCGTGAGAAGTAATCGGCCACAATATTATTTCCGCTAGATACATATTGTACGACATAGTTATAAGCGGACAATATAACTGAGTATCGCTGCAGTCTTAGCGCAGTAGTAACAGGAATACCTGTTTTAGGATTAAAAATTGATACCAATGGTCTGTGGTCGGTTTTCAGGATAAAAGGATCTTCGCGACCGTATAAATATTGATGAAAGCGTCGGACCCCGAAGATAATGGCCGCCGCTTCCTTCTGTATCTGGCTATAGTTTCTTTCACTGCTCGTAAGTGAGCGAGATGCATACGCTAGCGGGCTTTCGATGCCGTCCTCCGCCCTTTGTGAGAGTACGGCGCCGAGACCGGTCGGGCCGGCGTCCACCGCTAGCACTAGCTGCGCCGCTGGCTCGAAATGAGTCAACACGCGTTCTGACGCCAGTTCGCGCCGTATCGCTGCGACGCTTTGTCGCTGTCATTTTCCCCATTCCCATTTTGCATCTTTACGTACTAGCTCATGTAGAGGACTCAGTACAGAAGAGGCGTTTGGAATAAAATTTCTATAGTAGTTGACTACTCCTAGAAATCTTTTAACTTCGGTGACGTTATTTGGTTCCGGTGCACTAAGAATGGCTTGTAATTTATCCGGACAGGTCCTTAATCCCGTTTTACTAATCACGTAACCCAAATACCTGACGCTTTCTCTGAAAAATTGACATTTGTCTTTTTGTAAACGTAGGCCTGCCTTACATAGTCTATCTAGGACTTTACTTAGCCGCTGCATGTGGGAATTTCTATCGAGGCCCGTGACACAAATGTCATCAAGCCATATGCTTACCCCGTCTATTCCTGATAAGAGTGTCTCCATGCTCCTTTGAAAAATGGCTGGACCACTAGAAAGGCCGTACACTAACCTAGTGTATTTAAAAAGTCCTTTATGCGTATTAATTGCCGTGAGCTCCTGAGACGCGTCATCTAGGACGAACTGGTTGTAAGCGTTTTTTAAATCAATTTTACTATAGTGCTCACCCCCCTCCAATTTTGGCAAAAACCTCTTCAATTCGAGGCAGGGGATATTTTTCTATTATGAGATCCTTATTTAATGTAATAGAAAAATCACCTGCGATTTTAACTTGGCCAATATCTTTTAAAACTGGCACAATGGGGGTGGCGTATTGAGAATGTAGGTGTGCTGCGCACACACATGTAAACTTCGCAATGTTGTATTGTAACTATATTATGTAGTGAATAAGATTTTTCAACCAGTCACTAGTTTGCCCGCCAACTGTATGGCACGTTCCGCTGTAATAAATATATTAATAAAAGATTTCATCTTTCATTATGGTCACCAATAGGCACCCATATGGAGTCAGCTCCTAAACTGGTGACCCCGACGTGATCAAGATGACCGAAGTGGTCTATGTGATGTTAATGCAGTAGTGGGCAATATTCGCGTGGTTGTGATCGGTGGACAATAGATATAGTAACATGAGTGCGCCGTTTCCGCCTACGTCACAGAACGTGCCGCCTGTTAACGTGCCACCCGTTCAAGACATTCAGCCACCTGCGCAACCGCCCATTATGGCGCCAGGTGTAGATGCAGTGTCCCTACAGTCTCGCCTCGCAGACTTTTGGACGGACCAGCCACGCGTATGGTTCGTACGCACGGAAGCTATCCTCGCACCTCAGAGGTTGAGTGATGAGGCGAAGTTTGACCTGGTCGTGTCTAAGCTAAGTAAGGAGGTTATCGCGCAAGTGACGGACATATTACTCAACCCGCCTCCTACCTACAAGTACGACGCACTCAAAGCTCGGCTACTCCACATCTATGAGGAGTCAATGTCGAGGCAGATCGAGAAGCTTATGAGCGAGCTAGAGCTGGGCGACCAGAAACCATCTCAGCTGCTTCGGCGGATGCGTGAGCTCGCTACTGACAAGGTTCCTGATGAAACCCTTCGCGTCTTGTGGCAGGGTCGTCTTCCGACACAAGTCCGAGCCGTGCTAACTGTGTCCGACTCCAAGGACCTGGACAACCTAGCAGCAGTTGCAGATAACGTCATGGAGGCTGTGCGGCCTTCCTATGCCGCCACCGCTACTTACACCGTGCCAGCGCCAGCATCTACTACCGCCTATGACTTGGCCCTGTTGAGAGCTGAGGTGGCTAAAATAAAGGCTACCGTGGACCGGATCGATCAGCAGAGGTCGCGGTCCCGCGCCCCTGATCGCAACCGGCGTCGTTCACAGTCCAGGCGCCGTAGCAGTCCCTGCCGTCCCCGGAAGGAGAACTACTTATGCTTTTACCATTACAGGTTCCGAGAAAAGGCCAACAGGTGTACGAAGCCTTGCGCGTGGAAAACAACACAGCCGGAAAACTGAGCAGCGAGGTACAGTCCGAGGGTCTTCAGGTCTGTACCGTTTTTCCATTCAATCGTTTGTGTGTGTCAGACAGTAACTCCGGACTTAGATTTTTAGTTGACACCGGTGCCAATGTGTCTGTTTTACCAGCCGTGAGAAAAGATCGTCTAAATCAGTGTAGTGAATATAAATTATACGCAGCTAACGGCAATGAAATCGCAACTTACGGTACCAAGACAATAGTGTTAAACTTAAACTTACGCCGACCTTATCGTTGGGAATTCGTTGTAGCAGATGTCAAACAACCAATTTTGGGCGCCGATTTTTTAGCGTACCACAAACTATTAGTTGATTTAAACGCGCGTAAATTAATAGATAAAACTACAGAATTGAATGTTTCGGCATCTGTTGTCAATGTATCTCAACCTAGTGTTAAAACTATTGATGTAAATCATTCATATCAGGATTTATTGTTAAAGTATCCGGACATCACTAAACCAGCGTCATTCCGAGAAACTGCGAAACACGATGTCGTCCACTATATCGAGACCTCTGGCCCGCCCGTGCACGCGAAAGCGCGCCCGTTGCCACCTGACAGGTATAAAAAAGTTAAAGAAGAATTTCGCATCATGCAAGAACTGGGCATCTGTCGTCCTTCAAAGAGCGCGTGGGCTAGTCCGCTCCATGTAGTTCCTAAAAAGAATGGAGATATAAGACCTTGTGGGGACTATCGCCAGCTGAATGCGATAACAAAGCCCGACAGATACCCGATTCCTCGCTTGAACGATTTTACTTTTATTCTTCCGGATAAAAAAGATATTTTCAAAATTAGACATCAATAGAAGTTATCATTTTATACCTGTCGCACCAGGTGACGTGGAGAAAACCGCTATCATAACACCATTCGGACTTTTCGAGTTTCCTCGAATGACCTTCGGTTTGCGCGGAGCAGCACAAACCTTCCAGCGCTTTATGAACTCCATTTTACAAGGTCTTGATTTTGTTTTTTGTTATTTAGACGACTTACTTATAGCTAGTGACAACGAAGTTCAACACAGGCAACATTTACAAATTATTTTTAAAAGGCTTAATAAATATGGAATTTCAATTAATTTGGCAAATTGTCGTTTCGGACAAACTAAACTAGAATTTTTGGGACACGAGATTAGTACCGACGGTGTCAGGCCGTTGCAAGATAAGGTTCAGGCAATTGTGGAATTTTCGAAGCCGAAAACTGTTGCAGAACTAAGACGTTTTCTCGGTATGGTCAATTTTTATCGAGCTCATCTTCCCAACGCAACTTTATATCTAACAGAATTAAATAAATATCTTAAAAGCTCAAAGAAAAATGATAAGACTCCCATCGTCTGGACGGATAGTGCGAACGAAGCATTTACGCAATGTAAGGCAGGTCTCACACAGGCCGCTACATTGACGTACCCTAGAGTGGGTTCCGCACTCGCTTTAATGACTGATGCATCTAATACATGCGTGGGAGCAGTCTTGCAACAAAAGGAAGGAGATAGCTGGAAACCATTGGGCTATTTCTCAAAAAAATTGACCACCACCCAACAGCGATATAGCACATACGATCGCGAGTTGCTCGCTATATACTTAGCTATAAAACATTTTCGGAAATTATTTGAAGGGCAAGAAATAACCGTGTATACGGACCATAAACCTTTAACTTTTGCATTTCAAAAGGTAGGACGCGATGAAAGCGAAACGCCTCGGAGAACGAGACATTTAGCTTTCATAAGTGAGTTCACTACAAATATAAGACATATAACCGGTACGAATAACATCGTAGCTGACACCTTATCGCGCATCGAAGCCGTGACTATGCCAACTGCGTTGAATTTCGATGACATTGCAAATGAGCAGCGTAGCGACAGTTATATCATGAATGTTATGTCTGGTTTAAATACCGATAATATTTTGTTAAAGGAACTAGTTATACCTATGTTAAATAAGTCTATTTTTTGTGAGATGTCTACTGATACAGCTCGTCCGTACCTACCGGAAAAGTTTCGACGCCTAGCTTTTGATAGTTTACATAATTTGAGCCATCCTGGAATTCGTTCTACGCGAAAGATGTTAGCCAAAAAGTATTTCTGGCCTAGTATGAATCGTGATGTTTCTTTGTGGGCAAAAACGTGCATACAATGTCAACGTTCTAAAGTTAACAGACATACGGTATCGAATCTGACTAAGTTTCCGGAAGTAGAGCGTTTTGAGCATGTGCACGTCGATATCGTTGGCCCTCTTGAGATCTCACCAGATGGTTATAGATACTTACTCACGATAATTGATAGGAGGACCAGGTGGCCTGAAGCTTTTCCGTTACGAGACATTACGGCAGAAACTGTTGCCAAACATTTATATGAAGGTTGGATTTGTCGTTACGGTTGCCCGATAAAGTTAACTAGCGACCAAGGTCGCCAGTTTGAGAGTAGTCTTTTTAACCAGCTATTAAAAATGTTGGGGGTTAATAGAATTCGAACTACTCCTTATCATCCGCAAAGCAATGGCGCAGTTGAATGTTGGCATCGTTCTTTAAAAACAGCACTTTCAGCTCGCCTGTCACATGGGTCCTGGGTGGAAGAGCTACCCACAGTATTACTTGGGCTTCGCGCGGCCGCCCGCAGTGACTCAGGGGTTAGCGCCGCCGAGTTAACGTTCGGACGAAACTTACGTCTACCGGGAGACTTTTATGACGGCTCTTCGAACAACCGTAACGTCAATGATTATTGTTTAGTGGATAAGATTAGAGATACTATTCGTAGTTATAAGCCTACATCCGACGATTCACGTAACTGTCATAGTTTTTTTGTGCACAAGGACTTACGTAACTGTGAATATGTCTTTGTTAGGGACGATTCAATACGTAAACCTTTGAAACCACCCTACGACGGTCCATACCGCGTGATAAAAAAGGGGCTCAAAAGTTTACCTAATTCAATTACCCGATAGACAGGTACATATTTCTATCGACAGATTAAAGCCTGCATATGTATTAAAGGAATGTGATGGTAACGAAGCAACGCCACGCCAAAGTAACGCTGACAACGCAGCGGATGTGGCACCTGCGCATGTACGGTTTCCGTTACCACCGTCCACACCGCTGACGTCGTTGTTACCCGGCCCGAGCAACCCGATAACCGTGAAAACAACGCGAAGTGGTCGGATTGTTAAGTTACCTTCACGATTTATAAGCTAGTGTTAATATAAAATATATATTATACAATTACATGTCTAAATGATAATCAGGTTTAGTTACTATGGATGTGAAAGTATTATTTGCATTGTCAAGTGCATAATATTTTCATTCAGGATATTCAAGTTACATTATTTAAGTTGAATGTAATTGTAGAGGTATCGTGTTCAGTATTTTGCGTATACTGCACTCTCATATAGGTTCCAGGTAGCTAGTTTAGTTATAATGTATTTAATATAATTTCATTCGAAATACTTCCTTTGCGATAGCATTAGCGCGATAAGTTTTACGATTTTTACTATGGGTGATTTTCAAGAAAAACCAGTTATTGTTTCTCAGGCTCAAAATACTGTAGAGAATAAAGTGGATAATTTTCAAACATGGTTATATGTGATAGCCAGTTTTATGGGGGCGATAATCCTGTACACTATTTGGGTAAAGTTTAATAAGAAGTTCAAAAGCTGGCTTCGTCATCAGGTGTTAATGACAGGCGTTCCGATATCGGGCCAGAATATGGGTCAGATGATAGGTGCTTCTAGCACCAGTCTGCAGCATGTGCCCGCGCCCGCCGCGGCCGCCACCCCTTTCGCGGGGGTCTCCGTACAGCCCTGCGCACAAGCGCATTAGCAAGTTTTTGTTGTTAGTTTTAAGTTTATATTCATTGTATAGTTTTAAGTTTTTTGTATTCATTTTTTGTAAAGGGGGAAGTATTGTAGGTGTGCTGCGCACACACATGTAAACTTCGCAATGTTGTATTGTAACTATATTATGTAGTGAATAAGATTTTTCAACCAGTCACTAGTTTGCCCGCCAACTGTATGGCACGTTCCGCTGTAATAAATATATTAATAAAAGATTTCATCTTTCATTATGGTCACCAATAGGCACCCATATGGAGTCAGCTCCTAAAAGAATAATTAATAGGAACAAGGATACCCAAGTGCACTAATCGGTTTAGCTCTTGTTCGACTTTATCTCTAAGGGCAAAGGGTACAGTACGTGGCTTAAAAAACTTAGGCACAGCATTCGCCTTCAACTGCAAACTGACTTTAAAGTTATTAAATGCGCCCAACTCGTCACGCCACAACGCCGAATATTTATTTAATAACTCATGCAATTCGGAATCATTTCTTATGTAATTTAATTTAGTAGTAATCACAAAATTAAAGGCGCTCATGAAATCCCTACCTAGTATAGGCGGTCCCCCATTTTTGACAACAAAATATTTAATCAATTTTGTACTGTTATTGTAACTAGTTTCTACAGTAATATAACCTAATGGATCAATCTTGTGTCCGTTATATAAGCACATTTTTACAGAACTACTACGTAATGAATATTTTAAGAATTTTTTCTTATATGTATTATAAGAAATCACACTTTTACTTGATCCTGAATCAAGCTCCATTGTCATACACTGATTACCTATTATTACACCAATTGAAATGGGCTTATCAGTCACATACCTCAAATTAAAATTGTGGCACTCCTCACAAGACGTGTCCTTGACCTGCTCTGATTCGCTTACCGACTCGATATGGTACATCCGCGATCTATTGACACTATCGCACACTTTCTTTAAATGACCTTTTTCACCGCACTTTTGACATTTGTAACTTTTATAACGGCACTTATCACTTTGGTGGTTCTTCAAGCCACAGACCGAACAACGAGAAAAATCTCTCGGTTGGTCGCGACCCGCTGATGTCCTGCCAGCATTAGGACGCCGTATAGCCGCGCCGCTGTCTCCTTGACTTTGAAATTTCGCTCGGTATACCGGTTCCTCCTTAATTGGAGCATGTTCGCTGGTGCATAACATAACCTTCGCCTGCCTGGCATACGCCGCCTGCTCGGCTAGCTCCATAGCTACTGACAGTGTCAATGTGGACGGGTCTTCTTCGAACAACTTATCTTGTTCCGGGCCAGGGCCCAGGCCGAGGACGAAACGATCTCTTAAATTCGTTTCCAAGGCAGTGCCGAAGTCAGAATTGCTTGCGAGACCTCTCAATCGCGTTGCCCAGTCTCCCAATGATTCGCCTGGATTTCTGGTTGCCCCAAAAAATTTTTCTTTATCCACAAATGAGCATTTTTTTGGCTTGAAATGACCGTCGAGTAATTTAACGAGATTCGAGTAACTTAGAGATTCTAAGTCTTGCGGGTACGCTAAGTTTCGTACCAAGCGATACGTTTCATCCGTAAGATGGGTGAGAAGAATTCCACTTTTGTTCACTTCTTCGACGCGATTTATCTTCGCAAACTGAGTTAGTCTGCTTTTGAAAATTGACCATTCACTTGACTTATGGTCAAAAATAGGCAGATTTCCCAGATAAGCCATTTTTTTTATTGTGGGTACTCCTTCCTCGTCGCCAATGATATGTTTATGAATGCAATGAAACAACCGCTGTCTTGTAACACTCGTTTATTACTGGTTGGATGACCGTACTGCACACGTATATGTCAAATTGGTATTTTTTAAAGGAAAGTCGTTTCTTACATTAAACGTATTTATCATTTGAACAATATCATTAAAAAATCAATTTTATTTCCCCACGATGTTTTCTTTCACCACTGAACACGTGATAAGTCAGTACTTAAATTGCAATCAATAATTTCATTGGTGCCGACGATGATTGAACCCGGGTTTGTGGTTTTAAAGGAGTAATATACTGCAAGAGCTTACACACTGTACTATCATGGCACTGCTTGCATAAAATTGGAAGTGATAATAATGTCCTCCAGACCAAATTTCGGTCACGACGACCAGTTTCAACGGAGACTAGTCAACTGAGCAGGACAGGATTATCTTGCGCAAGCACACGTGCACTCTCTATTCTCTCACTCTCATAGTCCGCTGGGACGGTGGTCTGACACGACCGGAGAGAGATCAGGCGTAGGACCAACAGCTTTACGTGCTTTCTGAGATACGGGTGTGAAACATTGCCAACTTTCTGACTGCAGCCTGCTACTGAGAATTTCTTGACAGAGAAACCCTAATAACTGATTTTTGGCCCGATCCAAACGCGATTCGAACCCGGGCCATCGTGATTCGCAACGGCGTTAACGGATATTAGATTAAGGTCCAAATACTAGAAGTGAATAGGAGAAATGAGTAATAAAATATTTTGAAGACAAATGACGTCTGGCAACACAAACTGGACTAACGTGGTGTATTTATTGCTTAATTACTCACTCAGAACTGAGAGAAGACTTGTGTACAGCAGTAAGTTTACATGTGATAGAGCCACGCTGCAGCTATACTATGGTTGTAGCACTAATATAGCTTAATGTGTAAAGTAGATGTTTATCAACTACAATATCTACACACCACTAAGTGGAATATGTGCTCGTTTGTCACCGTTATTCCATAAAAAATAATGGAATAAGAGATTGCATATAACCAAACAGATAAGAAAATATTCATGATACTTGTAGGAATGTGCTTCAATTTAAATTCAACCATTCACAAACCTCTGGCAAGTCACGGGGATTGTTTTCCTTGCGTTCAATTGCAGTTTCAGTTGTTCGAATCATTGAACCTGAAATCCTGCGATTTCTTACTTATACTTTCTTTTAACGATTTTGCTTTCACAGGATATTTTTTATAATATTATTTATAGTGCACTCTACCCATTAATTAACTTTTCACTTATTTTTATTTCCTATTTAGGTTGTCTGGAAGAAATTGCTACATAGCAATACGACGGCCTTTCGTTTTTCTCTTTGTTTGTTTCTTGTTATGACGTTTTCTTAGTGTTCAATAAAGGGTATTGTATTGTATTGTATTGTATTGTATTGTATTGTATTGTATCTTTGATCTTTGTGTGGATCTCTTGTAGAAACTCAATCATTACGGTAATATTATGTATGTTATGAAAAAAGTGAAAATACCTAAAATGTGCAAGTAAAATAATAAAAACGAATGAAATAAATAACGGCTTTATGGATTAAGTTCGTTACGTAATGGGCAGAGTAATAAAGATATATAAGGTTAGATCAGATTATGACTAGACAATGTGATAAATAATGAAGGATAAATTGGTATTAACTACAGAGCCAGATTTGAATTGTCAATATTCATATTGCTAGGGAATTATAAATAAAGCCTTGATTAATCGCTTGGTCCATAACAAGTTTACTAAAAAACTATGTCCGCTGTTCCTTAACAATGCAATTAAATCAGGAAATTTCTATTCTGACCCTCAATATTTTTAAAAGGAACCCTTTTACTGTATCTCTTTAATTTCAAGGCATTCCCCTTATTGCTACAGCCTCGAAATATTCGGTGTCAGCATATGAAGTGCTGTTTAGTTCTGCAATCACGCGATGAGAAGCTTGACATGCTCAGTATAGCCGAATAGTCTACTGCTAGCACACCGTTTACAACATTATAAGATGCTAGTTCGACCTTACATCTAATACTGTTCACATCTATAGGTCGGGGCACCTCACTGATTGCTCCTTCTGCTTGACCACATCCAACAGAGAGGCCCAAACCATTGAAGCCCGAGTTCTTTCTTATCAGCTAAATTTACTGTGAGTGAAGAGATATTGCATCTATTTCCTTTTTACATAGCATTTTCCACAGAGGGTCTCCTCCAGCCGCCAACTTCCACCATCGCACATCGCGACAGAATTTGCGATACTATCCACACCTCCTGAATGCTTGGTGGTCCACTACTGTACGATTTACAAGAAATTTTCTCCCTCGTGCGATTTCTTTGTTGAACCAGAGATTTTTTCGGACCGATACGACTTACGGACCTTCTAGAAAAGTACCTACTCCTTTTTAAGATCCGGTATCGCACCTGGAATTCCCCTGGTGTTGCGATGGATCATGGGCGGCAGTCATTAGTTACCATCATGTGAGCCGCGTGATTGCTTACCCCCTCTCCTATTAAAAAATGTTTTGTGGCTAGAAATCAAACTATAGGCAAGTGGAAAACAAAGAAAAAATAAACTATTCAACAAATTAGATATTAATAATGCGATTTTTTAAAGGTTGTACTTATACGAACAGTTTTCCGTTATGTCAAAATAAACTATGATTATTGAAAAATAACAAAAACAATGTTTATAGTCAGATAATGAACACTTTATGCTAAATTTAAAAAGAATTGAGCAAAGTAGAAAGAGCCATCTGTAACTCTTCTTCCCATGTAAGACACTCGCGCCGACTTGAATAAAGAGCGTTTTCCTTCCGTAACATTTGATACTACTCACTACTGCAGACATTTCTCTTAGCAACTTTAATATCAATGATAATAGTTGCTAATACATGAACGATTTTCGTTAACAAATTACCAACATAATCTACAGTAGTTGGATTATTCTGTAACTGTTACTCCGATTCCAAGGATTAAATGTTTGCCCAAGATCATGATTTTGGATGCGCCAAGAGCTCTTGGCTTATGTTTGTATCAGTTCAGGACCTCATGATCAGTAGTCGCACTACTACAACCACTAGACCAACGAGGCAGTCAATCAATATAAACTACTACTAATATAATACGATAATATTTGTAATATATTAGTATTATATTATGGTTTATTATATGTACGCGTACACTAAACCCTTACATTACATTTAAGTAAAATTGAATTTTAGTGTTTTATTTACTTGCGCAAATTTCGCAGATACTTGTTGGATACAGTTCCAAATTAAGTTTAATCATTTTTGAATACTTATTATTTAATAAATTACCATAAACAGTAAGAAGGAAAACGAAAACCTTAAATATTAAATGTCTGACACTTATTTTGATTCAGATTTTTTTAATCGTAACTTGTTTCGAATTCAATGTAGCAGAGTAATGTAGCTTAAATCAAAAAACTATGTCTATAAAAACATACATTTAAAATATTTAACTCAGAAAATAACAAAACCACGATAGTAATAGCTGTGTGAATATCATTATATACAATATTTTGTTATATTTACGTCACAAAAAACTGTATGAAAAAGATACCGATTCAATATTGGTGGAATTATGTTAGAGAAGCCATAAAGTATATAGGAAGAAGAAGTAAAAAAAACTTTCAAAGTATTGAAACATTTATACGTAATGGTTAAGAATTTCATTATGGTATTTTCTTTTTTTATATAGACTAAGGGTAACGAACAAGCACACAGTCCACCTGATGGTAAATGGATACTGTAGCCCATAGACGTATACATTTATCCTCGATTAAGAATGCAGATGCGTTGTCATCCCTAAGGATTAAGATGGCATGTCTCGTCTCCAGTAAAAAGGGTATTCGGATCTCTAAATTCATCATACATCATAAATTCATCATACGAAACACAACAGTTTTAAGCTGTTATTTTACCCTGGTATTCTGTGAGAGCGTGGTTCTTCCCCGGTTGAGCCTACCCATTCGTATACGAACCACAATGGAGCAGCAGCATGGTTCTACCACGTATTAAGATCAAATATTAACAGAATCAGACGTTACTTTGCGGAAGAAAGAAAATATTAAAAAGATTTAAGATTTTTTTTAATTAACTCTCCGAATTATGTAATAAAATAATACGATGTGTCTCACATACTGCCAAACTCATAATAAATCCATAAACACTCACGCCTGTCACCCAGAGGGGTAGGCAGAGACTACAGATTTCCATTTGGCACGATCCTGACACACCTCTCTCGCCTCTTTCACATCCATACACCTACGCATACATGCTCGTCGGTTAAGGGTACTCCTAATTTGGCCCGTTTCCAATAAATCGCCAATTTGGTCGATAAATTTTCGCCTAGGACGTCCCTTTCCGACTCTGCCATTCACTTCTGCAACATAAATTTTCTTTGTCACTCTTTCCTCATTCATTCTTTCCACATGACCAAACCACCGAAGCATTCCTTTTTTAATCCTGGTCACAACATCATCTTACAAACCACACTCTTCTCTTATTACACAATTTCTTACCCTGTCATTCAGATTCAGCCCTAACATACTCCTTAACGACCTCATTTCTACTGCGTTTATTCTACTCTCGTGCTTCTTCTGCCACACCCAACTTTCACTGTCATACGTTAAAGTAGGGACCAACACAGCATTTTGAATTGCCATGCGTGCCTTTTTCGACACATTTTGACTCTTCACAATAGAGTGCAAGGCCCCATTTACTCTATTTCCCGCATTCACTCGTCGTTCTATATCCTTATCATATCTCCCATCCCTGCTAAATGCCTGCCAAACTCAATACTGCCAAAAACCACTTCACTAGGAAAGACACACCACCGTTGAAATTATGACACGTGTTTCGCTTCTAATCGAGGTATCTTCAGATAATTTTTGCAGTGGCTGACCGCTAACACATCATTTTCAATTTGTTACGTGGATCTAAGATAATTAATTTTAATATTTTTTATAAAAGGAAATTGATAATATGGAACTAAATTCTATATATGAGGTGTATTTTAACAATTTAGATTAACTACTTTTATTCTTTAGATCCGTTTGACAAAATCTGCAATTCATTATACTTCTTTGTAATTTCCCAACGGCTCCGTTAATTAAGATTTATCTTTATGTTCGGGAAAACGTAATAATTTTAACCTAAAATTATAATTGATATTAATGTTCATCAAGAAATACGGCCACGAAGTCTTTTAAAATACGACAATCTTACTGCTGAATAATTATTCGGGTGAATCAGTTCTTACGTAATATGAAAGTAAAATAAGTTTCAGGAAGTCATAATATTTTTGTTATACAGTTGTATATTTTTACTAATTATTAACCGAATGAAGCTATTGTGTAGTGATGGTATAAAGATATCCGTTACTTCATAATATTGTGCCGTGGTGTCGTAAAAGTGACAGAAGCAAACTAAAGCAGGAGATTGGCAAAAGCATCTTCCTGATAACTACTTAAAAATAATAAAAAAACTGCGGTTGGCAACCCTAACGTGGCAACAATGGCAAAATCCTACTTAGGAGGCAATACATGGAGGAGGCCTATGTCCAGCAGTTGTGACTAAGCTGTACTGAACTGAACCGAATGAAGCTAGATGGGAGAACACAATGAGTTTGACATAATATTCAAATTATAATATAAAAAATTATATGTTAAATATTAATAAATAGAATAAACATTATTTAGCGTAAATATAATCTTTGCTCTTGAATCTTTGATTGATTTAAGTACGTAATGATTTATACATTTACGTGAATAGCCCACTTAAATAGACCTATTTATTATGTTTCAAAGGTTTGATAACAAAGCAAGGCAATGAGGCTGCTAAACGTAACAAATCATCGCGAAAAGACACTATTCGCGAGCACTATTCGCAAGAACAATATTCGCAAGGCGTTGAAATTAATATAATATCTTAGTTTCAGTAGGGAAAGTGGCTGGGAGCTATAATCTTATTTTTAATAGAGGTTCACAAACGAGCTCACAGTTCACCTGATGGTAAGTTGATTTTATGGCCCATAGACATTACATCTGTTCTCAGTTAAGAATCAAAATCAGATACGTTGGGAGTAAGATGGAATGACTCGTTTCCAGTAAAATGGGTCTCCGGGTCTATACACTCATCATACGAAACCCAGCAGTTTTAAGCTGCTACTTTACTCAGGTATTCTGTGAGGGCGTGGTACTTCCCCGGTCGAGCCGACCCATTGGTGCTACAACCATAATATGGCTGCAGCGTACAGTTCTCTACACTTACCATACGAAACACAGCAGCATTAAGCTGCTATTTTACGCTGGTATTCTGTGAGAGCGTGGGCCTTATTTGGTCAAACCGACCCATTTATACTACAAGTATAATATAGCTGCAGCGTAGCTCGATCAATACCATCATAAAGACCAATGGAATAAAAAGTATTTTTATTCCATTGGGTCTTTATGAAGTTGTCAGCGTCCTTTCTAAACACTATCATTTTTAATACTTAAGTTTACAAAAGTATATAGCGGTGGTCCGAAAGGTATGCACTTTTGAAAAATGAAAGAGTATAAAAAGACATTTTATTTGTAAGCGTTGAATTTATTACAATATAAAGTTAATCAAATGTTGTTTTATTTGACGAATATCATATCATCAAGATGACGCCTTTGGCGGTTACGACACTTTTCAAATCGAGCACGAAAATTCTGAAAAACTTTCGTAAGAGTTTCTCTTAAAATGGATTTTATTTCTTGTTGAATATTCAGCTTTAATTACCGTAACGTTGTCAGATTATTGGAGTATACCTTATTTTTATTTTTAAGGTTTTCCCATAAAAAAAGTTTACTGGATTTAAATCGTGGCTCCTTGGGGGCCTTGAAATGTTACCTCTCCATGAAATCAGTTTCTGTGGAAACATATCCCTTACCACGCACATGCTCTCATTTGAAGTGTGACACGTAGCTGCATCGTTCTGAAACCAAGTGTTTCTACAGTAACCTCGCGGTTCTTGCAATTTAAGAGCCAAGAAATCCGTCAGCATAACTATATACCGCTCTGAATTTACGATAACTGTTCGGCCACGATTATCTTGAAATAAAAACAATCCGATGATACCCCATGTAGCGATTTCAGCCCAAATCGTAACCTTTGGTGAGTAAATTTGCTTCTGGTGTTTTAGACGGGGATATTTTGCAGCCCAGTACCGGCAATTTTGCTTAGTTACGAAACCGTGTATATGAAAATTAGCTTCATCGGAAAAGAAAATGTTAAATCAGTAAAAGTGTCGAACACTTCATTTAAAAAAAATTATCTCGATTCAAAGTCTTTTGGATTTAATTCCTGCACTAAATTAATTTTATAGAAATGAAATTTCATATCCAGGTTCAAAATTCGCTGCAACGTGGATCTAAACACACCTAAAGCAAAGGAACGTTTACGAGTCGACATTCTTGCATTCGAGCGCAAAGATTCTCGAACTTGCTGAATGATTAAAATTACTTAAATTTTGAAATCTATACTTAATAATAATTATTATTAATAAAAAAATCTCGCTGTAAATTTCACAGTACGCGCGCAACCCGTTTTTTATCCCCGCCGGCACCAATGAAATTGTTAATTGCAATTTTAAGTGGTGATTTTCCACGTGCTCGGCGGTGAAGTCTGCCGCACTGCCCCAACACGCATTGGGGCAGTGCGGCAGACAGGGAGGAGGCCTGTACCGAGCTGTGGGACATATTATAGGTAGTAACTTTAACTTTGATTAAAACTACTTTTACGGATTTTATCGCGTTTTATTTATAGTTCAACGTTCCGGGAAGTCTGCAGTTTGCGATCATATTCTAGATGGCCCCAACAATTACATCAGATTTGATAGACCACAAATCCTCGCGAAAGAACATCGATTCTTACCAAGGATGATACGTGAGGCTATTGAAATTAAAAAACATCCTAATTTCAATAGAGAAGGAGGCTGCGTACTACCACCTGCTTGGGATCCTATAATTAATAAAATTAAAACTAAACCCAAGCATACCACTGCAAGACTTCAAAATACAGTTAGTTCATTCTGCGTAGATCGGACCAAAGACAATAATTAAAAAGCTGAAGATACTCCGGGTTAACTTTGACATCGGGACGTCAGTCACCTCAGTCCCCCGTGACCATGGGTGCTGGAAAGCACCCGAAACATCGGGTATTAAAATTAATATAAATAAAACGCGATAAAATCCGTAAAAGTAGTTTTAATCAATGTATAGTGTTCGCGTAAATATAAGAAATCATTAAGTAACTTTAACTTTTAATATTATAACTATAATTTATAATATTTTAATATATAATATTATAAAGAGGAAAGATTTTTTTGTTTGTTTGTATTGAGTAAGCTCCGAAACAACTGGACCGGTTTTAACCATTTTTTCACCAACAGAAACCTTATTTATCAGAAAGTTAACATAGGTTATAATTTATTTCAGAAAATTTTAATAATGTAACCCAAAGTAGTAGAATTTTACATTACATTATTTTGCTTGCGCTGAGAAAACGATTGATGATATATATAAAAATTACGTACTACATGCTTAAAGTTCTCATTATTACCTACAAAAAAGTCTGTGCGGGAATAAATCTAACTATCATAGTCTAGTCACAATGGTAGCTTTTGCGTTCTAAAATTTAATTAGATCGCCAGTAGATATAAAAGTTGGTTAGTTAGTTTTATCATCAAGGGTATTTATGTAGCTGTAAAATACTTTTTAATTCATTTATTTAAACGAAGCATTACATCTTAATGCTCAGGGGTGACAAAGCATCTGCATTTTGATTCTATATATGTTTAACATCAGGTGGACTGTGTACTCGTTTGTCACCATTATTTTATAAACAAATAAATAAATGACAAAAAAAAAAACAGAAAATATTATTCGATTTTTCCTTGTTTTCTTTTCGTTTAAATACACCCATGTGTATTTACAACTTGTAAAAGTTGATAACCTAAGTTTTTCTTCGAAGTTACAATTGGTTTTCGATAACGAGCTCACGTCCAAGTGAAAATAAATATGTTGTGTACTACAAGTTTCAGTAGAAACTGTTCCATTTATTTTCAACTTTTAACTACACTGTAAATTAATTCTTTAAATCTTCATTTGTGAGAAAGAAATTAAATCCTTCGGACTATGTTCCACTCAAAAACCATACTGCTATGAATGTTATACTAACACCACTATAAATTTTATAAACACAAATTACTAGTAATGTTATAAAAAGGTAAATTTGTTGATATGTAAGATTTCCATTCCATATGTAAGATTCTTTGCATTTCATTTCATTTCAGCAGTTTCCGAGATTTCCTCCGAATCTCGGGAACTACTGATATCAACCTTAAAATGATTTTACTGATGGAAAGTTGCACTTTTCCGGAATGCGCCGGTCATATAGCTCGAAGAACCAACATCCGATGGTAAACAAAGTGTGGGGCGGCCTCCCACTAGATGAAGTGATGACCTGGTAAGATATGCAGGAGGTCGGTGAACGCAGATGGCTGGCGTCGCTTTACTTTTACTATCTCGAAACATAATTATATTCTCAAATTAGGAAAGTCTACCATTTCCAATTCCTAAGAAATTCTAGACAAGCTACCATCGTCGGCAAGTTCAAGGGATCTAATTTCTAAGATAGTCAAGGGGTAATAATGACTAAGTATTTTGATATGGGGCTATTTTTAATGGCATTGTGTTTGCAAAAAAAAAATGTAAAAAAGGGCAATAATATTCACGAGAAGTAGCGACGCAAACTCGCAAGCGGTTAAGTTCTTTTATTCTTTGGCGAGATTTCCAATCCCCGAATAATTTTGAGTAGCGTATTGCAGTGGTAATTAGCAGAAACAGAAAGTTTTTTGCTGTTCGGTTGAATAGTTATTATATACACGTTTTAAATTAATATAAGAGATTAATAAGAACTAAAACCGCACGCATGACCTGTGTTGATCCTAGAGATACTATGTACGTCATAAGATTGAAATTATTTTATCGACATCGGTATATAAGTCCACTGCTGACTGCTCCCATTGCCTTCTCCATAAATTCATACGAGGAAGTTTGCTATAGAAACCAGACGGTACCTATAACTTTGATCCCTTGGGAGACAGATAAGGCCCTTTTGTGGATTGATACTTTCATCGCCGCCGCTAGTAACAAGAATGTTGGGAACGGCTAAGTTATATCAGTCCGCATATCGGTACTACACTACGAGAGGTCAAGAAAGCTACGCCATCGCTTCATCAAGCCATAAGTAGATTGTTTTTTCCCAACATTTAGAATTTTACGTTATAAAATGCACGCATAAGTAGCATAAGGAAGCTTTTTATGTCCACGCATCTTATTTCACCATTACATTATTACCTTTCCCTTCACAATTCCACTGTTGAAAATAGACCTACCTAAAAAGTGCCATAAAGCACGATCCTGAGCCATCTGCATCCATCGGCTTCCTGCATGTCTTACCAGGTCGTCACTCCACTTAGCAAGGGGTCGCCCTACACAACGTCTACCGGTACGAGGCTTCCACTCGAGAGCATTTCTTCCCCATCGGCTGTCTGTTTTTCGAGCTATATGGCCAGCCCATTCACTTTTCAGTTTATTAATCCGTTGGCCGTTTGGTTGTGTTTGTTGGTGATCTATAACTGAGTGGTTGTCGTTTTTTTTGTCTTGACGAGGAGACTTGCTGTAATCCCCCGAACGCTGCCCTCTTATCTTAAATATAATCTTCAAACTTAAAATCTTTTTTACATGTGTTAAAAATTCAATTCTGTAGCTTTTTAAGTACATTACAGTTTATTAAATGCATAAATAAAGAATAAATAATGCTTTGAAATATCAAAAGGCGATATAGTTAACAACATGTTGTTAGAAAAGAAACAAAATTATGTTATTCAAAGCAAGCGACATTTTAAATCCGGTTTGCTTTTAAAACTAATAATAGATGTTCTCGAACTCAAATATGCATTAGTGCATCAATGGGCAAATTGTTTTATTTTCACGTATGCTACATTTACGGTTTAAATATTGAAATATCATTTTAAAGGCTGTCGTCGACGAGGCTTCTTGAATCGAATCAAATCTATATTGTTGCGCGCCTAAGTTGACGTCTGGCACTAGCGCCATCGAGTGTCGGGTAACACAGCGAGGAGAGCTTTCGTAGAAAATGACATGACTAATCTTTCAACCAACAGCGCCATCTAGTATCGAATTGAAGAACTAAGCTTTCTAGAAGCCCCACACTCGAACTTTCTGCGCCTGGTCGATTGGTGCTCGTATTTACTTGAATATTCTGGATGTTTCGGTGAAAAGGGTATATTTAAATGCGCTGCAAGACGTGTTCGGAACAGTATTGAATTTGGCGAGACAAGCGAAGCTTCGGAGAGAAATAAAGTGAATCAGTGTGATTATTAGTGTCTTTTAAGTTTTAATTGGTGTTTCGGTAATAAAAGCGTAAATTTTGGTAATTCAATCGGCAGTTTTTATTGTCACGAACCCTAAGCTCGTAACAATATTTATAGTTATACATTATATAAATAAGCATGTTTATATTTATTTTATATATGTATTGTATTGTGTTGTATTGTATTATATGTATTGTATTACGATAATATACCGTTTTACATTATCCGTTTATATTACTATTTTATGGTATATAATAAAAATAAAATTATATTTCTGCTATTCTTTCTTAAAGAACATTATATCCACACTAGTATATTCTCCTGTACCGTGAGGGTATTTTAAAAACATTAATTTCACAAAGACATACATCCAAACCAGGAACAATTATTCGTAGGCAATACGAATACTTGTTCCGTGCGGATTCGAACCCGCGTCCCTTGTCGCTGAAACTCATCGCGAAGCCACTGCACTGCAGATCCGTCTCTTAGTCGGTATTATCGTTTTCGCATCCATAACCCATCCAATACACATCCATCCATTCATCCATCCATCACAGCCTGTAAAGTTCCACTGCTCAACGCAGTTGTAATTCCCTTCTGTCGCCTCTTACGACACCCACGGGATGATATGGGGTAGTGGATATTAAACCGCAGCTACACGGTCTGGTTGTTATTCAAAAGTTGTCCGGAAGAAAACATTTTTAGTGCTAAGACCGCCCATTGTGCGACATTTCGTTTTTCTCTCCTTTTTTCATATTTATGCTTTTTAGCGTACAATGAAGTGTTAACTATCTATCTATAACACGGAGTCACAATAATTTGCCTTCAATATTTTTTTATAGAACAGGGGTGACAAACGAGCACACAGTCCACCTGATGGTGGATCTACATCTATTCCTCATTAAGAATCAAAATTCAGATGCGTTTAAGAACTGGAATGCCCAGTTTTTAGTAAAAACTGTCTCCGGTTCTCTACATTCAGCATACAAAACACAGCAGCATTAAGCTGCTATGATCGTTCCCCGGTTAAATCTATATATTTGTGTTACAACCATAAAGCTACAGCGTAGCTCTACTACGTAAAGCGTACTATGAAACAGTGTCCATTAGCAACAGCCAAAGTGCATTGAACCGAACCATCCAAGCGCATCGCTTTTCGTAACGTTTTGTGACAACGGTTTACTCAACTCTGCGCATCTCAGTTGACGACGACATGAAGTTTTTCTAAATTTTTAGGTATTTTTTATTTTTCAAATGGTTAGCCGTAGATATAAATTTTTTATTTATTTATTTTTTATTGCATTCCTTAATTATATATAAGAATACAAGGCCGGACTTAACGCCTCTTTTATTGTTTAATATTGTGTATGCATTTGAGCCCTCAACGATTTTTTTCTCCCGTACGACTCTCCGTCACATACGAGCACGACTTGCGATATGCGACCGATTTAACTACGTCTAGAAAGGTACAAGGTAAAGTACACTATTATCTATTTCTGAGTAAAACAGCAGTGCCTGCAATATTGTGCCGATATGAAGAGTGTAAGGAACCGGTATAAAATCTCAGAGTTGACAAAGCACGTGTAGCCTTTTTTGATTGAAGAATCTTTCGTTCAATGTGCGGTGAGAACTGAAAAAAGACCTACACAGAGGGACCTACAAAACTTTATATAGTGAGCTTTCTAACAATGCAATCGGTTCTGTTACTCTCTTCGAATTTCTTTGTTTTGTTTCCACAAAAGAGTTAACATTTGTCTCAAGTTAAGTGTTTTCTTCACTCCACCTGTACTTGTTGGTGAGGTTCAAGGTGACATAGATTGTAATTATACCCAGTTTATTTTTCTTTAACAGAATAGTGGATGGGGTGGTAGCAGGAAACTTATTTTTTTATATCCGTTATGACCCATGGACACTAACTTTGATAAAAAAATGAAATTTAGATGTGTTGTCACTCGTGGGGACTATGTTGAAAAGCCTCGTTACCATTAAACAGGTCTCTGGTTATCGTCTCCCATTATACAAAACACAGCCGCATTAAGCTGCTATTTCACGCTGGTATTCTGAGCACGCGTGTATTGACCTAGTTCGAGCCAACCTATTTTTGCTGCAGTTATAATACGCTGCTACGTGGTTCCCCCAGTCCTAGGCACACGTTAAGATATTGTTAGGCATCTAATTTCAAATTAGCTTAACTATTTGTATTGTAGACGATTTCAAAAAAGGAGGAGGTTCTCAATTGTACGTTTTTTGTATGTGTGTTACGCGAAATCTTTTTCAATTGTGATTTGATTTCGATGAGTCTTTTTTTATTAAAGAGGTGATAATTTGAGAAGGTATCATATAATAAAAAAAAACAAATTTTATCTATTTTATTGCGTTTAATTTTAACTTTTTAACTGCCGATGTTTTGACTGTATTCATGGGGAGGACTGAGGTATTTGACGTCCCGATGTCGTGTTATCGCTAACATACATGTTAGCCCAGCTTAATTTTAATTTTTGTAACCCGAAAAGTTCGGCACTTTATGTGTAATCTGCATATATGATGAAGGTATTAATAACCCTATCTAGAACTTGTTTGCTAAGCCGTTATAGCGGTGGAACACATTTCTAAGTGTGACCATGCCGTAACAATTATTTTAAGTACGGACTGCTTTCCAACTAAAACTGAATTAAAAGACAGGCATATAGGGGATTATTAATACATGTATAGCATTTCGTGTTCTTCACATTTTTAAATTTATTTTAAATTTTAAAAATATAGTTTGCTCACAGGGTTTACCTTCATTACTCCCTCATTGGTACAATGGTCGTAAATGCGATTGGTGATCGTGGAGTCCCAGGTGCAAATCACGGTTCGGGCCAAAATCAGTTGTTGGGTTTTTCTGTAGAGAAATTCTCAGTAGCAGCTTGGAGTCAGGAAGTTGACGGAGTTTCAGCCCCGTGCCTCAGAAAGCACGTAAAGCCGCTGGTCATGCGCCTGATCTAAAAAGTAAAGGTAGGTAAAGTTTAGAAGACTTTCAATAAGTATTCTTGTAATCTACACTAAATATAAACGATTCTTTTTATTCTCTTCTATACTTTTTTTGTTTCTAGTATTTTCAATGTATTTCTTTTTTTTTTTTTGTAATATTTTAATAATTTTTTGTATGTGTTATTATTTGTGAATAAAATTGAAGAGAACAATGGTTGTGAGAACCACTGATGAACTCATTTACCTTATTCTTGATTGTAATGCCTTCATCAAAAAAAGGATATAAAGGCTGAACTAAATGCCTTTCGACACTCTCCGTCAGTCAACCACACAAGTGTGGCAAGAGTTTGACGGAGGTTAACGTTTCAGAAATAACAGAAATTTAATAATAGATTGGTTATAACCTTAACTAGTTATTTTGAAATATAATCATACTTTCGTATACCATAATTATTATGTCGGAATATTGAATTTCGTACGTTATTATGTAAATATCCTACCTTTTTATTTTTTTTATATTTTATACCAATATAAAACAAAGCATATTCAAAAAATGTATTCTTATTTCGAAGTCAGAGGTCGGTCGTGAGTGTCGGTACGTGAAAATATCTTTTGATTAATTTAATCATTGATTGAACCATTTCAAGTAATTAATCCGTCGAATTTCAAAGTTTATTAAGGATTGTGCGATCCAGTTTTAGTTTTGTATGTAAAAGGGTAGTTTTAGGCAAGGTGCAAAGCACAACAGCGCCAACACTAACTACAACACGTATTGTACTAGCTTGCCTACAAATTTTCATGCATTACACGTTGCACCTACAAACTTCTACATTTTCTAGAATTTGAATAACTTTAGCGGGAAAAATATTCAATAGCCGAAAGTCAGAACAAAATGCCTTTGAAGAATTTGTTGCGTCCGATCCAGCTGATTTCTTCAAGAATCAATATCAGGGCATCAATAAACTGCCATTGCGTTGGCAAAGATGCATCGATTGCGTGAGTGATTACTTTGATTAATAGAAATAAAAATAAAGAAGAAAAATTTCGTTAACTTATTTAATAAAAAATGGCGAATTAATAAGTAAAGACCTATCATTTTAGAATTGCTTGGAAATTTCGATAGCGTGATGATTTAAGACACAATGTTTGACCGATTGGTACGAGTCAAATCTGCAAGACCAACGTAAATCTTACCATTACTAAAATAAATGACTGACGATACTGCTAGCGCTGTGGTATATTATTTTCCTACTCTTCTCATTTCTGAAATGGTATTCGGTTAATGTTGTATTTTAGACGGTGGTGTCTTTTTTAGAGTAATGGTGTTGAGATTCGTCGAGACCAGGAGTGCACGCAAGTAAAGGAGGGCGGGAGGTGTTCTTCAAACAAGGTAAAACACATTTTTTAAGGATAAAAGTTAATTTATAGTAATTTGAAACTTGATGAAATGAAAGGATTGTAACATTTATTTGCTTTTTATAAATAAATATTTGTATTATAATTTATGCTGCACGTTTGCACGTTGAAAATCATCAAATTAAATAAATCGTTAGCCGTGAAATATTTTTTATATTTCATTTTATTTGGTGGTATCTATCGCGTGTGAGTGAACTGCGCACATGATGATTTTAAACGTTAGCCCTACCCTAGGATTTTCCCCGTATCGTAGAAGCAGTTTCCATAACAGTTATGACACAACTTGTTAGTTAAAAATAAATTGTATTTTATTAAATTCGCAAGTAGTTGGGTTTACGCAATTCACAATAAGATTAGTACCTCTCTTAGCGACCTTTAATAATTTAAATCTGTTAAAAGTAAGTTATCAATTAATGGCTCTGAATTGCTTGTGTTAAGATGAAACGGACTCTGGAAATTACTTTAGGCATTGTTATTAATAAATAATATTAAAAAATCAAATTCTCACAGGTAGATAATTAAATTATCTATTATCCACTACTCCGATAGATGTAAATAAATATATAGATCCGATAGATGTAAATAATAAATAGACATAAAACTAAACTACACTATAATACCCTCCTTCTCTCCTCCTCCTACAAACTGATCTCGGTCACGGCAAAACACGATCCCGAGATCTCATGATCAGCAGTCCCGTTTACGCACACTGGACCAATGAGACAATGACTACTACAGTACAGTACTTACAGTACAGTGTTTACACAATATTGTAGATACAAGCAATAATGTCCTCCAGACCGAATTTCGCCCACGGCGGCCTGCCTCAACGTAGACTAGCCATCGGCGCAGGACAGGATTATAGTGCCCAAGTGTATGTGCAAGCACAGGTGTACTCTCTATTCCCTCACTCTCATAATCCAATGGGACGGTAAACCGACACGACCGGAGAGAGTTCAGGTGCAGGACCAACGGCTTTACGTGCTTTCCGAGGCATAGGGGTGAGACACCGCCAACTTCCTGACTCTGGGCAGCTACTGAGAATTTCTTGACAGAAAAACTCAATAATTAATTTTTTGGCCTGACCTGGAATTCGAACCCAGGACCTCATGATCAGCAGTCGCACTACTACAACCACTAGACCAACGAGGCAGTCACAAGCAACATATTAATAGTTACTGCAGCTTCACTAAAGTTCTATACGTTACTAATGACTGCAGTCTTAGTGTATCGGCATCCAATTCACGAAACCAACTCAGCCGTACAGAAATGTTCCCAGGCACGGAGCCGGTTGTTCGATTAATAAATGATTCATTTATTGAATTAAAATTTCGCTCGTGCCTTGTTAGAAGTTATTTCTACTTTCGGAAAAGAAAATATAAGTAATGTACCCTTAAGAAACAGATTAACTAAGAGCTGAATTCAAAAATTTATAGATAAGCTGTACTAAATGTGACGAAGTAAAAATTATTTCAATGTGTAGTGTTCGCGTAAATATAAGAAATCATTACAAAACCATATTATATCATTCCATGGGCATCGTAAGGCAGCGGCTTCCTGAAAAATTTAGAAATTAATAAAGTAATTAAGTATGCCAACTTGTCTGCAAAGCATGGCAGCTGCGTCAAAATACTTACTAAAGGGCAGTCTAGCGGTGAAGCCTATTTTCAGTCGGGGGGTTTTTGATAGGCCGTAATTAATAAAGGAAACATAAAATATTACGTAGTAGAGCAACACTAAAATATGGTTAAAGCACGAATGGATCGCCTCGACCGGGGAAGAACCGCCCTCGTATATAAAAAAGAATGTAAGATAAAACAGTTCTACTTACCCACATTTTTAAGAAATCCTGACGTTTTAAGCGAACACTTTTTAAAGTTACCTAATAACAGCAATCTGTCGTTATATGAAGTAACCTTCTTTCAAAACCGTCGCTTTAGTTCTGCTATATTTAGACTTAAAACATTCACTGTTTTAAGTCTAAGAGTGATATTTTAGGAATCATAAAGAGCTTAAATTCAAATGCCATAGGCTTAGATGGAATTTCATTAGATATGCTTGTATTAGTTACGCAAGCGTATATGTGTAAATAATTCATTAATTTATGTTGAATTAAAATTATTTTGTTCCAATCTAATTATATTCTACAGATAACCATAAAACGTTTGTAACTAACATGATATATCAAGATTATCAAAACGTTGCGATATTGAATAAAGTTTTGTGCTTGTTCATAAACTTTGCTCAGAAGCTTTCGAGTTACTGGGACACAGCAAAACAAAATTTCTATTCTGCTGGAAACTTTACACTTACAAAATCGTTTTAGTTTAACTCGTGTTAGTCTTGTATTAAATTATTTTTAAAGTGAAAACTTGTTTAAGCGCGTTGGGTGATTGAATTGGGGTAAATAATACGTTATGGTGGGATGATGAGATACGTATGGAAATTGAAGCAAAGAAGAGAGCATGGCTAGATTTACTAGCAACAAAGGCTGCTAATTCTAGTGGTACGAATGGTAATATTGAAAGAAAAAAGGCAGTCTTTAGACATCTTAATAAGAGAGTAAAAGAAGTAGTTGAAAGAAAAAAGCAAGAAAGAACGGATAAGAATGATAGAAGAATATCGGATAACTTCCAGGCAAATATTAAAATGTTCTGGAAAGTTGTAAGAACTGCCAGGAGACATTCAAAACAGCCTATGATGAATGCTATAAGAGACGAGAATGGCTATATTCTGAATGATGAAGTTTTGAGTTTAAAGAGATGGAAGGAATATTTTGAAAGCGTGTTTATGAATGAGGAGACAACGTGTGTACTAAGTGAAGTAGAAACACCGAAAGAAGAGGAAAGAGGTAGCGAGATAAGTATAGATGAAATAATGAAAGCAATGAAAAGCATGAAAGCAGGTAAGGCTGCCGGATATGATAGAGTTTCACTCGAAATGCTAAGGGCTGGAGAGGAAGTGGTAGCAGGCCTGCTGCTCACCTTGTTTAATTTATGCTAGGAACTGAAGCGGGTACCGGTAGACTGGTGCAAAACCGTGATAGTTCCAGTATATAAAGGAAGAGGGTCGCAGCAGGACTGTAAAAACTACCGTGGCATCAGCCTTCTTAGCATTGTGAGAAAACTGTATGCTAAGGTACTGATTGAAAGGGCCATGAAAGAAACTGATGGAAAAATTTGGGATGTGCAAGCGGGATTTAGAAAGGGAATGGGATGTACAGATCAAGTCTTTTCCATGCGCATGATCGCGGAGAAGTTTCTGGCCAAAAACCAAAAGGTTTTTTGTGCGTTCATGGAATTGGAAAAGGCCTGTGACAGAGTGGATAGGGATTTGCTATGGCAAACACTGAACTCATTTGGGTTGAGCGCTGGCTTGATACAGGCATTGGAGTCTCTTTATAGGGACTCTAGTGCTTGTGTTAGGCTCAACGGGGTCTACTCGGACTGGTTTGACATCCATAAAGGTGTCAGACAGGGCTGTGTGGCTTCCCCGTGGCTGTTCAACCTATTTATGGACAGTTGTTTGCAAAATTTGAAAGTTGAAGAATGCGGATTAAGAATGGGTGAGTTAACCGTCAAATGCCTTTTGTACGCCGATGATCAAGTTATTCTTGCGTCGTCGGCGGCCGAGTTGCAATTGATGGTTAGATTAATGAACGGATCATTAAAAGAAAGGGGTATGAAAGTGAACGCAAGTAAGTCGAAGGTTATGGTTTTTGAAAGAGAAGAAAGTAAAACGATTTGTGAAATAAGAATAGAAGGGGAGTTGATCGAGCAAGTAGATGATTTTGTATATTTAGGCTGCGTATTTAGCAGGGATGGGAGATATGATAAGGATATAGAACGACAAGTGAATGCGGGAAATAGAGTAAATGGGGCCTTGCACTCTATTGTGAAGAGTCAAAATGTGTCGAAAAAGGCACGTATGGCAATTCACAATGCTGTGTTGGTCCCTACTTTAACGTATGGTAGTGAAAGTTGGGTGTGGCAGAAGAAGCACGAGAGTAGAATAAACGCAGTAGAAATGCGGTCGTTAAGGAGTTTGTTAGGGCTGAATCTGAATGACAGGGTAAAAAATTGTGTAATAAGTAGACGTCCGAAGGGACGTCCGAGGCGAAAATTTATCGACCAAATTGGCGATTTATTGAAAACGGGCCAAATTAGGAGTACCCTTAACCGACGAGCATGTTTGCGTAGGTGTATGGATGTGAAGGAGGCAAGAGAGGTGTGTCAGGATCGTGCCAAATGGAAATCTGTAGTCTCTGCCTACCCCTCTGAGTGACAGGCGTGAGTGTTTATGTTATGTTTTTGACTTTTCCGGTAAAATGTTCTCCGAAGCATTTTGTGCAATTATAGTTCCGGTGGTGTTAATTCAAATAAAATATCGTCAAAATTACTCATTTTGTGCAACAAACAACTAAACTCGCAAAGAACATGTTTGGAAAATGGGCCAACCGTAAAAGAATATAAGCAGAGATTTTTTGTTTTCTTCGCCCATTCTGGGTAGGCAAAGGGAACTATGCCCATACAGCCAAGTCTTCAGTAGAATTTTTTATATTGATATGAAATGAAAATGAAATTTAATGGGATGAAATGAAATGAAACCTAACCTAACTCATTGAATCAAATCATTAAATCTTATATTGAAACAAATTAGTAGCTTCCTTTTAGAAATATTTGCATGAATCATAAAAACTTCTATAATTTTTCTTGTAAAAACTTCGTGGTTGGTTTTTCTTTTTAATAGACATTATTTTGACAGTTGGGAAAGAGAACGCACGTGTTCGGAAAAGGTAAAGAAAAAGCTCGAGTATGTAATAGCCCATATCTCGAACGCTATATGTCCCTGCAATACGCCACTTTTTGAGCAACTGTATTAAAATAAATATTTCAGCCTTGAATTGCCATGTCTGTAGCTCATTAAATGTCATGTCTTATCATGTGTAAGAGAAGCCGTGACAGCTTAAGTCCTTGTGTAATTTTCATAATAAACGAATAACCTGATTTATATTCCGTTAGCTCCACTGAAATATTTTATTGCTTAACTTTTGGTTGCTTACTTAATGTCCTCCAGACCAAATTTTAGTCACGGCGACGGTCTTAATTTATCACTAATTTCAGCAATACTTACTTTATTCATACTATCAATCACTTCATTATATTTTAAAAGAATTTATTGTAAGTAATGTACTCGTAATATTGCTATTACAGCGTTTTGGTGATGCAAACTCATAAGACTTTATCCATCCGAAAAGCGTTCAACGCGCATATCATACGAACAAAACAGACCATGTTCTTATAGCTACTTACAATAAACTGCTTACATTAGCCTATCGGTAAATAGTAATATTTTTATTGATATATTGATTTAAAAAAAGCAAACGTATACAAGAACAGTAAGCTAAATGATATTAAGAAAATATATACAAATATTTACCGTTGAACCACAAACTAGGATAAATCATACCCAGGGTCCAATGACGCGAGCTCATAAGAATATACCCATCCAAAATCACCCAACGCGCCTAAACAAGTTTTCACTTTAAAAATAATTTAATACCAGACTAACACTAGTTAAACTAAAACGATTTTGTAAGTGTAAAGTTTCCAGCAGAATAGAAATTTTGTTTTGCTGTGTCCCAGTAACTCGAAAGCTTCTGAGCAAAGTTTATGAACAAGCACAAAACTTTATTCAATATCGCAACGTTTTGATAATCTTGATATATCATGTTAGTTACAAACGTTTTATGGTTATCTGTAGAATATAATTAGATTGGAACAAAATAATTTTAATTCAACATAAATTAATGAATTATTTACACATATACGCTTGCGTAACTAATACAAGCATATCTAATGAAATTCCATCTAAGCCTATGGCATTTGAATTTAAGCTCTTTATGATTCCTAAAATATCACTCTTAGACTTAAAACAGTGAATGTTTTAAGTCTAAATATAGCAGAACTAAAGCGACGGTTTTGAAAGAAGGTTACTTCAGATAACGACAGATTGCTGTTATTAGGTAACTTTAAAAAGTGTCGCTTAAAACGTCAGGATTTCTTTAAAAATGTGGGTAAGTAGAACTGTTTTATCTTACATTATTTTTTATATAAGAGGGCGGTTCTTCCCCAGTCGAGGCGATCCATTCATGCTTTAACCATAATTTAGTGTGGCTCTACTGCGTAAAATTTTATGTTTCCTTTATTCATTACGGCCTATCAAAACCCCCCCAAATGAAAATAGGCTTCCCCCCTAGACTGCCCTTTAGTAAGTGTTTTAACGCAGCTGCCATGCTTTGCAGACAAGTTGGCATACTTAATTACTTTATTAATTTCTATATTTTTCAGGAAGCCGCTACCTTACGATGCCCATGGAATGATATAATATGGTTTTGTAATGATTTCTTATATTTACGCGAACACTACACATTGAAATAATACTAGTTTTTACGGAATTTATCGCGTATATTTAACTTTTTAATTACCCGACGTTTCGAACGCTTTACAGCACTCATGGTCACGGGCAGGACTAATTAAAAAGTTAAATATACGCGATAAATTCCGTAAAAACTAGTATTATTTCAAAATATGGTTTTCGATTTATTCTTGTGCCACCATTATACCATACGGTGTTTTTAGTACCCGGTGTGTTTTTTTTTATACTAATCATGCTTCTCTCCATTGCTCGTTGCCATGTTAACAATTTATTTTTGTGTGAAGCTGCTAGGGCCCAAGATCCTCATCTGTATGTTAATTAGGAAAGAATACATATTTTAAACACTTCATTTTCCTGCCATTTCCTACTCTTTACTCTTCATTATTGCTTTTAGTGACCAACACTTTTTCCACCCACTCGCTATTATTTTATTTACTTCTTTGGATGTCAGGTCTTTTGATGACATGATTTTACCTAAATAAGTGTATTCTTCTACGTATTTTAGTACTTCATTTCTCTGTTGAACATTATTTTGGTTTTCTCTGTGTTCGTTTCCAAATCTATTTTTTTTACTTTCATTTGATAGTTCTTGTTTCATTACCTCAAGTGTCTTGGGATTCCCTTCGAATAAAACGATGTCATCGGCGAATCTGTGGTGGTGAACCTTTTTTACATTTGTGTTTAAGCCCATTTCATCCCAGTTTATGTGTCAAAATATATGTTCTAGAGCCAAGGAAAATAGATTTGTTGAAACAAGGTCATTTTTTCTGACCCCTCTTTTTATAGGAAAGTGTTTCCTAGAGATTCCAGGTAAAATCTTGCTGAGTATTTATCATAAACTTGTTTTAATATATTTATGTACGTTTTGTCAATTACTTGCCGTTCTATACTCTCCCAGATTATTTTTTGGTAAAAACTATCATAAAAGCTCTTTATTCTCTACAAAGGCTAAGTAGAGTTGTTTATTATACTCATTGTATTCTTCGAGAACCTGTTTAACCATGTGGATATGGTCACTGGTCAAAAGTTACGTCTGAATTCCGCCTGTTCGATTAGTTGATTATCGCCTAATTGAAGAGTAATTCTGCCAAGAATTATTTTAGGGAATATTTTGTAAATGTTCAACATTAAGTTGATTGGTCTGTAATTCATTCACCTACTACATCTTTTGTTCCGCTCTTTTGTATTAGTATGATGTCTGATATTGATTGACAAATGCCTCGGTATTTGACCTCCGTATAAGAACTCAGTGCAAATTATTGTTGGTATTTGACATAATTCCTTAGATGTTCCTTGTAGTCTCATTTGTAATCTTCTCTGATCCGGATGCTCTATTTAGTTTTTGTCAGTTTAATGCATTTTCTACTTTGCTTCCTAATATAGATGGGTATTTGTCATGTATTGCAATAACTGTTTGAAACTTTTTATGCGAAGATACTTCTCTATTGTAGAGAAGTCTTTAGAAATCAGTGGCTTACTCTATGATGTTCTTACATTTGGTATTTAGGCTTTATCCTTCTTCTTACTCCACCTGATTTTATGATATGCTTTTCAATAACTTCCAATCTGTATTTTTCCGGTCATGCTTAATGGCTTAAAAGAAAGCTTTACCTATTTCTGCAAGCGCTTTTTTTTTGAGTTTTCTGTATTTTCAAATTTTCACATAAATTTTTTGTCTCTTTTATAAGTTCGATTTTGCTGTTTTAATTTACGTATATTCTCTTTCCAAGCAGTAGATGGGCCACTCAGTTGATTTTCTATTAAGTTGTATCTTGTCGGTTGAGGTTCTCCCTTACAGGGGTGTTATGAATTGAGTGAGACAAATAAGGCCATTTTGATTTCTTTCATTTTGTTAGTTATCTCGAATTTTTTCGTAATTATTTTACGTGATTTTTTGTAGGTATCAACAGAAGAGATGAACGAACTATACAATGATGAGTGTTTTGATTACTTTAGTGTATGTAAAAGCTCTATGATTATTAGTTGTAGATAATACAGGCTGTTTCATTGCTATATTTTTCATGCGGTAATTTCCTAGTCCATTTGGTTTTGTAGTTCTTTCTGCAGAGGAGGTTTATTACAGTGAAATTTGCTTCTAGCGGGAAATTAATCATTCTTTGCCCATACTTGCTTCCTTACCATGATCGAATTTACCAAGAACATTCTCTTCGCCACTACTTCTTACTCCAACTTGTGCAATAAAGTCACCTATATGATATAGGATATGGTTATTTTTTACTTTATTTATTGTTCCGATAAGGGTTTGATAGAACTAATCAAGTCTGTGGGATAAGCTTGCTCAAATTGTTATATATTTTATGATTTTCCAATCCTTGCTATAACCAGGTACGTCAATTAACATAGGCTTTACGAGCAGATATACCTCTGAACTCTAATCTAATATTTGGTTTTTAGCGAGGCTTTAATTACGAATCCGAATCCTCTTTGTCTCGGAATCACACCTTTATAGTAGACTATATATTGATTATGGTCTTCGATTAATTATCCAAATCTGTGCATTTCGCTGATCCCCAAAATGTCCCGTCATAGTCCCGATAGCGCGATTTCGAACTCCTAAAGGTTTGATTCTTTTCTTAACCTCTCAAATGCTAAGCTTCCAAATTTGACCGCTTCGATATTCCGCCAATTGAATTCAAGAGGTCTAATTTGACTGCACCCACCCACAGCAGTGCTACCCATATAAACTTATGTTTAGAGAGTACTTTTCTATGAAGAAGTTTGGCATTATATAATCAATATGAAATGTTCTATCCTTTAGTGGAATAAAAAACAGTTAGTCTATGGATATTAATTTATATTCTACGTTCAATGCGTACGCCATTTTCATTTGGATGTTATTGTGTTAATTTTTGGATTTTTCTAGTACTTGATTAGTGTTTTGCTATAGTGTTTTATTGTAAAATGTTATAAAAGTGTTTGTGTGAATGTAATTTATCTTTTTTAAGTTAATAATTTCGAGTAATATATAGAAATAATTGTAATTTTCACGCTGCCGACACCCGCTTGGTTTTTTTTTTGTTATTAAAATACAATGAAATCTTTTTGCAATGAAGTAAAGCCTGACTTTTGTTTAGACCATGGGATAGAGAATTTTGTATAGATTTTATAATGACAAACTTCTTCATAGGAAAATAGTTTCCAAATATAAGTTTTAATGGTTTTAAGTGCTGTGGGTGGGTGCAGTCGCATGCGACCGCTCTGGATTTGCCAGGCGCATGCGACTGCATGTGAATTTTATGGGAATTGAAGGGTTAAAGTTCTTGCGTTAACTGTTGATATTTTGATTGTACCTCTTCTTTTAGAATCTTTTTGATGTTAGGAGAGTTTGTTTTTTATTTGATGAACTATTGCTGGAGGGTTCTGGTCTAAAGTACCCGCAGCGATCACTCGTGTTGCAAGCTGTGCTTAGTGTGTCCGTAAAGTTTTCTTTCTGCTGCTTTATAAGATGTGGAGCTTGTTGCTATTCCATAGATTCCATCGTTTACTTAACATTCTTGTCATATTTTCCTTCGCTTTTGTTGTCGCGATAATTGCCTTAATTGTCCTATTTCTTTTAGAAGTCTGAGTAATGTTTTCAGTAAATGTAAAGTTGGCAGTTTGTTGGTAGTTGGTAAAGTTTTCTGGTGATACCGATAAATTTCGCTTAATATTTTGCCTCGGTGCTTTTTTATTCTCAAGAATTATAATTTTATCGTACCTGATAACTGCATTGCTTCCTTACTAAATATATATATATATATATATTTATACAGGTCTTCCATTAACTGTTTTCGTTTTTCCGGTACTTTTTTAAGATAATCTTCCATAGTAAGGAGAGTTTTTAAGGGCTTGTTTGTTACCAATGTGTCAATTAATTAGTTGAAGTTTGCGTGAACCTTAAATGCGTGCATTACCACTGACACCCCTTCACCCAACACCACTATCCCTTACAATGTTATCTTGGAAAAACACACTAATTTGAAGCGGACCATCATCAGGAGAAACATTTCTATACATTGTAGAGCCACGCTGCAGCTATATTATGGTTGTAGAACGAATAGTTCGACTGTGGTAGGACTACGCTCTTACAGAGTGCTAGCTTAAAATAACAGCTAAATGCGTTATTGTAGGGTATGCAACGAGAAAACGAGGTATGCATTTTGATTCTTAATTGAGGATAAATGTTTATGTATATACACATTAGGCGTAACTCAAAAATGACTAAGATGGAATGATTTGATATATATCCTGAGGGATAGATGTAGATGTCTATGAGGTACAGTATCCACATACCATCAAGTGGACTGTGAGCACATTAGTCACCCATATTCTAGAAAAAATAGATAGACTACGGTATATCGCCACTATTTAAGCGAATTTTGACGTAGATTTTAGTTAGTTAATTACCCTAATATCATTAATTGTATTATCTTAATAACATACCTTTAACATAATTAAATTTATCTAAAATAACTCCTAATTTCAAGCAATTGTACTGTACCTCTTAAGCTGCCCTCAAACGTCTGGGTTCGAAACATACACCTAAACAATCTCTGATGTACACAAGAGATTGTATCCACCCATCTAGGCCATGCTGTGCCGTGTAGTTGTGGCGTAGTAAACTCCTCTTCCCAAAATCGATGTTGTAAATAAGACGCTACAAAACTGAAACAGAGGCAATTATGGCAAATATCCGTTCTATGAAGCATTCTATTGGGAGGTCTATCTATGGCAGTGAACTTGTAATGGGCTGTAACGATGATGATGATGATGTTGATGAAAAGCAATGGGACTTTTCTGGCGTTTCCTATGGTCGGTGTTTCTTTCACCACGATATAAAGATAATCTACATGCAGAAACACTGAAACAATTATATGGTACAGTCATGCTGCAGCTATAATATTATTATTGTAAAACAATCAACCGGGAAAGGAACACGTTGTTACAAATTGCCAAGGTAAAATTGCAGTGTAATCATGATGCATTTAGTATGGTGAGTATTGGGAACTGGATCTCCTTTGAACCCTGAAAAGGCATTCTATCTTAGTCCTCAGGGGTGACAAAGCATCTACATTTGGATTTTTAATCGATGACAGGTGAAGATGTCTATAGGCCATAGCATTCACTTACTGGAGGGTTGTGTGCACGTTGTCAGTCTTCTTCTGTAAAAAATGTATCAGCTGTTGGTTGCAGTACACATTCCTTCCCCTATTTAGCTTTCTATAAAATTGAATAATAGTCAGGAACAATGGCGTGTGCAGTCGCTACAACAAAGTCAACCAGCCGCACACAAGATGGGAGCAATTAGCCATTGCGCCTGTTCAACGAACGCTTTGTATTACGTAAGTTGTCTAACACTGGCATTATCTTTAAACTCAGTTAAAAAGGAATACAGTTCAATTTAGCTCAACAAAATTTTATCGTGACTCAATCATATCAAGACAATCGCAGTCCACGTCCGCTCCCTGTTACGTGATTAACACCATACTCTCCGCACGAACGCGGGTACTGTCGAAGTAAAATTTTTGTTAAATCAACCGTGTTTGTATTAATTAACAATTTGTCCATAATAAAATCTAACCCCTATTTAATTTAGACACTCCCGCAAACGAAATGAAAATATTTGTTACCATTGAAAATAAAGCTTTTATTAAAAAGTAAGTGCTAAAATTTGACATTTTGTACAACCGAGTTCAATTTATCGCTATATCGATATCGATCAAATTTAAATGGAACCACTTGGAAAGTGTACACTTTATAATAAAAAAAGGATTTTCCGAATCGATTTTTACGTTTTCGAGTAATCGGTGAACATACATAAAAAAGGTTCCGACGAATTGAGAACCTCCTCCTTTTTGAAATCGGTTAAAAAGCTGACTTCATAGAACTAAAAGGGCTAAAATTTACATTACGATATTGAATTAAGATTAAATGTATATAATAATTAATTTTATTGAATTTAAAAATTGGACGTTAAATATTTTTATATATAGTACATAATTGCTTATGTTTTAAAATATGCTTCCTTAATAATTTAAGTCATTAAATTATAACAATAACAATATTTTAATATATTAGTAAAATATTGCACGCAGCAAATTCTCATTAATAAATAATAGCACAGATTACCCCCTAAAATAACATCATTATATTATGTACTAAGTTATGGCAATAAATAAAATTTAAATTAAATTAAATTTAAATTGAGAATTAAAAGCCAGGCTCAACTTCAATTGAGAAATATTTTTTTTATATTTATTTCTTTAAAGCGAAAATTTATTATGTACTTTTTTGAGTGGACTAAGAAATATTACAATCTCAATGTCGTCTACTCTTATTTTCAAACCATAGGGAGGAGGGCATTCTTTAATTTTATATTGGACTGTCCCTTAAGTATAATCTAAATAATCTACTCAATGAAAAATTGTATATTCTTACAAATACCATAGACCTGGTCCGTGTTAAATATTCCGTACTTTTTTTTTAAATACAAATAATTACAGCCTATACACGTCCCACTCCTGGGCACTTGCCTCCTCTCATTTAGAGTGTTTTAGAGACTGGAATCCGCCGCGCCGCCATAATGCGTGTTGACGAACTTCACATGTCTTCACATGTCTATGATTTTTCAATTTTTTTATTTCTCAGAAATGCAGGTTTTCTAACGATGTTTTCCTTCACCGCCCAGCACATGGTAAATCAGCACTTAAAATTGCAAATAAAAATTTCATTGGTGCCGGCGGGGATCGAACCCGGGTTGCTCGCGTACTGTAAAATTTATAGCGAGCGCTTAGCCCCTGAGCTACCACGGTTAAATACTTCTTAAAAACTTTAGCAAAGTGTAACGGTATTTGAAAAGATTAATAAGCCTAGTAGCTACCTATTACCTTACTATTAGGACACCCAGGGCCTCCCCAGTACCAAATCCTTCCTGTTGACCGCATTCAGCGTAGAGCGACTCGAATCGTCGACGAACGAGTTATTTTACAAAGACTGCCAGAATTTGTCTTTAGCTTTAGAACTTTATGAAAAGAGCTTAAGGCACTTTTTATGTATTAAGAAACATATTAATACTATTTATAACTGAAATTAATTATAAATAGCAGAATATAAAATTATTTATATTAAAATTAATATTATTAGAAAACTGATATTTTAAAAGAAAATTCGGCAGATTTTTTGCACTAAGTTAAAATTGTACGGGAAAAATGTTTAGTGTCCGTACTCGAACGAATAATCAATATAATTCATTTCTTAGTCAGGAAATGTCTGGTTTTTCGGGGAAAATCCCCATTATTCTATAAAAGAACTTATTTGACAATTTTTAAGTACAACATCGTAAGCATATTTTAAAGTAAGCGCTTTTTGGACTCGTAAAAAAATAGAGGGTAATGCTCAACTTTATCACGACGAAAAATCAATAACATCCCAGTCGAGTAACCATCCGCGAGCATGGATTATGAATCATTGAGTTAAAATAGATCTTAAACTATACATTCCTGAATTAGGCAATTTTAATTAGAAACTGATTTGACTTAACGGTAAACTTTATTGTCCGTACCCAAGAGTCAATTGGTTTACAACTAAACTAATGTAATAGTTATAAAAATGTCGAAATGAAACTACTACAAAAATTGTGTGTTTACAATGTATTTGGAAATTAATACATTTTATATTGGTACTACCGTGTAGAAAAATTATAAAATAATTTCACATTCTGAAATCTGTGCTTTAATTCTTCTACACTTTGATTGAACACCGACTTCAGACTGTAAAACTAATTTATTATTCTTAGTTGTTACATTTTTTTACCTTTTATTTAAAGTTAGTTTTACCCTTTTTAAAGGACTGAGGAATTTCAACGTTTCAGTTTCGTCTGAATAATGTCTTTAAAAACTTTATCCCCCTTTACGCTACCGTTAGTGCTAGAACATGTCTACAAATTTATATGAGCACACCCCTGAAATATAACCTATTTAATCAGAAAATAAAAATCGGTTCAGCATTGACGTAGATATCGCGTAATTTACATACAAAAAGCCATAGGTGTAGTATATACTGACGTTCAAAAACACATGAAGTCAAATTGAGATCCTCAATCTTCTTTTAAAGTAAGCTAACAAGAAATAAATCTAAATTTAAAACATGAAATCGAAACATGTTTATTAATATTAGTATAGAGGCGAACACATGCGTACCTTGTTAATATATTTGTCAAGATATCTAGCGAGGCGACGTGTTGACAACAGACAAGCGACATAATAAGTAAGACTCGCGTCACAGTGTCTCCTGACACTGGTAACATGCGACACTCGTCTTACATGATATTGAATATAATATTGTTTCCAACGCCATTAAATTAAAAAAGTAGTATCCCATAGGATAGCCAGCTATTAGTTCTTTCGCAATGTTTCACAATGATTGATTTCGACCCAAAACTTTTAAGGTTGTGGCCAGTAAGCTTATTTTACGTTCGTTTGAAATTCTGTTGTTCGTGAAGGCTACTACAAAATCTCACAATAAATTACGACGTGGCAGGCAACTCCCCGACTCGTGCGTCAACGTGAGTGGGTCTGAAGTCAGAGTGGGGCGGTACATGAAATACTTAGGCCTCCACCTAGACAGCAGCGACTTCGAAGACACTTCAAGCGCCTAATTCACCGGATCGAAAGTTTTTCTATCCAGCTTGATACAGCTGTAGCGTGACTCTTTAATATGAAAGACTTCGCAATGAAGACATAAGCAGTTAAACAATCAGGACACCAGTTGAAATAAGTTAGGACCGCTCCAGGCGTGTGCAGTTAATGCCTTCTGTTATTCTTGTAGTAACTTATTAACAAAGCGATTAAACTTGAAAGTTATTGCGGAAAGTATTTGATTTAACGAATTGAAACTGAATGTAGAAAAACAACTATCCTGGCTCACTTTCCACCTTTGGACATTCCGGCAGACTTGTACTCGAGGGTGCACCGGATCCGTGTTCGCCGGAAGTGAGCCAGATGAGGCGTTCGAGGGGGTTAAGAGGCACAGGAACGAGTTAACGCAATCTCAACGTGGCGAGCTTGCTTTCGTGAGGAGCGTTATGCGTGCAAATTCAGCAATTCTACCGCACTTTGAAACCTGGATGAACCGACGGGCAGGAATACTCACCTACAGACACAGATAATTACCGGGCACGGGTGCTTCAGTGATTATTTGTGTAAAATCGAACACGAAGCGACAGCAAACTGCTTACACTGCGGTGGGCGGGACCAAGACTCAGCATCACATACGCTTGTGTCATGTCCATCGTGGAACCAAGAACGGACGATCCTGGTGAACTGGATCGGACGGATCCTCTCCCTGTCCGCAGTTGTGTTGGCGATGCTGAGCGAGGATTCAGCTTGGAGGGCCGTTGCTACCTTCTGTGAATCTGTTATGATTCAGAAGAAAGCTGCTGAACGGGATAGGGAGAGGACAGATTCCGCTTGGAGACGACGTCGCCAAGGAGCTCTCCCCTTAATGACGGTGTTCCACTGCCAGAAACGTGGCCTTCGGGGTTACGGGCGCTCGGGGCGGGGGCCCCAAAAAGCCTTGAGATGTAACTCCCGAGGAGCACGTCTGGAGGAGGACTACCACCGGGACGAGCTTAATATAGCAGATCGAGAGAGAGGCCCCAGTTGCGTTCCAAATGGAGATTCCGGAACTCCTCATATACGCTGATGATGATCACAGTGGAGTTTTAGGCGGTAGGAGTCCGGATTAACCTTTTCGTTGCCTCCACAGCGGAAGGTAAAACGATAAAAAGGGCATCTTAGTATTTAGGGGTGACAATGCATCTGCAATTTGATTCTTATTAGAAGATAGATGTAGATGTCTATGGGCCGCAGCAACCACTTACCATCAGGTTGACTATGTGTTCGTTTGTCACCCATATCCTTTAAAAAAATAGACGTCATATACGAACACGCTCTTTAATTACTCTAACATATGAAAATGTACGGGCTTACTCGTGCAATAATTATGATATTATAAGTCGGTTAAACCTAATACAGACTACAAGGGTTAGGCCAAATTTGCTACGCAATTTGGCAAGCGTTTTGCAACTTATCGAAAAGCGGTTAAAGGAGGTATTTCAAGCGCTTTTATTACAGCCTTTTTAACTACGTTATAAACCCTCTAGGCAAGTTAAACGGGATTTTAATGTCGATCTTAAGCTTAAAAGTGTTAAAGCATGACACCTAAAAGTTATAGAAAGCCCATCACATAGATTAGTTTAACAAATATTATGAAAAGAAAATGAAAAACATAATCTTTAATTTGCCACGTTTTAAAACTAAACTAACTAAAGAAACTGTCTCATCGTTAACACGTGATAGAGCTATGCCGCAGCTATATTA
Source organism: Parnassius apollo (assembly GCA_907164705.1). Lineage (NCBI taxonomy): Eukaryota > Metazoa > Arthropoda > Insecta > Lepidoptera > Papilionidae > Parnassius > Parnassius apollo. Next base: position 1,217,112 of record CAJQZP010000095.1, on the reverse strand, counting down.
TAGTAGTAGCACGAATGACTCAACTCAACCAGGGATACTTCCCCGTTTCAAAGAATACCAGCGTAAAAATGCTGCTATGTTTTGTATGTTGAGTGTAGAGTAACCGAAGACCCTTTTTTATACGAATTAGGCATTCCATCTTAGTCCTCAAGGGTAATAATGCATCAGTATTTTGATTTTTATTTGAGGATAGATGTAGATTTCATGAGTTACATCATCCATTACCATACCTTGGGTTACAATATTGAAATTTTCTTAGGGATACTACACGTCAGATCTTGAGCTAATTTATACGGGACCACATGAGAAGCATCGCCTTTCAAATAATAATAAAAATCATCAAAACCGGTTCAAAAAAATCTGAAGTGACATAAAAAACATACAGTCGAATTGAGAGCCTCCTGCTTTCTTGAAGTCGGCGACCCTCCACTAGATGGAGTGACGACCTGGTAAGACATGCAGGAAGTCGATGGATGCAGGTGGCTCAGGACCGTGCTTTGTGTTGTACTTTGGGGGAGGCCTATGTTCAGCAGTGGACTTGTGAAGGGATGTAATGATGATGATGATGATGAAGCTGCTATTTCATGTTGGTATTCTACGAGAAGTTGTCACTTACCGAGTTGAAACGACCCATTCATGCTATAGTATTGTTATACTTCCGAGTCCCAAATACAGCACAGTTTTGGCAGTTGTACCAAAATTATATTTAAGACACGGGTGTCGGGGACAACATGTTGGTTGTCATAGGTCGTGAACAAGATTCAACTTTAGTCTTGTTCACATATCAAATACGACAGTAACATTCAATATAGTTCTTAAAAATATGCTGGTGCCGTACATAAATGCCACTTACCGCAGACCCCGTTTCGTTTCGCGTTTTATGGTTCACATCGGGTGTTTTCGAATAATGAAATTTCCATTAGCATAAGTGCTTCAAATAATATTGGTCGATCAAAAATTTTATAATATTTTATCAAATCAATAAAGTAATGTTCCATGGGTGCTGCTTACTTCAAACTCTTGGAATTTAAGATAAGTTAAAAAATTGTATTCAACAAAAAGTTTTACTTTTCACGCTACCTCTTTTTTACACTTTTTAGTGGGCGAACGTATATCATAACCTCTCTAGTATTGTCTAAAGTTCATCCTATATTTTTCCCCATAGAGGTTGATTTCTATCTCCAAATTTAACTTATTAAATAAAAATAAAAAAAATCAGTTTGCAATTGCCGAAGATATCATCATGATTCATGATGCAACTGTAAAAATGAAAAATAAAACTAGATAATAATTTATTTTATAAATAATATTTCACATTTATATCATTATACTAAAATACTATTAACTATTAAACCATATCACTTCAAACAATTAATGACGGTATTAATAAGCTGTTCAGTTGTCAAGATTAAGATGGCGTATTTTAAAATATGATAGTAACCATAACATATTAAATGAACAGTAACTCAATTGTTTAAATGATAAAATACACGAGATTCAGATTAGCATTCACATATTCGACCGATCGAATATTCTTGTCATGGGTCTAACTCACCTATTTTATTTTAGAATCAGTATTACCTCACCTCAACGGACATAGTAACGACAGTGAGATTCATAGAATGACCGGCTGATCACTCTTAGTCACCTGCGCCCTTTATACTGCTAGAATGAGTTGGAGATTACAGTTCTACCCTCATTTGTTCGTATTTACTTTTATTTGTTACTGTCATTCCTAACAATTCCATAACATTCATATACATATGAATATTATATATAAGTATAATTATATGGCCTATAAATAACTATTCTGACCGAGTTTAAACGTTTCATACACATAATCATCATTACTGCATTTTACAAGTCCATTGCTGAATATGAGTATTCCCCAAGGAATGATCCTGAGCCTCCTGCGTTCATCGAATTCCTACTGTCTTACCAGGTTATCACTTCATCTAGTGGAGAGCTTCCCTACGCTTTGCTTACCACTGCAAGATAAGCTGCCATTTCAATCTATATTAAAAGCTTCAACCTCTGTTTTGCAACCCTCAGGGGTAGTTATTTTTTCTCATTTTTTATATGACCACCCCTGAATTTTAATCATCAAAATTGGATCACTATTGCCGAAGACATCGCGCTTCTTTTTATTTTTTTATATACAGTGTGATTTTCTTACCGTCTGGAAAAAATTATGATGTAACACAGGTGAACGGGATAGAAGCCAATGGCATTGAAATTTTACATTTTTTTTCTTTTACATTAACATATTATGAAATTGATCTATTAATAAAAACTACTAATTTGAAATCAACTTTCGGTACTAAAAAATAAAAACAAACATTTTGAACTAAATATATGAAATCAATTAAAAACTACGGAAATTAAAATAATACGCATCCAATTACTAGTATTTATTGATAGATCAATTTCATAATATGTTAATGTAAAATAAATGTAAAATATCAGTGCCATAGGTTTCTATTCCGTTTACCTGTTACACCCTATTTTTTTCAGAGGGTAAAAAAACAGCCAGTATATTATGTTATATACAAAGAAATGTGCAGTCGAATTGTGTCCTTTTTTTGAAGTTAACTAAAGAGGAGAAAAATGAAATCTACTTACATTATAAATATCGTTCGTAAGCAATATCTTATGTGTTGGAAACGAATGACATACGAGTGTAAGCTTACGAAATTCGTATAATTCTATGATTATTTCCTAAGCGGATGCCATGACGGAGTAATTTAATATGGTTGGCTTCCGCGTGCATTAAAATTACTCCACATTATATAATCCTGTGAATAGTAGCAGTAATGCGAAGCCGCGAGAATTCTTTTGTTATTAGATTCAATAACCGATAATATATAATACGCTCAGATGCTTTTATATTCTATTTGCAAAGTCACGAACCTGATGTTTTTTTTTTTTATAAAAGAGGCGGATGCGGCTAATCTGCCGCTCATGAACAACTGCTACACCAGAGAAATTGCATTGCGTTGCCGGCCATGTGAAAAGGAGTAGACTTTTTCCTTAAAATTCCCGAAATTGTACCTGTCTAGAAAAATCTCTGGAGGTAGAAAATTCCACAAATGACATATTGTGAGGAAGAAAACTCCTGATAAGCCGCACAGTTGCGGTTCGCAAAACTCCCAGGTGGTGTGGATGATATCCCGTATTTTGTCGCATTAGTGTGATATAAATTAATTTTTATCAATTTTTTATTATTAATTTCATAAGGAACTTCCCTTCAAAGTTCATTTTTGATAGTCTTACTAAATGTTTACAGCAATGGAAAATGTTTTATTATTTCTTAACATTTAGGTCTTCCTCTGCATTCGAGTAATCCCAGCTCATTGTTTTTATGCAATATTAAAACTGTTTTTCATAAATCTGTAGTAAAAAACGGACTGACAGTTCACCTGATGAATGGCCACTGCATCCCACGCACATCTGTAATCAGCTTCAAACGAAAAAGGCTACAGACGCGTTGTTACCTCTGAGGACTACGATGGCATGCCTGACCGTCTATAATGAAACTGACGCACTATACCTCCTACACCTGAACACATCAGTGTACGCAGTTCTACTTGGTGGCTAAAATAGATAAGAGGGTGAAAGTTACCAAGACAGACTCCTAGGCGAGGGCACCCTACCATATGGAATACTTATTTTTAAATTTAACAATATTAACTGAATATTACACACACAATACGTGTAATATACTTAATAGAATAAGGAGCATCTCCCTCTTTCCCTCAATTGCGTGCACTATCGTAATCACCACTAATCCCAGCGCCACTTCTCCCAACACCACTGCGCTGGGAAAAAAGACCCACCACCCTTGATAAATAGCTAACGTATTTCGCCTCTGGCTCTGCGGTGGCTGACTGCTAAGAGTTAGACTTCTTCTAATACTTACTTACTTACTTATCTTCACGCACAATCCCTAACGGGGTAGCCAGAGAGAACAGATCGCCAAGTGTCACGATCCTTACATACCTCTTTCGCTTCTTTCAGGTTCATTAACTTCTTCATACATGCACGTCTAGGTATCCGAGTACTCTTGACCTTCCCCTCTTCGAGCAATTTGCTCACATGGTCTTCGAAAGTTAGTCTCGGTCTACCTCGACACCTTTTAATATTTACTTTCTCTTTATATATTTTCTTCACCATTCGGTTTTCACTCATTCGCTCAACGTGCCCAAACCATTGGAGTACGACCCTATCAATTTTTCTGATAAGGTCATCTTTCAATCCTGCCATATTGCGAATCTCTTCGTTTCGCTTTCGATCGGCTATGGTAACGCCACACATTTTACGAAGAGATCGCATCTCCACTGCATTCAACTTGCTTTTATGCTTCTTCTGGCATACATTCTACTGGCAGATTTCACTGCCATATAACAAAGTCGGTACCAACACTGCATTATGTATTGCAAGGCGTGCACTCTTCACCACGCCACGCCTTGCCTTTTGACTAATGCATTCAGGGCACCATTGAGTTTGTTTCCGGCAGCGACGCGCCTATCCACATCTAAATCACATCTTCCATCCCGGCTGAAAGCACTCCCCAAGTATACAATTTCATTTACCTGTTCTAGACGTTCCTGATTTACCCATATTTCACATTTCGTTCTCTCTTCATCCTTTTCAAATACCAGAACCTTAGTTTTATTAGCATTCATACGGAGACCTTTAATTTCACATTCCTCTTTCTTACACGTGACTAATGCCTGCAGTTCTGCTTCTGATGGTGCAATAAGCACTGCATTATCAGCATACAGCAGACAATTTACTTTTAGGTCACCCAATTTCATACCCAATCGCTATTTTTCAGCTTCTGTAAACAGCTGTCGAGATACAGTATGAACAGCCAGGAAGACATGACACAACCCTGTTTTACGCTAAACATGGGTGACAGGTTGTGCCCTACCCGCACACAGGCTTTACAGTCATAGTAAAGTGACTGCACAGCCCTTAGCAATCGACCATCCACACCATATCCAGGCAACAGTTCCCACATTTTCTTCCTTATAACCTTATCAAATGCTTTCTCCAGACCCACAAAAGCACAGAAAATCCTCTGGTTAACACTCAGAAGCTTTTCCGTGATCATGCGGAGAGAAAACATATGATCCGTGCATCCTCTTCCAGGTCTAAATCCGCATTGTGCCTCCCATAATAATCTTTCCGATTTCTCTTGCATCCTACGTGTCAAAACCTTCGAGTAAACTTTACTTGCTAAACTGGTCAAGCTGATCGCCCGATAGCACCCGCAGTCAAAATGTGAACCTTTACCTTTATATAAAGGCACAATGACCGCGGATCGCCCATCATCCGGGACATCTCCCATTCGCCAGCAAAAGTTGCACAGCAGACGAAAGCTGTCCCAGACGCGAGGCCCACCGTACTTGACCATTTCAGCAGTAACTCTGTCTAGTCCCGCAGCCTTACCACATTTCAAACTTCGAATCGCACGTTCAATCTCATTCATGCTGATGACCTCAGTGTCATCGAGGTCCGTGTCTGGCGTGCCAGTCATGGCGTTACCCCCGGATCCTTCACTAAGATCATGACACGCATACATTTCTCTATAAAATTCACTCCATCGCTGCATGACGTCCGATTTTTCTGAGAGGACGTCATTGGTTCTCGAAAGCACTTTGTTCATTCTTAAGCCTGTCGCACCACTCCGGGACCTTCCAACCTCTTTCCAGAAGAGTTTGGAGTTTTCCTTAAAGTTGTGCGACAACCTCTCGTCCGCTTCTGTTCTACACGTTTCACGTACTTCCTCAATCAATGTTTTCGCATGAACTTTCTGCAGCTTATATCTTTCTTTCATCTTCTCTCTCATATGCTTATCGTTACTAGAGGCCAAGTAGTCTAACCATGCTTTTTTCTTCTTTTTTTACAGCTTCTCTCACTTCATCATTCCACCATGCATCTCTTCTTTTACTACTACCTCTTTTTGTCGTTCCACATACTTCTTCCGCTGCACTTACCATTCAATCCCTAAGGTTCTGCCACGTTCTCTCCACACATTCTTTCCTGCCATCGATGGTGTCAAGCTTCTTCTAATGAGGTAAGGTATATCATATTTAATATCTTAATACATTTTTAATATATGTAATAAATGTAATAACCTAACTAAAGTATACGGTATACAAGGATCCAAGTAGATTTTAATATCCCGTGTGAATAAACATATTCGTTGTAACCCTGATCGGTTTAGACACGTCTCATACTGCAAAATGTTTACTTGCGTTTCAGTTATTACTTTTTTCATCTCGAAAACGAACAACGATTATTAATCCTTGAAGCTGTACGCTTCTGGAAATCCTTGCTTTTATATCAAAAATCTACTTATTACTTGGAACTCTAATATTTTCCACCACAATTCCCATACTTAATTGTATTTATCATACCTATCCTTAACTGCCATGATCTGTTTTTTTTTTCCTTTTACTTACTTAATTATGCAATTTATGTACACCTTCTCTATTCGCAAACCATTATTAACGACAGTTCTTTGCGCAAAAAGGGTTGTCTGGAAGAAATCGCTTACAGAACGATAAGACCACCTATTGTACTTTCTATATTTTTTTTTCATTTTTTTTTTGTTTTTTATATGAAGTAGTATATATATATTATACAGTAAAGAATATGTTTTACTGTATACTTTACATATATATGCTAGCCTATAGTACTTAAGCCAGTGTGCTGTGGCGCTGACTGCATTCAACTTTGATTTTATGTCGTTGACGCCAATTGAAAAATTCAAACACTTAAACGACTCTTAATTTCATATAAAGGCGTTGGCGTCTCTATTCATACATATAAAGTTTTGTTGTAAATTTGTATTTAAGATTCGTTACATATGCCTACCGAAAACTTGCAAGTAAGTAGGAGATCACCTACCATAGGTACAGCACCGCCTGTTAAGCAAATAACAGCACGTAACCTAAGAACATTCAACACAGTGCCAGCAGGAAGTCACTAATCGCCTGCTAAGCAAACACCAATACGTCCTAAAAGAAGAGACTCAATTTACTTACGTGACGTAAGAATATTTAATATAGTGTTGCGCGCCTAAGCTGACGTCGGGTACCTGCCACTAGCGCCATCTAGTGTCGGGACCCAGAGTGAAGAGGGCTTTCTGGAAAATGTCAATCTTGACTTTCGACCAACAGCGCCATCTAGTATCGAACAGAAGAATTAAGCTTTCTAGAAGCCTTACACTCGAACTTTCTGCGTCTGGTCGGTCGACACCCGTATCTACGGAAATATTCTGGATGTTTCGGTGTAAAAGTGTATTTAATCCCGCTGCATGCCGCGATCGGGGCAGTATTGAATTTGGCGAGACAAGCGAAGCTTCGGAGCGAAATAAAGTGAATCAGTGTGATAACTTATTAGTGTTTTTAAGTTTTAATTGGTGTTCGGTGATTAAAGTGTTAATTTTGGTCATTCAATCGGCAGTTTTTATTGTCACGAACCCTAAGCTCGTAACAATAGTATAAAAACCAAGGTATAATTGTTAAGAGAGCACAGTGGTAATTAACTTAGTTTGTAAGTTAAGTACTCTAGTATTCCCGTGTACTTACATTATCACAGTAGTTAACTTGTAAGCATACACATACACATCACATACAGAAAAACGTCTTCGTCTTCTCCCACATCAACCCTCCCTAAGCTGCTGCAAACGTAAGTCGCCTGTCATCTAAACTACGTGAAGATAACGTCCAGTATCTTCTTTGTATGGAAATATACAGCTTTTACCCTTTAACGTTAACGATACTTCTAATTGATCGAGCATATCACATGTTTATAATAAGGTTATGTATGTGTGATGCGTGCTTCTAGTTTTCAAAGGGGAACGGCAGATTTGGTACCGCATACTTTGTTTTGTTATAGAATTAATACTAGATATCAAGGCAACTAAGCCATTAATTTTCATGTAGGTTTTATATTTTTAGAACTTGGGATTAGTTAATAATATCAATAAAAAGATTTTAATAAATAAACGTAATATAAGCATAAAGTAAACGCAGTGAGTGCTATCGCATATGAATTCGCCGCTAGAGGCGCTACTAGTGTTGTCACTTTAGCGACTTTGTCGCTAGATCTAACGAGTTTTTTTGTTAGCTTAGGGAGTTTAATTCAATGTTTAGCGACAAAAAATATTCTGGCGACTTTTAGCGACATTTGCACAATCTGTACATACTTCAATTTTTGGTACCATCTGACAACTTTAGGCGTAAGGAATATACTCTATCCACTAACGAAATTATAAAATGTAAAGGAACCGAAACAAAGGTTCTTTGGATATCGCTTTTACAAACACATATAAAAAAGTTAAAGTTAAAGTTACAGCCTATATACGTCCCACTGCTGGGCACAGGCCTCCTCTCATTTCTGAGAGGGTTTTAGGGCAAGGAATAGCCCGCCGCGCTGCCCCAATGCGTGTTGGCGAACTTCACATGTCTTCGAAATATTTTTTTTTCTTATTTCTCAGACATGCAGGTTTCCTCACGATGTTTTCCTTCATCGCCGAGCACGTGGTAAATTAGCACTTAAAATTGCAATTAACAATTTCATTGGTGCCGGCGGGGATCGAACCCGGTTTGCTCGCGTATTGTGAAATTTACAGCGAACGCTAACCATCTGACCTACCACGGCTCTCATATAAAACATCACAACAATATTCCTAATGGAAAAATTTTATGTTATTTATTTGTAATAGGTAATCCTGTTACAAATAAATCACATAACATGTACTTCATCAAAATCTCTTGTCTGTTGTCTTGACAGGGCTGTGTGGCTTCCCCTTGGCTGTTCGACCTATTTATGGACAGGTGTTTGCAAACTTTGAAAGATGAAGAATGTGGGTTAAGAATGGGCGAGTTAACCGTCAAATGCCGATGATCAAGTCATATTTGCGTCATCGGCGGCTGAGTTGCAAATGATGGTTACATTAATGAACTGGGCATTAAAAGAAAGGGGAATGAAAGTGAACGCAAGTAAGACGAAAGTGATGGTTTTTGAAAGAGAGGAAAGCAAAACGGTATGTGAAATAAGAATAGAAGGAGATTTAATTGAGCAAGTGGATGAGTTTGTGTATTTGGGATGTGTATTTAGCAGGGATGGTATATATGATAAGGATATAGAACGACGAGTAAATGCAGGGAATAGAGTGAATGGGGCACTACACTCTATTGTGAAGAACCAGAATGTATCAAAAAAGGCACGTATGGTAATTCATAATGCTGTGTTAGTCCCTACTTTAATGTATGGTAGTGAAAGCTGGGTGTGGCAGAAGAAGCACGAAAGTAGAATAAATGCTGTAGAAATGCGGTCTTTAAGGAGTATGCTAGGGTTGAATCTGAATGACAGGATGAGAAATTGCATGATAAGAGATAAATGTGGTATGCAAGATGATGTTGTGACCAGGATTAAGAAACGAATGCTCCGGTGGTTTGGTCATGTAGAAAGAATGAATGAGGAAAGAGTGACAAAACAAATTTATATGGCAGATGTGAACGGTAGAGTCGGGAAGGGACGCCCTAGAAAAAAGTTTATCGACCAAATTGGCGATATTTTGAAAATGGGCCACGTTAAAAGTACCCTTAACCGACGAGCATGTATGCGTAGATATATGGATGTAAAGGAGACGAAAAAGGTCTGTCAGGATCGTGTCAAATGGAAGTCCGTGGTCTCTGCCTACCCCTCTGGGTGACAGGCGTGAGTGTTTATGTTTTTATGTACGTTATGTTTTATTTAAAATGAGAATAAGCTATTTCCTAATTTGGTTGGATTACACCTACCACGTTGTTTTCACTCTTTATTTGTTTACTTTTTATCTGTTTTATTTGATTTGATCGGGACTTCCTCGATAGTTATATTCATAATATTCATTCTTGTCACTTTAGTCTTGTTGCGCGCAATACTTACGTAAGTACGTTTAATGTTTTTTTTTAAATCTCCCGTGTATTTAATTTTATTTGTTTCCTTTTAAAAGTGATTGTTTGTTATTTAATTAAATTTATTATTAATCAAGATTATAAAATGTATGTACCGCTGAAGAAAAAAACCTGCAGCCAAAAATTCAGAAAGGAATGGGAAGACGAATTTAAATGATTAAAACCGGTGATGACCGAGGATGCAAAAACATTTTTTCATGCCCTACTGAAATGTAGAAATGTATGCGAAAATTTCATGTCAAGTTAGAATTTTAGTTCTTTTCTTTTAATATATATATATACACAAATAAGATTATATTTAGCGACATTTGGAGACTTTTTCTGTTACTAAATTCACTTATAACTAGGGACTTTTTGATGGCAGTCTAGAGACCTTCACTAATTCCATGTGGCAACATTCCGCTACCGCTAGTGTAGAGTGAGGTCTCCGATATGTCAAATGTCACTGTTAGTAGTAGGTGGGCTTCGCGTGTTTATTTCTTTTAGAATAATATTGTGAATATATTGCAGATCCTGAGATTAATTATGGCCAATATGAGTTACGGGTCAATGAATGTCAGTGCTTTAAAAGCGGAGCTAAGAAAAAGAGGTGCAAATTAAGTGGGTTGAAAGAACAGTTATTTCAGAGGTTAGTTTGTTTACTATTTACAAATACATTTTTTGTCAAAATTATGCTTATTTACCGAGTTTACAGCAATGTTTTCGGGTAAGGTTTACAATTCGGTCGCCTGAATTTGGGGGTGGGGGTGGTGTGGGGCGAAGGGGAGGAGTTGTAGAGTCATCCCCTACTTCCACTTTCTGCCGGACGTGCTTAGTTTTTTTTTAATAAATTTTTAAAAAATCTCATTTTGAGGTTACGTTTCGTAATTTTTATGACAATTTTAACCTGATTTATGGGGAGAGAGTCTTGGGGGATGGAAGCCCCACGCCACTTAACGTGGTGCAGTCGAGAGAAGTCCGGTCGACGGAGCCCCGCTTCGCGGGGCTCCTACTTCTGAGTGGTTTACAAAAAAATAACCACGAAGAGGATGAGGGGGTCGAGTGAGCGAGCGAAGCGAGCAAATAGACCCCGTCATCCTCTTCTAATCTAACCTGTCCGAGTCGGGGTGCTCCACGTCCCAGGCTCGCTTCGCTCGCTATTGCACTCGATATAACACCAAAATATTAACTTTCATAACCACTTTAATTTATAAACATAATTTATGGCTGCCACCATTTGTAAGACAGGATCTTTGCGATATTTAGCAGTATTCCGCCGTCACAAATATTTCACTATTCACCAAAATTCTGAAACTCGGAAGCAACGGCATGAGGAAAAGTTGACAACAAAATGGCCGGCATAGCGATTTAATTTTACATATTTTTAAATCGATTCAAATCGAAATTGGATGAATAGATTCACAAAAAATCGAAATCTTAAAGATCGATTTCGCAAAAATCGATCTTTTTTTATTTCGTTAAAAGTTTATATTTACGATATCAAACGATACAATAAAGTACAGATAACATTGAATAATTGAATTAAAAACTGTCATTCTTTACGAGTTGGGGTACATTCAACTAATTGTAAATAATTTTACAAATCTTAATAAAACAGAAAAAGATTCGATCTCGATTCTCTGGGCTAAAATATCGATTTACTAGATCGATTCAGTACTATATATCGATATAGCTCTAGTATATACACAGTAACCTATGGATATGACATTGACAGATAAACGTCAAAAACGTAATTAAATTAGTCATTTACCAATATTTTTAAAAAAATAATTAAAAATACTTCGACGCTGCTCCGGCAGAAAAAATCGAGTGGGGGTGCTTCAGATAAACCCCCTTGACTCCCCCACAGTGACAGAATCTTCAAATTCAGGCGACTGAATTGTAAACCCAACCCATGTTTTCATTTTACAGACTTAAGGACTATGATAGACATAATAATTTTAATAGAAACATAGAAGATGAAATACTACAAAAAGATTTAGCGTATATTGTTGCGTGGCCTTCAGACAGTTTGTATAGCAGTATAACATCGAAAAGTGGTATAACATCACCTAACTTGGATATAGTGAATATTACCACTTACTTTTTAGAGGTTTACAAAGACAATGTGGGAATGACTGAGTATACCATAGTTCACAAAAAAGGCTATAATATGATGATAAATGAATATTTAGTGGCTCTAGTGTACACAAAATAATTTTCTTTTTTATAAAGATGTGGCACTGTACAGTGGATCATTATGTTAGCAACAGTGTAATAAACTATTGCTCTTCAGAAAAAACTTCCTTTGGTATAAGCGGTGTCTTTGAAGTGGCTTTCTTGCATGGAATATCTAATGACCATGATTACCTTAAACTTTTTTTTATAGTATAGGGAGACAAACAAGCACACAGTCCACCTGATGGTAAGTGGTTGCTGTGGACCATAGACATCTACATCTATCCTCGATTACGAATCAAAATGCAGATGTGTTGTCACCCTTGAGGACTAAGATGGAATGCCTCATTTCCAGTAAAAAGGGTATCCGGTTCTCTACACTCACCATACGAAATACAGCAGCATTAAGCTACCATTTCACGCTGGTATTCTGTGAGAGCGGGGCCTTTCCCCGGTCGAGCCGACCCATTCATGCTACAATGCCTATAGATCTAATATAACTGCAGCATGGCTCTACCACGTATAAAAACCTTAAACTACTTAAATATGGCTTCTGCGCTGAAGGTTGTGAGTTTTATTTTCACCAAGGACAAACATTTGTGTGATGAACATAGATGTTTGTTCTGTATTTTTTGTTTGTATGTATTTACGATTTAATTTTAGAAAATTAGTTTTAAATTATCTCTAGTATGTACCCATAGTATCTCAAACTAGACAATACTAATTTAGATGATTCTAATATGTATAAAGATGTAACTGTTAATAATCTTGTATTGTATGAAATATTTGCTAGAACTCTTATACGTTGTTTTGAGCGATAATATATATAAATAATTTTGGATTTCTGTGCAGTTTCCCCACAACGGTATACGGTTAACGCTTGCCATGCAAAGGGCATTACTCTTAAATGTTGCTAGTGCTGGGACACTCATGAGGTGGGTTCTGCTAACAAAAAGAGCCCTTTTCCTCTACAACTTATTCACACAACAAATACACCATATAGCTATTTGGCAAAGGTTTTCTGTAAGGTGAAGACAACCTATTATTGTATCTCAAGAACCATTCTCCAGCTTCGGTTGCTCAAATTCAATCAGGAATCTCGCTGTATCCTACCCATTATCTTGTTTGTGTTTCTTTCATGCTTGAAAATGTTGGGCATAACTTATTTCTATTGATCTTGTGTTTAATTTGTATTCCATCAATACTAATTTTATATCTATCCATCTATCTCCTGAATCCTGAATGCCATCTCATGAAATAAATTATTTACAGATGTCATCCATGAATGAAGTTTGCTGGGACAAAGCTCGAGATTTGAGCTTATATGTACCAGAAGGACCACAAGAAAGATTCCAGCATATTGTGTTGCCCAATATAGGAATTTTCACTTTCATGCGATATATACACTAGAACTATCCGAGAGAGAATAGATGGTTTAGAGAGAAACCCAATTTTGCTTCATGCTAAAATTAAGTCCTGCCAATTTTCCACTAAAACTTTGTATTTATAGTGATTATATATAACTTTGTATTTATAGTGACATGATTGGGCGGTATGCAATCAGTGTAAAGTCAAGTATTTTTTATTTACATACACTCAAAACCCCATCAGAATTTTATCATTATCAAATGTTGCAATCCACTGCTGAATATAGGTATCTCCTAATTCACAACGCTGAGTAGATACCGATCCTCATCTCAATCTACCTACTTAATGGTAGAACCGTGCTGTAGCTATAATATAGTTGTATAAGTCGTGCCACGTAACATGAAATTAAATAGAGTCCACTGCGCATGTGTGATCAAGCAGAAAAATGAAAATTTTATTATGGCATTTTAATATGTAAAAAGTCAACGGTCAACATTATAACTACACATCAAAGTCTCCACGAAAACTGAACGATATATTTATATATCATCGTTAGGTTTTAATTGCTTCTAAATAATATTCTGCATTTACAAAACATTTTATTTCTTAAACAAAGTGTACATAACACTTAGTTAAAGAAATAAAATGTTTTGTATTTGTAATTGCTGTTTAAACTATACTATGCGATAGCCTTCGATTATAAGGATATTTTACATGCAATAATTTGCCAAAAAAATCATCTTGTAGAAAATAACAAAATATTTACAACTTTATACAATATTCTACGAACTACGCTATTTTAAATAGTCCCAAAATAATTTATAAAGTAGTAAATATTTTCACACTATTTGAAAATATTATAGAACAATATTTTTAAAAGTACAAAAATAATCGCAAAAATTTGAAATTTTATAACAGATAGTCGAACACTTTCGATATCGATAGTATACAAAACGACACAAGATGCGCGGACGACGGGATGCAGGAAGAAACTACTTGGGAGTAGCGCGTTGCCCGTTGCTATGGTTTCGCTTCCTCGTACCTCACACCTCACCGTGCCGACACCTATTTTTCGGTTCTGCGCACTTCCATGACTCGTGGCGTTACCTATAGCACGAATGACTGTTCAACCGGGGAAGAACCACGCTCTCACAGAATACCAGTGTAAAATAGCAGTTTAATACTGCTGTGTTTCGTATGGTGAGTATAGAGATCTGGAGACCCTTTTTTACTGGAACCACCTCTGAGGACTTGACTTGGATGACGAGGCATTCGATCCTAGTCCTCAGAGGTGACAAAGCATCTGAATTTTGATTCTAAATCGAGGATAAATGTAAATGTCTGGGCCACAGCATTCACTAGCCATCAGGTGGACTGTCTGTTCGATTGTCACCCTTGTTCTATAAAAAAAACGGTTAGTACAGCACGACAGAGTAGCGAAAAGCAATATAAAATATTTATCACAAAACAATGTTTATTTGCCTATATGTAACATAGGTACACTAGGAGAGGTTTGGCCGTCGACGGATTGTTGGACAATTTGTCGCTCCTGTTTTGTTGCTTGAATAATGGTTTGAAGTAGATTTTGATTCGTAAAAGTGATGCGATTTTATGAATAGTCTGCGCGTGTGAACTATTAGAAAAAACGACGAAACAAGTGGTTTGATGTTGATATAATCTCCCAAAAAATGTGACGCAAAAAAATCCGCATATTGTGATGAAAAAAATATACAAAAACGAAGATTACGAAAGAAATGATAGGCTCAGAACGTCTAGAACGCAAAGCCGTAAAGCCAGTTAAATAAAAAAAATTGTAACACTATATACTTTTTTATAGTTCATAATATTATATATTAGTCTATGGTCTATGTAGATAATCTTAAAAATTAAAACTGGTTATAACTTTTATCTCCCAAGTTCTAAAAATCTAAGAATTTAAAAGAGGTTTTTTTATCCTACTATCTACCAATTAAAACCAAAAGTATCCCAAAACACGAAAATTTATTAGCGGTACGAAACTCCCATACAAGCCTGCCATTCCCCTTTGAAAGCTTTGTAAGCTGCTTTATAAATATCTTAATGTTACGTATTGCTATATTTCTGTGTGCGATTTCGGTTTGCCGAAAATTGCAAAAAGCATAAAACCAATTTTACTTTTTATAAAATAGTTGTATTTATTTATTTTTATTAAAGCTTAAAGTAGTACTCTAGAGTAGTAACATAGAGTACAAAAATTTTTCTAAGAATTGTGGGTCTTCTCGGTGTTTTTGAATCATGGTTTGGCAAAACGCAACCCGAGGTTCATAATCCCGAGGTAATAACGTTTGTACTCGCTGTACATGATAAGGGTGGAGCTCATTTTTTTGTAATATTCGGTGAGCTATATATTTGGGCACACCTGTGCTGGCCTCAATTCCACGTACCGAACAACTTGGGTCCTCATCAACTGCTTGAAGGACTACTTCCTCGTAAGGTAATGAAATTCTACCTTCACCATGCATTTGGTTTGGCAGTCGGCCATCAGAGAAGAGTAGACGGTGCACATTGGTAAAAACTCTGTGATCTGTATAGCGATCAGCATTAGGGTCTCTTAGGTTAGGATCTCTCGCGATACCGTCTAGCGGCTTCACTGGCATTCCCCATAAATGAGGTGCATGTTGGCATATTCATGTGTGGTGTACACAACCATGGTATGGTACAAATAATATCAATGAAACAATAATAATAATAGTATTTAAAATATTAATCATAACAATAATAATAATTAGTAGCAGATTTGTTATCGCACGGCGCTGTCACTCAAAACAATAATAATAATAGTATTTAAAAATAATCATAACAATAATAATAACTGTTGGCAGGTTTGTTATCGCACGACGCGGTCACTCGCTACTTTGGTAGGGAGCGATTGTGTCAGCGTGTATAAATAGCAACTGTTTCGATTCGCCGCTCACTTAGCGGTCAGCCACCGTAGAGTCTATATTACCTGATGATGCCTCGTGTAGAGGCGAAACACGTGTCGTATTATCGTCGATGGTGTGTCTTGCCTGGAATAGTGGTGTTGAGAGTAGTGGTGCTTGGTCTAGTGGTGACGGAGTTAGTGTATGCAATTGAGGGAGAGCGGGAGGTGCGCTTCAATCCAGGTAAGACACATCATTTTATATGTTTAGCGGAAAGTTGCAAAGAAATTTATATTTTTATTTTTTATTCTTATTAAATGCGCTAACTTTTAAAGCTACTTGCCAAACAGGCGTAGTACATTTTTTTTCCAGGACGGTCAGTTGAAATAGTGCGAAAAACTAATTCTGAAAACTAGGTTCGTTTCTTTCAAGCTGGAGTGATCGGCACAGGGTTTAGGATTACAGGTTACAGAAGCACTATTCAGGATGACGTAAGAGAAAAAAAATTGGCAAAAATTAAATATTTGTAGCAACAGGAATGAAAAAACTGTCTCATAGTGTACATATCATCGAAAAAAAATTACTATAATTTCTGAAATACACGACTTAGATTTTTTATATCAGAAAGTTTCGGCTTGACGTCGACTCCTGGGACATCCTGTATTTGAAACGAGAAGAGTAAGCGAGGCGTTACGTGCTATTTACATAGTTAATTTTTATTCTTCCAATTAAAACAACCTTACACTCTCGTTGCATACACTTTGCATAAATTCGGGCTCACAAAGTGTAGCGAGTGCTTCAACTGAGCCAACAGCATGACTAACAATACAGACACGCATCAAGTTCTGGGGAACATTTATGATTACAAAATGGTATCGACTGTCTTTGGAACTACCCTAGCTCAAAACGAAGCAATTTCCTTTAAAGTGAAAGCCAATAAATGCCTTCTATAAATTCAATAAATATCTGATTCTTATTAAATCTGCTTCAGGATGCAAATCGTACATCAATCTTTATTTTATTTTATTTATCGCTAATGTTATTTTGTATTATACTTGGTAGAGATATGCTACAGCTATATTACGGTTGATCGGGGAAGGATCACGTTCTCACAGAATACGAGCTTAAAATAGCAGCTCAATGCTGCTTTCTGTGTTTCGTATGGTTAGTGTAGAGAAATGGAGACCATTTTGTAATCGGGGCATGTCATTTGTTCTTAAGAGGTGTTAACTCATTTACATTTTAATTGAACATTTATATGAGCCATAGCATCCACTTACGAGTACTATCAGTTGTACTGTGTGCACCTTTGTCACGCTCATCTACAATATAAAATTTATAAACTAAAATATCATAAAATATTATTAGTTACCTACGGTACAGTTTCAAGAACGCTAGCTGCGTTTCCATTTCCGTTTCGTTTATTGGCTAACTTAAGCTAACGCGCGTAAAAAATGGAGTTGTGACAAACGAATATAAAATCGACCCAATGGTATGTGGATACGTCACACATAAAAAAATCTTTATTTCTGGCAACAGAAAACCCATATATAGTATGTTAGTAAAATTGAAGTGAAATATATACTTTTTATGAATTTTCAGTATTAGTAATCAATTTCAATTTAAATAAATATCATAAACGCAAATTTTTGCCTCAATAAATGAAGATATTGAGATCATCCGCTAAGTAGGGCACCGGTACATTCTCATTTTTAACTTGGCATAGAAGCCGTGTCTCAGTGCTCAAGCAGACGGTGAGTCCCATCTATCTCTGCCATTATGTTAAGAATACTATTGGAGCTGCCCCGCAAACGCTTCAGCATCTTTTTCGTGGAAACCATCAGTGTGCATTTCAGTAAACATTCCTGACGCACTGCAAAAGCGCGTCAGCCCCATCGGCTTCCTAAACCCATTATTATACTGGACACACAACGCGCTGTACACCCGCTGCGTATAGTTAACCCATAGGTTGCCCGTGTAAAAAGACTGGCAGTAGGCTTTAAAAATAGTAATCTTTACCTGCCTACTGCAACGAGCAAACCTTCGGGCCACCATGTTACATCGGATGGACAGCGCCCGGCGTTCTCGCTCTATATCCATATTATCACGCAGATCCTCAGTGACCCAGTGACCCAGATACTTAAAATGTGAGACATGCTTTAGAGGTGAGTTGTTTTAGTGTGAAGGTAGTCGCACATGGTCGGGATTTGACTCCTGCCTTGAACACCATGAATTCGCTCTTTTCACATTGTATCGGAGTTCATGGGACACTACATATGCTTCACATACTTTTAACAGTTTTTGCATGGCACCAATCGAAGGGCTGAGCAGCACCATGTCGTCTGCGTAACTTATGTTATTGACACATACACCATCAATATGACAGCCTACATTTGTTCCGCTCAACTCGTCGATCAGGCCATTAATGTATATATTGAAGAGCCTAGGAGATGTAAGACCACCTTGCCTCACCCCACATTCAAGTCTATATACATCAGAGTATGAGCTCGCCCATCTAACACAGTTGCTCTGCCGCTCATACCCCGATCGTAGCAACTACGGCAACGTCAACGGCACATCAGTCTCGTTTTGAAGCTTTTTCCATAATATGTCGTATGACACCAAATCGAAGACCTTGGACAGGTCAAGAAAACAGGCAAAAACTGGAGTGCTCCTATCAATGTAGTATTTGACAGTTTGCTTGAGACACAAGATAGCGCTTTCGGTGGACAGACCTGGTTGAAAACCAAATTGCGCATCATTAAATTTTAAAGGGTTTAATTTATTTGTAATCTATAAAAAATTCTGCTGTATTTGTCTGTAATCCATCTTCATACGGATAAAAATGGAAAAAAATTAAAAAGTTTACTAATATCATAAATTAGGAATCCACACTAGTAACTGTAATTATTAAGAACCCTTGTAAGTATATATTCCTCCATTACTATTAAATAAGCGTAAATATTTTGACCTCACTTTCTCATATTAAATTAATTATTAACTTTGTTGATTACCGTTGCAGCCCTAAAACCTCTCATTTTCATAAGAATTACATGCTTTGGTTCCTCCCTCTCCTTTTTACCATTTTACAAGGTGGTTGGCGGGTCTTCACTTCTTTGTTGTAAATATTCCACGCATTAGAACCAAACGGTTTACTTCGTCTTTCGTAATGCGTACAGCAAATAAGTGGAATAATTTGAATGAAAGTGGATGATGTCATATCAATTATTCTTTTTAGTTTTCTTAAGTCGGCAATGACTGCTTCATTGGTTGTAACCGTGATTATCAATCATAAGGTTGTCGGTTTGAATCCCAGGTCGGGCCAAAATTATTTATTAGGTTTTTCAGTAGCAGCCCAGAGTCAAGATATAGACAGCGTTTCATACAAGTCCACAAAGCCGTTGCTCCTGCGCCTGTTCTCTCTCCGGTCGAGTAGGATGACCGTCCCACCGGACTATAAGAGTGAGGGAACAGAGATTGCACCTCTGCGCCCTCTGCCAAGGAGGGTCGCGTTCGTATACGGCTTAGAGATCTCTAGTCAGATCGTTAAGCCAATTCCTAAAAGGTTGGGTTTAGTGGGTAAAAGTCACCACATATGCTATGCTATGAGCATTCCCAACCTCCCTCCCCCGCTTTCCGGAGGGTTGAGCATATTTGCTTCGGGCGCAAAAAAAAAAAGTTGCACCTGTTGTCTACATACGAGTATATGGTTTGCCGTGACTGCGATTCTGGGTAGAGGGCGTAGTCAGATTTTACGTTTTATTACGAATTACTTTTTTTTCACACTTTTGAAAGGACTGCGGAATATTACAATTTCAACAAATAGTTACATTCAAAACTTAATCACCTTATTATGAATTCTACAAGTTCATAGAAAATTAAAATTAAACTTACAAATCATTTATCGTCGAGTTCCTGATATAAATTACATTTTCAATATAATATATCTAATACTTAAATTTAAAATATACATACTCCTGAAGATAGTATAATATCTGCCATATTCCCTTTTAATAATTAAACCTGTTTCTTTATCTATATTATATATTGTTATATTCAAACTCAGCCTAATATTAATTTCCAAATTAAACTTTACACATGCTATGATCCCTTAAGTGCTAGTTGCAGCTGTTCATTAATTAGTTAGGCCTCTGAGACCAAGTATTTAGGAGTCATAGCATAGACACATTGAACCACCAACATTTGTCATGGCATAGACACATTGAATAAATCATGACTAGACTTAGGAAACTTACATGGACATTTAAAACACTAGGACGAAAAAGTTTACTAAATATATATTGCTTTGGCTCAATCTATGTTAGTATATTGTATTCCTGTATGGGGTGGAGGTACAAATATTAAATTTCTAGAAGTTGAAAGGGCACAGAGAAATTTACTAAAATTATGCATTTTAAATCAAAAAGATTCCCTACAGAAGATCTTTATGCCATAAGTAATGTACTTACTGTTAGGAAACTGTACATCTTATATTCGGTTCTAAGACTGAAGTTTAACCGTTATATTGTAGCCAAAAGAAGGAACAACGTAGTGACTACAGCTGTCACTGTTAAAACTGTCTTAGCTTGGAGGCAATATGTAAAACAGTCAGCGACTCTATATAACGCCATTAATAAAATCATGAAAATTATCACCTTACCTACATTCATTGCAAATAGTATGTTCTCACCAAATCGCTATTCATTAAGAGTTATAATGATACTGAAGCTCTTTTAAGAATATGAAATAATGTAATTTACTTGTAGTACACACAAGCGCGCGCGTGCGTGCGCTCACTAACTTGCTAACTCACTCATTCACACACACCCATTAACTCATACTGAATAAACTATTTTTATTTATTTAGTACTATTAAACCAATAATACAAAAAGGGGGACGCCCATTTTCGGCCATGGAACGCCCAACAATGTGCATTTGTTAAAAAATTATATCTTTATTTATGGTTTTTAATCGCGGTATTCATTTATCCTCAAACAATGGGAATATTTTTGCACAAATTAAAAGTACCGGAAACATAATAATAAAAATTAGGTAAATCATTATGTCATTAGTTTGTGAATAAAAAAAAAGTGTTGCCAATCACAAAACACATTTAAAAAATCGATTCTCTTTTTCGATCGATTATTTACGGTGTCATCATTACAGTGCTAATATAATTTTTAAATAATTATGATGTTACGATAATTAAACAACGAATTACTAGCTGATTTCCAATGTATTCTTTAGAGAATAACAAATGCTACGGCACAATTTAACTGTTAATCTTAACCGATCTTCTTTGAAGACAGATAAGAACTGTTATTCTTATCTGTTTTTAAAGAAGATCGATTAAGTTATTCTTATCTGTTTATAACAATACATTTAAAATAGGGGGGATAAGTCGCTCGCGTCCGTAGGCTCTGACCACCTATTCCTAGGCCCACCCTACACGTGTCCCCCGGGTGGTGCTAAATGAGCGACAAGCCGATAGCACAGACTCGGCTCCACGCCCTGGTAGAGGCGTAAAATATACCACCCTTTATCCGCACCATGAGGAACAATATAATAGAAATGGCCCCGAGTTCCCGGCGCCCCTTTAATGGGGCAGGGGTGCGAAGAATCTCCGGGAGGAAAACCGGCGACGAGGTTCGCCACCCGTCACGTTCTGTCTCCCGGAGAGGCGAAAAGTGGATTGCAGAGGTCCGTCTGGCTACGTTGAATGTATGTGGGGCAATGAATGATAAAATGGATGAAGTATGTGATATGATGAATGATAGAGGAATAGATGTGTTATGTGTAAATGAGACGAAAAGGAAGGGAAAGGATGTCACTACACATGGCATGTATACCGCATACTGGTCTGGTGTAGACGAGATCGAGCGGGCATGCCAGGGAGTAGGTATCATCCTTTCAGAAAGAATGGGCCAATGTGTGAAAGAGTATGAATGTGTAAGCCCAAGACTGCTGTGGATACGAATGAAAGTGGGCTTAAAGAAGTTGTTTGTGTTAGGGGTCTACGCCCCAGACATGTCTAAGCCCACTTATATCCGAGAGCAGTTTTGGGAAATGGTAAGGATGGTGTTAATGGAGTGTAAGGGAAATGAAAATATTATTATGCTAGGAGATTTTAATGGAAGGGTTGGGGTGAGGAGGCTTGGTTATGAAAGGATATTGGGAACGTTTGGTGATGAAAGTATAAATGAGAATGGTGAAAGTCTCCTCACCGTATGTATGGAAAAGAATCTTTTTGTGACGAACACTTGCTTTCGCCACAAGAGGATTCACATGTATACTTGGGAAAGAGGTGACGATAGAAGCATGATAGATTTAATAATTGTGGATGAAAGATTGAGGGGCGCAGTTGTAGATACAAGGGTTTACCGGGGTTCTAACGTAGGAACGGATCATTATTTGGTTCTATGCCGAATTAATGGTCTATTCAGGCGTTGGCGCCATCGGTCATCTGTGTCTACCACTGCGTTACAGCGTATTAGAACAGAAAGGTTACAAGATGAAGGTGAGAAAAAGAAGTTCAAATGTAGACTGAAAGAAAATATAAGTGGTTTGGATGAATTATGTATGAAGGAGTTAGACTTGGAGAATGTATGGCAAAATGTAAAGAAAGGTTTAGTGGATGCAGCTACCGAAGTATGTGGTGTTAGTAAGAGAAAGAATGAAAGGAAAAATAATACGTTATGGTGGGATGATGAGGTACGTATGGAAGTTGAAGCAAAGAAGAGAGCATGGCTAGATTTACTAGCAACAAAGGCTGGTAATTCTAGCGGTACGAATGATGATATTGAAAGAAAAAAGGCAGTCTTTAGACATCTTAATAAGAGAGTAAAAGAAGTAGTTGAAAGAAAAAAGCAAGAAAGAACGGATAAGAATGATAGAAGAATATCGGATAATTTCCAGGCAAATATTAAAATGTTCTGGAAACTTGTAAGAACTGCCAGGGGACATTCAAAACAGCCTATGATGAATGCTATAAGAGACGAGAATGGCTATATTCTGAATGATGAAGTTTTGAGTTTAAAGAGATGGAAGGAATATTTTGAAAGCGTGTTTATGAGTGAGGAGACAACGTGTGTACTAAGTGAAGTAGAAATTCCGAAGGAAGAGGAAAGAGGTAGCGAGATTAGTGTAGGTGAAATAATGAAAGCAATGAAAAGCATGAAAGCAGGTAAGGCTGCCGGATATGATAGAGTTTCACTCGAAATGCTAAGGGCTGGAGAGGAAGTGGTGGCAGGCCTGCTGCACACCTTGTTTAATTTATGCTGGGAACTGAAGCGGGTACCGGTAGACTGGTGCAAAGCCGTGATAGTCCCAGTATATAAGGGAAAAGGGTCGCAGCAGGACTGTAAAAACTACCGTGGCATCAGCCTTCTTAGCATTGTGGGAAAACTGTATGCTAAGGTACTGATTGAAAGGGTCATGAAAGAAACTGATGGAAAAATTTGGGATGTGCAAGCAGGATTTAGAAAGGGAATGGGATGTACAGATCAAGTCTTTTCCATGCGCATGATCGCGGAGAAGTTTTTGGCCAAAAACCAAAAGGTTTTTTGTGCGTTCATGGACTTGGAAAAGGCCTATGACAGAGTGAATAGGGATGTGCTATGGCAAACACTGAACTCATTTGGGTTGAGCGCTGGCTTGATACGGGCATTGGAGTCCCTTTATAGGGACTCTAGTGCTTGTGTTAGGATCAACGGGGTCTACTCGGACTGGTTTGACATCCATAAAGGTGTCAGACAGGGCTGTGTAGCTTCCCCGTGGCTGTTCAACCTATTTATGGACAGTTGTTTGCAAAATTTGAAAGTTGAAGAATGCGGATTAAGAATGGGTGAGTTAACCGTCAAATGCCTTTTGTACGCCGATGATCAAGTTATACTTGCGTCGTCGGCGGCCGAGTTGCAAATGATGGTTACATTAATGAACAGATCATTAAAAGAAAGGGGTATGAAAGTGAACGCAAGTAAGACGAAGGTTATGGTTTTTGAAAGAGAAGAATGTAAAACGATTTGTGAAATAAGAATAGAAGGGGAGTTGATCGAGCAAGTAGACGAGTTTGTATATTTGGGCTGCGTATTTAGCAGGGATGGGAGATATGATAAGGATATAGAACGACGAGTGAATGCGGGAAATAGAGTAAATGGGGCCCTGCACTCTATTGTGAAGAGTCAAAATGTGTCGAAAAAGGCACGTATGGCAATTCACAATGCTGTGTTGGTCCCTACTTTAACATATGGTAGTGAAAGTTGGGTGTGGCAGAAGAAGCACGAGAGTAGAATGAACGCAGTAGAAATGCGGTCGTTAAGGAGTATGTTAGGGCTGAATCTTAATGACAGGGTAAGAAATTGTGTAATAAGAGAAGAGTGTGGTTTGCAAGATGATGTTGTGACCAGGATTAAGAAAGGAATGCTTCGGTGGTTTGGTCATGTGGAAAGAATGAATGAGGAAAGAGTGACAAAGAAAATTTATGTTGCAGAAGTGAATGGCAGAGTCGGAAAGGGACGTCCTAGGCGAAAATTTATCGACCAAATTGGCGATTTATTGAAAACGGGCCAAATTAGGAGTACCCTTAACCGACGAGCATGTATGCGGAGGTGTATGGATGTGAAGGAGGCGAGAGAGGTGTGTCAGGATCGTGCCAAATGGAAGTCTGTAGTCTCTGCCTACCCCTCTGGGTGACAGGCGTGAGTGTTTATGTATGTTATGTATGTATTTAAAATAGAATCATGTTATGATAACGAAACAAGTTAATTTCCAGCTGATTTACCATGAATCCTTTAACCTTTTGAGCGCCAAATTCGCCTATACTTGACCAACACCTGCGGGCCCTGAGCGCCAACGACGTCTATAGTTGACAAAAAACCCGGCTCCGAAAAATATGAAATATAGATATTGGGAAATTATTACAGGTATTTTAATTCTACACTCCTCAAAATAGGAATAACCCAGCAACATGTGAGTATAAAAAACAAGTCTTCTAGAGCCACAAGTACTAAGAAACATTGAACTAATAAAAATGGATTTTTATCTAAGCAAATACTATGTCCAGCACGCCAAAGTCGTCTATGGTTGACCGCTAGTGTCAAACGCGGGAGGCATAGATTTCTTGAAAACTATCCAAAATTCAGCTCAATGGTGTTTTTTTTTTCTATTATTATTGATATTTGAATAAAATTAAAGGTTAGAAACATAAAACTATAATTATCTACATGAATAAAAAAATGTTATCAGATTATCTTCGCATAATAAATCTAATATCTCAACTCTAGCGCATCTTTAGCGCGTCATCGAAAATCAGTTCACTGGGCACCGTGATCAAGGATAGACGACACCCTGATGACGTCATAAGTGAATACCGAGAAAAGTAGAGCAATGCAACATGAACGATTCCTCAGAACTCATTCGGATTTTGGAAAGCGTCGATGATGATGAATTTTGATTTTTGATTGATGAATTGTGATGAAATGTTTATTTATTCCATGACCAAGATTTTAGTATTATAAGGTTGATTTACCTAGTGCGAATAATTATATACAATTGTTGATTAATGAATAATTATGTACCTTTTTTAATAATAATACAAAATTACAATTAATGTTTTTTTACTTAAGGTGTGAAGAGCAATTTTTCATTTTGTGTTGTGCCATTTTCTTTCTCAGTCTCAAAATCATCTAGCAGCATCAGTATCATATGAAATCCCCATTGTCATAAGAGTGTAAGACTTTTCTTCTGTGCTTCACTTGGTCTACGCCTTCCCCGACACATAAAATATTATGAATCGATGTCTGTATATTTCGGTTAGATCGATTTTGAAATCGATACACAACATTCTAAGAATGTTTAAAAAAGGAAGGTCAGCTACGCCGTTGTCGTCTAGTCGTGACAGTGTTGTCATTAGGATGGAGAGTAGTGCTGTGGTTTACTACTATTTTATTGTTATTGTTTGTTTTTTATTTATGTTTATATGTACAAAGTACATATATAAAAAGAGTGTATGACAGCACAAGATTAAATAAAACATACAGTTTATAAAGAGTCATTTATAGCATAAAAAACCAACAAAAACAAGTTATTTTACGTTATCGATATATCAACTCTTGGCAACACTATTTTGTTTTGGCGCTTTGGCGTACAGGACACGGTAATGCGTTTTTAGCGTGGCGCTCAAAAGGTTAAAGCTAAACAAAACGCTACTGCACAATTTAACTGTTCTTAAAAATACATTTCAAATAGCATTTAAATAAATAAAGGAAAATATATTTTAAAAAGTGTGCAGAACTTAAATCACCTCAAAGATTGTTTTTTAACGATATTATTAATCGAATAAAAATCGATATCTTTTCATCTATTTTATGTCAGTTAAGTGGCAACATCGAGTCTGACAGCTAGGCCCGGTCATGGAATGAAATCACAATTCAGTTCATATTTCACAACTATATCTATACCTATATAAATAGTCACATGTAGAATTCATTTGCGTGTTTGTTTTTATTTTTGTGAATTTGTTATCGAAGTAACGAACTAGCCTTCAAATACGACATCCAACTAGCGAACAGGAAAATTCACCAATTAATAGTCATGGACATGTATGTATCAGCTGTGGCAAGTCACTTTTGAGAATAAGATCACACACATTGTTTGGGTCTGATTCTCCACGTGAGGAACTCATAAGGAATGAAATTGCCCATCAAATTGCACCACGTGAGGTACGTATTCAACATTTTTTAATTTATTGAGTGTGTGGGCTCATATCTGATACATGTTTTTACTCTGATTACATCCACACAAACTATATCTGACAAACATACAAGCTTATTTATAACATGGCGATAAGATTAGCTTGTCACCACCAGATAGACTGCTACCGTTTTTACCAACTACCAAGTAATGAGACAATTGATTTTTCATTGTTTTTGGACTACTGGTAGTTTTTAAGTGCTTAATTATTAAATAATATAGGCCATTAAGTCTGCTTTTGTGCAGTAACAATTCACTTGATAAATATTTTATATGTATTTGAGTTTAAAGGAAACAAATCTATTTTATTTTTATTTAGTTCACTTTTTCACTTTGTTATTTAATATTATTTCAGTTGCCATCGTCATCTCGTGTGTGTCATAATTGTTGGCGAAGGTTTGATAGAGGAGCATCACATTCAACTGCAAAACGGGAACCATCTGAATCATCTAGTTCATCCTCGTTGCAATCTGAAGTCGGTAATGTATTGCACCCATATTCAAACATTCTAATTTCAATAGAGAATGAAGCTGGGTATTTCCACCTGCTTGGGACACTGTAATTAATAAAATTAAAACTAAACCCAAGCATACCACGCAAGACTTCAAGACAGTAAGTTCATTCTGCGTAGATCGGACCATAAATAGTTATTAAAAAGCTGAAGTTACTCCAAGTTAACACTGATTTCGGTACACCAGTCACCTCAATCCCCCATGACCATGTGTGCTGGAAAGCACCCGAAAGTCGGGAATTAAAAATCAAAGAAATTAAATGCGATAACATCGGTAAAATTAGTTGTTAAAAACTGTATTTGTGAAAATAAAAACTTTTATATCTTAAAATTCCCGACTTTTTTTAAACCAATTTCTTAACCATTTCATTCCTTTAATTGTATATTATCATATCTATATGCTTTTATATGTGGGCACCCATGGCCGAAATGTCTATGAAGAGTGGGCATTCCTCTTTACTACTTTTTGTAATACTTTATTATAAAAACTAAACAAAATATAAAAACCTGTTAGGCAGACAAACCCGAATGGGTTAATTAACTTATCGATAGCTAAAGTCGTGGTGTGCATCACTACATTGTAGTAGGTACTTTCGGTTGCAGTGATACCAGTTTTATTTTACAACAATTGCATACATTTTTTACGAAGTTGCGAAGTGACAAGTTTCGATTCGACTTATTGGGCCTTTAATTTGTATAATATTTTGATAAAGACTAGTTATCGATTATATTAAATTATAACATGTGTGGTGTGTAACGTGTTGGGATTGAGCTGAATATTTAAATCATTTGACAAAATCCACTACACATCTTAATGTAATGATTATTATTTACCATGAACTGATTTAGTTGATATGAAATAAATTTTCGTTAATATTATTATGTGTAGTGAATTATATTTATTTTAAGATCTATTATTTTTCACTTCATGAACAATGCTGGCAACACTTGGTATTTTACGAAAATATTCAGAAAATACGAGTTTTAACGATGATATTATATTAAAAGTGCTCGCAGATGAAAAGCCACATTGTCTTTTTGTAGATTTGACGGTTTTGATTTTTTTTTTTTGCGTGAAAATGCACTGCAATTCCGTATTTTTGTCAGAGCTCAATTGACTGGCACGATTGCTTGCGTAATGGCGTACGACGCAGAGCAACTAGTTTTATATAACGGCTATGAGTCGGACTCTCGTACCTTTTACCACAGAATAAACAATAGTACTACGTACTTTTACAGAGGGGTTTGCCTTGCGATGCCGTCACCTCTGGTTTAATACTCAAAGACGAACCCTCCTGCAGGTAAGTTTAATTTTATTTATAAATATGTTTCATCATCGTCATCGTCCTTATAGCCCTCCACAAGAGTCACTGGTGAACATAGGCCTCTTTTAAATATGCATGGATGTTAAAAATTAATTGGCTAAGATTCGCGTAATAAATCCTCTACACTACTCCAAACAACACTACACTACACGAGATATCTTATACAGAGGCTAAACACGTGTTGTATTATCGACTGTGGTGTGTCTTACCTAGAGTAGCGGTGCTGGAAGTAATGGTGACAAGGAACAGTAGACTGGAAGTAATGGTGACAATTGAGGGAGGGTGGGAGGTGCTCAAACTAGGTACATCATTTTATTTCATTACGTGGATCTTAGCTAATTAAATTTTAACATATTTAATAACAATTTTATAAAACAATATATTTTTGAAGTAATTGAGCTCATCACATCACAGAAAACAATTTTTCCATATTATTACTTACGATTTTTCCTTCATTTCTCCTTCACCGTCGAGAATGTGATAAAATTCAGCACTTTACACAAAATTGAAACTAAAATTTCATTGGTACCGACCATGACCTGCTTGCGTACTGTAAAATTACGGGGAAACTGAGCCTTGCGACCATTTATTACAAAAGAGCGGCCTATCATGTAGAAAACTTGAATGTGTTGTATAAACACTAAACGTTATCCACGAACTACGTACGTGGCGTAGTGCTCCCTTTTAGAACAATTATTCAACTAATCCAAACATAAAGCTCTTGGTGAAAGTTTGTTTAATTAAGCTATGCATTATTAATCTCCTGAATGGTCATTATATTTCGCAATAATCCTAAGCTTCAATATTAAGTCTTGAACTGACGTATATTACTACATTACTTGTATCTTTGGAGAATTGATTTTTTTTTATAGAATAAGTGTGACAATCGAGCACTCCAACTGATTGTAAGTGGATACTGCAGCCCAGTGACATCTGAATCAATTCTCGGTTAAGAATCAAAATGCCGATGTGTCGTCTGGTCTTATTTTATTTAACATAAAGAATCATCAAAATCCGTTCAGCTTTGACGTAGATATTGTGTAACCTACATACGAAAAACCAAAGATATATTTTATACTGAGGTGCAAAATACATAAAGTCAAATTGAGATCCTCAATCTTTCTTTGAAGTCAGCTAACAAGAAATAAATCTAAATTTCAAACATGGAATCAAAACATGTGTAATAATATTGGTATAGGGAAAACACATGCGTACCTTGTTAATCTATTTGTCAAGCTATCTAACGACGCGACATGTTGACGGCAGACAAGCGACATAATAAGACTAGCGTGACAGTATCTCCTGCCACTGGTGACATGTGACACTTGCCTTAAATGAAATTAAATATAATATTTTTTTGAACGCCATTAAAGTAAAAAATTTGCATCCCTTAGGATAGCCAGCTATCAGTTCTTTCACAATGTGTCAAATGGATGAGTTAAACCCCACGACTTTTAAGGTTGTGGCCAGTAAACTTAGATTACTGTCGTTTTAACTGTTATGCGCGAAGATTACTAAAAAATCTCTGTTTAAGATAATAGTAACAACAATATCCTCTAGACCGTGTTTCGGTCACGGTGCACAGTTTTAATTATGACGACTCCGTGGCGCAGTGGCTTAGCAATGAGTGGCTGCGCTGGGGGTTGCGAGTTTGAATCCCGCACGGAACAAATATTTGTATGGCCTACAAATAGTTATTCCGGGTCTGGATATTTGTCCTTGTGCAATTTATGTTTGTAAACTGCTCCTACGATACAAGAGAAAATCTTAGTGTAGGGGTAACGTTTAAAAAAAATTGATACTAGTCTCTCTGTGCGGGACGGGAATATATTGCGTGAGTATGTGCACAAACACACAAGTGCACACTCTATTTCCATACTCAAAACACTGCCAACTTCCTGACTCCGAGTTGTTGCTAAGAGTTTCTTTATAGAAAAATCCAAAAACTGAATATGACACGACCCGAGATTTGAATTCGGGGCCACTTGATCAGTACTCGCGCTAACAACTAGACCTATGAACGGTCTGTTCTGAAAAGCTGTGCCCAGCAGTGGAATTAACTTCAAAATTATTTAAATTCTTATTTTAAATTGTGATTGTGTGCGAAATTATATAAATGTGTAATGCAATGCAACAGTGAATGCTGTTGAAGAGTACCGCTCAAATACTGAGACTGTAGGGTGCAAACAAAACACTGTCTACCGTAACGCTTTGCTAATGGTACTGAATTTATAATAAGAACAAAATTTAATACAATGCAATTACCTGAGAGTCTTGTACGTGACAAAACCATGCTGCTACCATATATTATGTCTGCAGCTGCAAGAATGGGACGGCTCGACCGGGAAAGAACCTCACTCTCACAGAACACCATCGTCAAATATCAGCTTAATGCTGCTGCCTTTCGTGTGGTGAGTGTTGATAACCGGGATCCTTTTTACTGGTTTTGGTATTCCATCTTAATCCTCAGGGGTGACAATGCATCTGCATATTGATTCTTAATCGAGGATAAATGTAAATGTCTATGGGCCGCGGCATCCACTATGTATACTATCAGGCGGACTGTGTGCTCGCTTCTGTATAAATTAATTCTATAAAAATATAATCTTTAAAAAAAACTGACGTATATGAGCACGCGCTTCAATTAGGCTAACATATAAAAATGTACATTTTTATATGTCATTGTCTGTGGAAACTCTGCTTGCTTGTGCAATAATTATTAATATCATGTGTCGGATAAGCCTGTTGCAGACTATGAGGGTTACGCCAACTTTGAGTCGCAATTTGGCAAGCCTTTTGCAACTTGCATAAGGCTTGCCAAATAGAGGAAGGACTTCAGGCGCTTTTATTAGAGCTTTTTTTAACTACGGTATTATCCCTCTGGGCAAGTTCAATAGGATTTTAATTTTGATCTTAAACTTATAGCCGTTAAATCATGATACCTAAAAGTTACGGAAAGCTCAACATAAGGATTAGTTTAACAAATATTATAAAAAGAAGGTTAAAAATTTGGCACGCTCCTGACATAACTCTTTCGTCTCGTTTAAGGGTTAAGGTCAGTTAAGGGTACTTCTTATGTGGCCCATTTTCATAATATCGCCAATTTGGTCGATAAACTTTCTTCTAGTGTGTCCCTTTCCGACTCTGCCGTTCAAAGGAGACAATCAATTTTTGTATGGAGAATGGGCCCACCACAAATTTTCGCGTCACGCAATGAAATGGATGTCGATTTATTCCTTATAATTTATAGTTTACAAAAGTAATATTAGTTTTACCACATCTAGACGGAAAATCGAGAAATTGACAATTAAAATATGAATTTTAAAATAACCTATAAATAAACTAAAAGCTATTTATAGTGGTTTTTACCGGTATTTTAAGTTAAAATAGTGCACTGTTGAATAATAGTTCATATAAAACCAAGTTGTAGGTACATTCAGCATTTTCAGGTACTTCAATATTTTTAGTAGTTACGGCAAAATATAGTGCCTGTCTGTGTACAAATGTGGTATGGATACAATTTTTTACATATATTGATTGTGAGTGTACTTCCCAATTACCGTTAAAATAATATGAATAAATTCAAGATGACTAAGGTATAATATATCCATTTATATTTACAATATTACCAACACACGTTATATAGTAAGAAAGATGTTTTAAACTGACTGTGTAAAAAACAAGTTATAATGCAACCGTATTTATAGATGGTAAATCATCATTTCCAACATAGTCTATATAATTCAGACATATAATTCAGATCTATTTATGCAGACAGACAGACAGGCCCGGTGTCAAGACTTTTTTTTAATATGCTTTGGTTGATTATTAAATACCTAATTATACATCTTAAAATGACTGGGTTCTAAAATACCAAAATGACTAGGTAATATCATGCTTATCTGTTATTACACACTGATAAATTGTGAGGAAGTAAGATGTTTTGAACTGTTTGTGCCAGGATAACAAACACACAGGTATAGTTTAATTGTATTTATTATTAGCGATCCGCCCCGACTTCGCACAGGTGATTTCTGGATTTCGACAACAGCGCCACCTACCGAGTCCATATGTGAATATGAATCATATAGAGACCCGTTCAAACACACATAAACATATCATCAAAATCGCTTGGATGGTTTCTAACGGACATAGGTAGAAACATTTTTCGTGTTTTCATATCAAAAGATCATATTAAAAGATTTTTTCAAAATAACTTGATGGTAACATTTCTATTTATGATACGATATTGATATGTAATAAGTCCCAAAGATCATGTATAATCACTGCATTAATTATGGTTAAAATCGTCAGTGTTTTATGAGTCCTCTTTTAAAAATAACACAGCAGACAGGTGCAGTGCCGGCCCTTTGTTCATTAAAGTATTCATCTATTAGCAAGTATAAATCCCATACATCATTAAAATATAATGTCTCGCCCGTTTACGATATTATTAGAAATCAGAAGGATATTGTCAATTAAAAGAGATAAAAAAGGGTGCCAAAGCAATAAATTCAACTTTGCTCGGCGTTTATTTATAAATTACACATATAACATAATATATAACAGATAATAAAGCACACAGTAAAATAGAAATAGTTCAAATAAGCAACAAAAATTACAATTTTTAGTCATCATTATTCATCATCATTACAACAGTCCACTGCCGAACATATGGCTCCTAAATTAAAGATATAATGTAAAATATTACAGAGGCCTTCCGTGAATTGCCATCACGTTCCGTCCCGTATGGTGTCGTTAAAGTCGACAGAATAAAATAAAAATACTAGGAGATGGGGAGCAGCATCTTCCTATAGAATACCACAAAAAACTTTGGTTGCCACAAGTGAAGCAACTATAGCAAAAATGATCATTTATATTACAATATTAATACGCATTAAGATTAATAATCATCATTCATCATTTTCAATATCATTACTTGAAAGTAATATATCATCTAAAAAAGATGCAGGTGGTTCAACCTCATCTCGATGCCGTGCCCAAGATAGAAACCAGACAACAGACATGACATGTGCACAGCAGCCAACAGTGCGTCTGCCTACCAAACAGTTGCAACAGTACCCAGTAAGAGCAGCCCTAGTGTTAGCAATTGATGGGTTGGTGTCAACTAGTATATAAGTGTAATAAGTTTTTTTACTAGTGTGCCTTGATTGTATCCTACCTCGCAATAGATAACTATTTGGACCAAAATCATGGACAGATTGCAGGTATACCTCGATTTTATATTCTCCAGAAGCCCTGACATGCTCCCCGTAATAACTACGAGCTTGTTTAATTTGATAAATTCCTAGACTAAACAGAATGAGATCCTGGAATGTCAGTTGAGGAAAACTATCCAGCTCTGGAAGATTACCATTAATGCTGGCAAATCGCACTCTCACTCTATTTAAATTGTGCATTTCTACGTAGGAGGCTAAATTATTTGGAGTGTTTAGTTTGGCTTGAGCAATTGCCAATATCTCTACAGCATGAAAATTATTACGAATCAACGTATGAAATCGATTTATTAATGCAGCTGCAATTTTAAAGTATAGCATGAGATGAGTAGATGCAGTATTAAAATATTCCTGACGAAATAATTTGAAGTCCCGTTTAAATCTCCCATTTACAATTTCAATCACCCACCTGCACAAAGTTACACATCTGGACTTGTTGGCAGCAATGGTTGATAATTGTATTTCACCAGCTTGTTTAGATTCAGGCATGTAAGCCTTATAACCACATTGCTGCAAGAATGGAATTGCATCCCTAAAACCTCTATCAAGAATAAATACATCGTTTTCTCTAAAATAGGTTCGCAGTGGACTACTATCGTTGAACAGTCTAAGAATTATAGAAGCATCTGATTCTGTTGCAGGATATGGTCCAAAAACATCAAGGATATAACCATTACAGCACACTATTAAAAATGGCTTAACTAAGTTACGATACTTATGTAAACTATATGTTTGCTTCTGGTATAAGTAATTACTACTTTTTTGCACATAAATGTATGTACCATCACATATTACTATGGCTGGCATAAATTCAGGATCCATATCTGGATTACCAAACAAGCCATTTGGTATTGTCAAGTTATATTGAGCAACTTGTTGAATGCATAAGGTATTTGTCCCTAAATGCAGTTGGATGAATTGCTCTTCAAAGCACTGACTTACAATATTTAAGTGATTGAACACAGTCGATGAAGCTACATTAAATAGAGAAGCTATGCGTTCATTGCTATCACCTGTACGAAGTTTCACTAAGAACATAGCTAGACTTCTTTTAGGTGATTTAACTCTTTCACTGATAGATGGAATTTCAACTAGTAACTGTTCAAATTGGTATTTGGTAAATCCTAACCAATATTTGCATAATATTGAATTATGTTCAATGATATTTAAAATATTATAATTTTGAGTAACACTACTTTTAAGTAAGGAACAAAGGTTGTCTATCTGAGATGCAGTAAAATCTGAACAGTTACTACTCGTGAATAAATTATTCCAATCATTGTGGGGTTCATTTAAATGGTATTCACAAATACGAGCGCACAGTGGCACATAAAATGAGTGATCTATCAGCAATCTCTCTTTAAGTAGTTTAGGTATTAAAAATCTAGATGAATGATTACATGACTTAAAAATACAGTGACGGGAAGTAGAAGCAGCACGCTTATAATTAGCCATAGTAATTGTTGATGCCGCTCTGGAAATGGCAGGGGTTACAGGTGCAGGTATAGGGGGTGGTTGTGGGATGTTACCGATGTCTTCTATATTCATGGATTGTAGCTCAATATCCCTGTTCTCATTTTGTTGTCTCTGTCTCCATACAGCTCTGGAAGCCCTCAGCCAGCAAGGACTGCATACTCGTTCTAAACGATCCACCTGAAAAAAGTTATTTTTTATCAACTAACAAAATGAACTATAGTTTTACAGTGTCTACTCTAAATATTAATAATATTTATTATTGTTCTATTTATTTCAATCTTTCTAACACTAAATAGTTTTAATGTCTTTTAAAATTATAAATATTAGCATGCAATTGTTTCCCCTCATAATATTTTTGTGGCACTACTTATTTAAATAGAAATAAATAATACATCACATATCAGACAAGAAGTAATTATTTTAGAATTATTAACAATATTTCACTAAGCCCAAGTTCTTTAAAGTTTCAGATAACATTGAATGATTAAATTGAAAAACTGTCATTCTTTACGAGTTGGGGTACTTTCAACTAATTATAAATAATTTTGTAAATCTTAACAAAACAGAAAAGATTTGATCTTGATTCTCTAGGGTGAAATATCGATTCACTAGATCGATTTAGTACTATATATCGATATGACATTGACAGATAAAACGTCAAAAACGTGAGAATATTTAATTAATTAGTTGTTTACCAATATTTTCAAAAAATAAATAAAAATACTTCGATGCTGCTCCGGTAGCAAAACTCGCGTGTAGGTGCTTCAGATAAACTCCCTTGACGCCCCCCACAGTAACAGAATCTTCAAATTGAGGCGACCGAATTGTAAACCCAACCCGTTTTATTTATACTAATGTCTTTTAAGGTAAAAAATATTACTTGTATAATAAGTACAAAAGCATACAAATATGGGTGTAAGATAAGGAAGAAGTATCGTTCATCTAATAACTAAAAATAAAAAAATTGGTTATTAATGGCAAATATCCCCCCATAAGACAATCTATGTTCAGCAGTAGACTTTTGGTAGACTGTAAATTTAAAGATAACCTGTTAGTGAACTGCCATGTTGAATGAGCATAAATATCAGACCAAATTGTATGCAAGGTGTCTGATTTTACAAACATCAATCTGTGTACCAAAGCGATTGTGGCAAATCCTCTGGGCTGCCATGGTATCCACTGCAAAATAATATCTCTTTCTTCAGAGTTAATAGGCACAATCCGTCTACGGTGTGCTCTTAACATTGAAGATCCACATGGAATACAAATATTCCTGTACCCAAATCTTCTAATGGAGTGAGCTGATGCAACACTTTCTTGCAATATTCTTAGGCAGTTACAACAAACTGCATCAAGTGGGTGTAACTGAAAAAATCAGGAATTAAAAATAAAAGAGTAAATAAATATTAAGTTCAGATAAATGTACATTTTGAGGAGGGAAGCGAAGTTGGCATGAAAGTGAATGTTTGATGTGGAACCCTATATTATTTGAAATACAATACATTTTCAATAAAAAAAAAATTGGAAATCCAAAAGACAAATATCGATTAATATATTATGATTTTACAATATTTACAGTATTT
Organism: Parnassius apollo; assembly: GCA_907164705.1. Classification (NCBI taxonomy): domain Eukaryota; kingdom Metazoa; phylum Arthropoda; class Insecta; order Lepidoptera; family Papilionidae; genus Parnassius; species Parnassius apollo. The sequence goes on along the minus strand of CAJQZP010000095.1, from coordinate 1,179,828 downwards.
CAGGTATATCATATAGTGATAAATAAACTTTATAATATTAGAGTATTATGGAGTTGTGTAATATTAGTAATATATGGGGGAGGCCTATGTTCGGCAGTGGAGTTTAATTGGCTGTAACGGTAATATTACAGTGGATTGAAATATTTTTCATTGCACAAAATAACTTACTTTTCTATTTACATAATATTTTATCCTTAGAATAAATATTGACACATATATACCTATACTTTTTCGACTTTGATTTCTGATTGACTGACAAAAGATAATTAGACACACATAACATGTGATACATCATACCATGCCACAAAAACTTCTTTTGTGTATATTGTGTGACTTTATTTTATCTATTATTTAAATTAGATTTCACTAATAACATAAAACTTCAATACTTTAACATTTAACACATTAGTAAGACCTGTGTTTATCATTTGTTAAAGGTTAATTCAGTATAAGTTATAGATTTTACAAAATTCTAGGAGGAAAAAATAAACTTTTATATTACTCACATGGACTTTTACTCGTCAGTTTGCATTTTCGAATGTCATTGGCAAATTATATACATAAATGTGATATAGGTATTTAATATTTGACTTACGTGCATGATATAACCCTTAGGTTAAACATTTTTTGCATCAATTAGACATTAACATACTAATCCACTTGTAAGCAGTAAAACTACGTGAATTTTCATTTTTAAACTTTTACTTTAACACGAACACAGTTTACATCAATTTAAACAAACAAGTTTATGCCATATTATATTTTTACAGTCAATGCCAGTCAATGGAGTCAATGCAAAGAACTATGCCTGTAAGTTGGTAAATAGCAGGAAAGAATGCAGTGTCATCTTGTGTCAAAATATAAAATAATTCAATCAATATAATATATCATTTATCAATTTAATATAACGAAAGATTAAAATTATAGCTATAGAAGGTATGAATTTATTAATAATATGAAGGGATATTTATTATTACTTTTAAAAACTTAAAATAATTAAGTACTTAATCATGTATAGATCGTTATGTGTGCCTGGAGTCTGTGGATCGTTTTCTTTCGTATTATTTCTAAAAAATCGTACCATATCCCACATTATTCAACAAAAATAAAAATATTAAGTAATACATTAATAAAGAAAATATATAATTTTCGTTTCCGCAGTATAGTAATATTGTTGGAATAAAATCGAGAGTAACAAAAATAATATATATTTCTCATAAAAGTTTAAATCTAGATAATATGTAAGTAGATAGATTGTATAGTGCAGTGATTAGCTTTCCATGAGATAATATTATACCTACCTCATGAGAAATCCACACAGATAAAAGTTGGCGCACATCAGCAGTTGTCTCGGCCAGTAATTGTCTTCGCACACTGCGTTGAAACCTGACTCCACAATTGCAACATACACTTCTATTTTCATTGTATGCTGATCTAGCAGATTCCATTTTCTTAAAATCGCATATAAATACAAAAAAACAGTAGCGTAACGAACGTCAATGCCGTTAAGATTAAAGACGTAGGTAATACCCCGCCGCCCCGCCCCGCCGTACCCGGCCGCCGGCCGCTGGGAATTACCGGAAGTCAATGATAAAATAACGTTTTGGTTCACAGTCATTTAGAACTATGTTATAACGTGATATTAGCTAAAATTTTTAGAAATTAAACATAAAGTTCTTAGTGGTATCTTTTTTAAGTCAGCTTTGTGAAAAAATAGTTTTCTTTTTATACAAGCTGCAAAATGACTAATTAGGTACACGCATTTTACCCATATTACACTAATCAGAACACGAATATCAAAACAACTAATTTTTTTTCGTATTTCTTGATTCCGTTTACATTTTCGAAAAATCTGTAGGCCATTTACTATTATAATTTGGTGTCTTTTTTTTGATGTAATACCATTAGTGGACGTTAATATTTTTAGTGGGCCCAAAAATGATTGTCCCCTTTGCCATATAAATTTGCTTTGTCACTCTTTCCTCATTCATTCTTTCTACATGACCAAACCACCGAAGCATTCCTTTCTTAATCCTGGTCACAACATATACCACATTTATCTCTTATCACGCAATTTCTCACCCTGTCATTCCCCTAACATTACAGTTACCGTTCCACAGTATTAAAGTCCACATACAAACAACGGACTTCCCTGTAGATTTCCTTATAGGCTGTTTTGATTATTCTTAGTCTATTGTTTGACACATTGATTGGTGCGGAACCAGATCGGGTTGCTATTTCATTAATAAAACTTTAATTTTATTGCGATATCTGAACTTTGATACGCCATAAATCCAATATAGAATACACAAGTTCTATAATATTATATTTCTCGCTCGATTGTTACACTTGCCACATTTGACTATTTGGCTTCAGAAATAGGCAAGAGGGTGGTACCAGACGGACTCTTAGGTAGAAAAGGCGACCTACCAGGTTACTTTTTCTACCTAAGGTAATGTAGACTCTACGGCGACTGCTCAGTCGCCGTAGAGTCTACATTACCTGACGATGCCTCGTGTAGAGGCGAAACACGTGTCGTATTGTCGTCCATGTTGTGTCTTACCTGGAATAGTGGTGTTGGAAGTAGTGGTGTCGGGAGTAGTGGTGTTGGGAGTAGTGGTGCTGGGACTAGTGGTGACGGAGTTAGTGCATGCAATTGAGGGAGGGGCTCTTCAATCCAGGTAAGACACATCATTGTAATTAGTTAGCGGAAGGTTGCAAAGTAATATATTATTTATTGAAACTAAGTTGATGGAATTTATTGCGTTAAATTGTAACTTTTTAATTCCCAATGTTTTGGGTGTTTTACGGCACCCATGGTCACGGGAGGAACTGATGTGTTTGACGTCCTGATGTCCTGAAGTTTCCTCGACTACCCTCAGTTTTTGAATATGGTGATACTCAGAGTAACATTCAATTATCGTTTTGTTCACGTATCAAATACGATTATGTATGCGTTCCTTGCAGTTTTATGGCTGTATACGGTACTTGTAATTCTAATAACATTCTGGTGCTTCAACATAAAAGCCACTCACCGCACACTCCTTTCCGTTTTACGGCTCACATCGGGTGTTTTCGAATAATGAAATTTCCATTAGCATAAGTGCTTCAAATAATATTGGTGTATCAAACATTTTAATAATATGAGAAAAATCAATAAAGTAATGTTACGGGGTTTGCTGCTTACTTGAAATGCTTGGAATGTAAGGTAAGTTAAATAATTAACTTTTAACAAAAAGCAAAAGTTAATTATTTTTACCCTATTTAGTAAACTTAGGAATGTCGCAACCTCTATCGTCTAAAGTTCATCCTATATTTTTCTCCATAAGAGGTGGAATTGTTTCTCTAACTGTAAAAATGAAATTAAAAAAAATGATAATAATTGATCTTACTAATATTGTTTTACACAAATATCATTATATGCGAAAATACTGTTACGCGCTCAAGTCGACGATACACTAGCGCCATCTAGTGTCAGGAACGAGAGCGAGGGGAGCATTGAGAAAATGACATCACAAATCACTCGACCGACAGCGCCACCCGAAGAACTAAGTTTCTGGAAAATCTACACTCGAATACTCGTTGCCTGGCGCGCATTTACTTGAATGTTCGGGACGCTTCTTTGCTAATTATATAAATAGGCGCTGCAAGATGCGATCGGGGCAGAGTTGAACTCGGCGACACAAGCGAAGCTTCGGAGCGGAATTAAGTGAATTAGTGTGTTTAATTATTAGTGTTTTAAGTTTTAATTTGTGTAAAGTAAATTAAAGTGTTAATTTAGGTAATTTTATCGGCAACTTTTATTGTCACGAACCTCAAGCTCATAACAATACTATTAATTATTAAGCCGTATCACTTCAAACAATCAATGACGGTATTAATGAGCTGTTCGGTTGTCAAGATTAAGATATCGTGTTTTAAAATTTGATAGTAACCATATGATATTACGCAAACAGTAACTAAATTTTCACATACTCGAGATTCAGATTGGCATTAACATATTCACATAAAATCGATCGAAATGTCCACTATATTTGTAATAGCGTGAGCACAATTTTTGCGTGTTTGAGCTAATTTTAGCGTTGTAATTATTTCCGTCGGGACTGCCTTTAATCTTGCTTCAAATATTTGTGATCTTAGATTATTATGTTGGCGTGTCAAGCTAATTGCCTAGACTCAAAGCCGTATAGAGGTAATTTTGTTTCATAATTTGTAGTGTATTAAAACTACGTTATAATATATCAAATCATCTTATAATACTATAATTAACCGTGATAAGCGTTTAATTAGAATTATAGCTTAATTGCTAAAAACATTGTGTTGCTCTAATATTTGGATAATTTCTTTAGTAAGTATAACATGCAAGCCTTTTAACGCGAGCATCTTAAGCTTACTAGGAGTAGGTACAGGGAATATTAGTGATGATTAATAACATTGCTAGTATTATTAAAAAATAAAATATTACATAAATTTTAGACTAATTTTAATTCATCATTAATAATAATCTATACTTGAATAAAACGTGGTAAATATACAAATGCTTTTAGTTATATTCAGCACACATGTTTTGCTATTTTACTATAATATAGCACGTAAATTAATTTAGTATCTACTTATAATTTAAATTTAACTGGAATTACATTGAACTAAAAACATTTTAATGTAATAAAATAACATATATGACATAAAAAGTTCACAAATTAAACCTTTTTATTCAAATTGTATTTTTACAATTCAACGACCTGCAACGGTTACTAAGACCGTTGTAGATCAGGAGGTAACTTCTTGCTGTAAATTTAAAAAATCATAGTCAACATTAAAACTTTACATTCATTTTAGGGTTGCTTAAAGCTCTTACGAACGCCAAGATCTACTTCAGTTCACAAAAACAAGACTTCAGACAAGAATCGGCAACAAACTCTATTTTTTGAGTTGTGTGAAATAATGCCTATAATTTTAAAGGTCTTATTTCAAGCGCAAAGTAAATATAGTTATTATAGTTCTATTCAATGTCGTATAAAAATAGTTAAATTAAAAACTTCAACCTCTATGTTGCTACCCTTAGAGATTAGACTCGTTTTTCCAAATTTTTAATAGAAGCACCCCTGGATCAGAATCATCTAAATCGGATCACTATTGACGAAGACATCTTGTTTTTTTTTGTATAATATAATAATAAAAAAACGTGAAAAAAGCAAACGAATTGTGAACTACTTTTTTTGAAGTCCACTAAGAGGGAGAAAAATGTAATCTACTTACATTTAAAAATGTCTTTCGTAAGCAATATCTTTTGTATTGGAAACGAATGACATATGAGTGTAAGCCTACGAAATTCGTAAAAATTTATAATAATTTTCAAAGTGAGCTACGTCATAACGGAATAATATATGATGGTTTCCGCGTGAATTAAATTACTCCACATTTAATCCTGTGAAGAGTTCTAATAACGCGAAGCCGCAACGAGTTTTCTGTTATTAAATTCGATAACCGAAAAATATTACAAGCTCTGATGCTTTTGTATTATGTTTGCGAGTTCACAAATCTTACGTTTTTCAACTTCCCCTATGAAAATATATGATTTTCAAAAATCAGGAAGTTATTGGTTTCACTCCAGTTTTCAAAAATCGAGGTTTCATCAGATCTCAACGTTTTGAGGTCCTAGGAAGCTATTCTATTTCTACAAAGATGCTACTATGTCCGTATGTTTGTGTGTGTGTGTGTGTGTGTGTGTGTGTGTGTGTGTGTGTGTGTGTGTGTGTGTGTGTGTTTTTGTGTGTGTGTGTGTGTGTGTGTGTGTGTGTGTGTGTGTGTGTGTGTGTGTGTGTGTGTGTGTGATTGTGTGTGTGTGTGTGTGTATGTGTGTGTGTGTGTGTGTGTGTGTGTGTGTGTGTGTGTAAACCTCCCATAACTTTTGAACTACTTGACCAATTTGAACAAAATTTTTGTCGTTCGAAAGGGTTTCACGAAGGGCGGGGGTTAGTCTACTCCTAACTTTTTGATATTAATAGGACTAGATTAACACATATTCTGCTCTCCTGTCCGGCGAGCAGTTTGGCGTATAGCTCTGGGGGAGAGCGCAGGTCGTGTTGATCCCCAGGGCAAGTCTGAGGAGTTCTACTTCACGTGGTTGCCGCCTGTTATTTGGTCTGGTTCAATAGGAAACAGACAGAACAGAAACAGTTGGACGATCCGCTTTTTCTTTTTTTTCTTTTCTTTTATCTCTGCCCCTTTTCCTATCCTAACCCAATCCAAGGTGTCAAGCGTACCGTGCCGATGGATGCGTGGCTGGAGGGAGTCCAGTCGCAAACGGTGCCTACCCGAGACCAGGGTGATTCGGGTAGTATTTTAGCCCTTCCCTCGGCATGCGGGGCTCTGCCGGGGGTGACCAAGTATTTCCCTAGCTACTCGTGGTAACAAAATGGATGAAAACCGACATTTTGTAAAAGACAGTGAGAAGTCTCCTTTAATGGAATTAGCTGTACGCTTGGAAGAGGCTCTTTTAGCCTCACCAACACACTGCAACAGTGCGCCCCAACCTGTGACGAGTCGTGAAGTGGAGGGCACGTTTGCAGCCGAACCACAATCGGAAACGAACCAGGCAGGGGTAAAGAAAAAGTTCGCTAGACCTTATAAGCTTAGTGGGGCTGCGAGGAAAAGGTACCGAAGGCTGATAGCAGCTGAGATTGGAGCCGAAGAGGCCCTCTCTCTCTGCCTTGGGACGAAATTCCTCTGCCCAAGCCTCCCCCAGTTCCGAAGGCGAAAAAACGCAGTCGGTCTGAGGAAGAGTCCCCCAAAGACCAGCCCAGGAAGACTGTGAAGCTGGCAACGGAGGAGAAGAAGCTCAGCTTCAGTGCCGTAGCTGGCTCCGCGCGTATAGGAATTCGCAATTAGAATCCTATGAGTGTGGAGCAGATGCGGCTGGTCCACCGGGCACTAACACAGGCCATCGCTAAGACGGCCTGTGGGTCACAACAGGGAATCGGCCCAAAATTTTCGGGTTTCACACACAAGCCAGGTTGGATTCTGGTAACGTGCCTGAATAAGGCAAGCCAGGACTGGATTGTGGGTGAAAATTGGAAAACTAAAGCCCTGGCCGGAGGCAGAGCTCTCGGTAATACCCGAGGGCGAACTGCCTAAGCCTCAGATGGGCATTACCTACTTGCCCCGCAGCGAAGCCGACTCTCCAGAGGAGGCGGCTGTGCTGTTGAGGGCACAAAATGAAGGGCTCCATACTGAGCTCTGGAGAATCCTCCACCGTAGGGACGAGGAAAATGGGTTCCTAGTAACCTTTTCTCTGGATAACCCATCGGCGAAGGCTCTTCGGAAGGCAGGCGGCAGAGTCATCCTTGGCTTTAAGATGATAACTTTTAAAGTCAAGGGAGGCTCTGACGCGGCAATGGAGCACGAACCGCCCCAACCCCAGCCCCAATCCCCCAAGCCCTCCACCTCTCGGGGCGAGGCTGGAACGCCACCGGTGAGAGTGTCGAAGACCCAAGGCGCAAATTTCGCCTCGGTCCGACGGCCTCCGCTGGTGTCGTCCAGGCCGGGGGCGAGGGGAGGTGGGAGCGGTTCGAAGAAAGATAAGGCGGGGGTCAAGTTCGCAGGAAAAGGACGTCCTCGTGTCAACAGGCGGAAAAGACCCCTGCCCCCACACGCCCATAAATGGCTAAACCCAAGGGTTAGACGAGGGTCCTCCAAGCAAATCTTCACCATGCAGCAGCTGCTTCTGCCGTGATGGAGGTTTGCTTTGCAGAGGACAACATTGACCTCGCCCTTATACAAGAGCCTTGGGTGGCCAACGGTCAAGTTCTGGGATTGGCGGCTGCCGGTAAGATTCTTGTCAATACCAAAGGCAGTAGACCCAGAGCTTGTATAATTTATAATAAAAATATTGAACTTTTAGCTGTTCCAGAGTACTGTAATGATGACCTGGTTACAGCCTTCATAAATCTCAAGGGATGCACAGGGGCCAGAGTAATCATTTGCTCAGCCTATCTTCCCGGCGAGAACGCAGATCCTACCATCGAGTTGCGGAGAGAGTGGCGGAGTTCGCCCGTAAATACAACGCGGAACTTGTGGTGGGTTGTGATGCTAATGCTCACCACACAGCCTGGGGAAACACCAACATCAACGAAAGAGGTGAGTTACTTTATGATTTTCTCATCTCCAACCGCCTGGTAAGCCTAAACTTAGGTTGTACACCAACCTTTGTAACGCGTGCTAGGCAAGAAGTGTGAGACATAACCTTTGCTACCAATAACATGTCCAGGCGGATAAATGACTGGCATGTTAGTAGCGAAAACTCGATATCTGATCACAAGCACATTAAGTTTGTGATTGGAGCATCACCAACCTTTGAAACCGTTACTTTTAGGGATCCGAAAGCGACCTCCTGGGATATCTACAGAGATAGCCTAAGGAGGAATTTGGAAACGTTTCCTAAAAGCATCAAAACAATTGAAAGTCTGGAGTTAGCGACGGAGACAGTAACCGTAGGTATCCGTGAAGCCTTTGAGGACAGTTATGTCGTCAAAACCAAGACCTCAACACGAAAAGTTTCTTGGTGGAATTCTAAGCTGAAAGACCTTAGGGAAAAGACCAGGAAACTATTTAATAGGGCTAAGAAAACCAAAGAGTGGGATATTTATAGTGCAGCCCTAACTGAATATAATAAAGAAATTAGGAAAGCCAAGAGAGCATCGTGGAGAAAGCTATGCGAGGAAGTTGAGTCTTTGCCTCGCAGTGCAAGACTACACAAGATGCTATCGAAAGCTAAACCTAATCAGATCGGGCTTCTTTAAAAGCCGGATGGTAACTTCACTAATAGTGAAACAGAAACATTGGAGTTACTAGCGTCAACCCATTTCACAGGGTCATACAAGACTTTAGCCTTGAACTCTTTCAGAGCCCTACGAAGGCCTTGCAATGAGGACTGGCGTAGGGCTGCAAAGATAATAAGGCCAAACCTGGTGCAGTGGGCTGTTGACTCCTTTGAACCATTTAAATCTAGCGGGGGAGGATGGAATAATTCCCATGCAACTACAGAGGGGTATCGATATCCTTCTTCCTTATCTGGTGAAACTCTTCAGAGCAAGTTTTGCGTGGGGATATATTCCAGAACGATGGACAATTGTCAAAATTCTATTTATACCTAAGACTGGTAGAAAAGACTACACTTTACTAAAGTCCTTTAGACCCATAAGCCTATCTTCCTTTCTTCTTAAGACATTGGAAAAGGTCATAGATAGATATATAAGGGATGTAGCTCCAGCTATGAGGCCCATACATTACAACCAGCATGCTTACCGCAGAGGCAAATCTACGGAAACAGCTCTGATCAGTGTCATTGACAGGGTCGAAAAAGCACTGGAGGATAAAGAAATAGCTCTTTGTGCCTTTCTAGATATTGAGGGCGCCTTCGACAGTAGCCCCACATCACTGCTGATTGGGGGCCTAACATCTAAAAATATTTACTCTACAACCATCAGATGGGTGAAGTCGATGCTCTCAAGCAGAAAGGCAAAAATAGCGCTGTTTCAAACTTCGATTGAGGTTGCAACCACAAGAGGCTGCCCACAAGGAGGTGTTTTGTCATCCCTTCTTTGGACTCTTGCGCTTGACCAACTATTGTACAAAATGGCAGACCTACGGATTGACACATTGGGTTATGCTGATGACCTTGTGATCATTGCAAGGGGCTTTTGCCAAAGTACTTTATCGTCAATAATACAAAGAGCTCTAAACACCATAAATAACTGGTGTAGGGATAGCAGTTTATCAGTTAATGCTGATAAAACTGATATTATACCCTTTACCAAAAAGAGACGGTTGGACAAATTAGTCCAACCAAAATTTAATGGCAAATTAGTACCATTTTCCACGGAAGTTAAGTACTTGCGCGTAACAATCGACCAAAAACTAACGTGGAACTCTCACCTTAACAACGTATGCCATAAGGCAAAAATTGCTTTAGATACGTGCAGTCGTTTGGTCGGGAACAACTGGGGCTTGCGTCCCAGTATGGTCCTATGGCTGTACAGCAGCATAGTGAGGCCGATTCTCACCTACGCCTCTATTGCCTGGTGTAACAAGGCCAACCAAAAAACGACTGCGGACAGACTAAATAGTCTACAAAGGACTGCCTGCCTAATGGCAACTGGAGCTATGCGATCATCGCCTGGAGTGGCTCTTAATGTACTTCTATGCCTAACGCCCCTTGATCTCTATCTAGACAAGGAGGCGAGGGCTAGTTTGTATAGGATTAACGCCCAGGGCGGTCTGAGCTTGCTCTCCTACAGATTGAGATCCATGCTCGACTCAATTAAGGAATCACTGGTTTTATGCATGATCTCAGATATCATGCGTCCACTACACACTTTTGATAAAAAGTATATAGTGTAATTACCCTTCAGAGAAGACTGGCTGTATACCGATGGGTCTAAAATGGGCCTCGACGTAGGCTTTGGAATTTACGGGGAACGCCCCAAATTCAAACTTAGTATGAATTTGGGTAGATACACCTCTATCTTCCAGGCAGAAATTTTCGCCATACTTCGGTGCGCGTAAATCAATCTGCAAAAACACGTCAACCATAAAATTTACATAAACTCTGATAATCAAGCAGCACTGCTAGCGCTGAGATCAAACTTAGTGAACTCAAAGCTAATTGGAGACTGCGTGAACCGTTTAAATGCCCTGGGTTGTAACAACAGGGTCATTTTAAGATGGGTTCCGGGTCACGAGGGTATTGTAGGCAACGAATTTGCCGACAAACCTGCACGGGAGGGCTCAAAGTGCACACAATTTGGACCCGAGCCATTTTGTGGAATCTCAAGAAGCCTAGCCCGATTAACCCTTGAAACTCTTTATCACAATAAATCACTTAAGATCTGGTCTGACACACCAGGCTTAAAACATTCTAAAACCTTAATCCGGGCTTTTGATCGTAAATTCGCTTCAGAAGCCCTGAGATTAAGTAAAAATAAATTGCGCATTCTGGCAAGAGCCCTAACTGGACACTGTTGTCTTAAAAGCTTTTTAAGACAACAGTGTCCAGTTAGGGCTCAGTCATGTCCATCCTGGTACTAAGCAACTCAAGGATGTGTCAGTTCTGTTGCATAACGGAAGAAACGCCTCTACACATCCTAACCGATTGCGGACCCTTAATGCGCAAACGTAACACTCATCTGGGACACTATCTACTTCGCCCAGAAGAAGTGAAATTGCTCACGGCTAAGCAACTCCTTCGATTCATTGAAGACATAGGGCTTAGCAGTGAAATATAGAGATAGCAGCGATCACAATAGACCTTCTAGGTCGCAGTGATACTGGTCTCTTTACCTAGACCTGCATAGCTCATCATTCTCTAGATCATTTCCCATTATCTGGGGTCGGCGCAGTAAATCTTCTTGTTCCATTCCTCTCTATCAGCCGTCATTTCCATACTTACTCCTTTCATGCTCATATCACTCTTCACACAATCGATCCATCTTTTATTCGGCCTTCCTCTGCCCGTGTGTCCCTCCACATTCATATTCAACACTCGTTTTGTGACATGACTTTCATCCCTCCGCATCACATGCCCAAACCATGCCAATCTGCTTCCTCTCACCTTTTCTACCACTGGCGCTACTTTCAGGCTTCCTCTTATATACTCATTCCTTATCTTATCCATCCTTGTCACACCACACATCCATCGTAACATTCTCATTTCATTCGCATGCAGTCTATTTTCATCCTTCTTCTTGACGGCCCAGCATTCACTTCCATAAATGACGACAGGTCGGATGATCGATTTGTAAATTTTCCCCTTCAGCCTTATTGGCATTCGGGGATCGCACGTTGTGGCTGTGACCTGTCTCCATTTCATCCACCCTGCGTTAATCCTATGCTGCACAGCTCTATCTATTCCGCCGTCGCCTTGAATGAGGGAACCGAGGTACTTGAATTCTGAGCAGGTAGGCAGTATAGCGCCATCCAACGACATGGGTACAGGACTGAAAAGACCGCCGAAATCACAGCACAGATATTCGGTTTTGGATCTGCTGATCTTCAAGCCAACACTTTCCAGCCTCTGTTGCCACCCCGTCAGTCTGCTCTGTACCTCGATGCCTTCTTCCCCGACAAGCACGATGTCATCGGCAAAGAGCATGCACCAGGGTGCCTCATCCTGCAGGTCCGACGTCAAAGCGTCCATAATCAGTAGGAAGAGGTAAGGGCTCAATGCCGACCCTTGGTGCAGCCCTACCGCCACATCGATACTGCCCGTAGTTCCCGCGGCAGATCGTACATATGTACGGGATGCTCTGTACATAGCACGGACTAACCTCACATACTTCCCAGGCATACCTTTCATCTTTAACGCCCACCACAAAACCTCACGGGGAACCCGATCGTACGCCTTTTCAAGGTCGACAAAAACCATGTGCAGATTTTTATGCACGCGCTTGTACTTTTCGCACAATTGGCGTAATGCGAAAATGGCATCTGTCGTACCTCGACCGGGCATGAATCCGAACTGGTTTTGTGTTATCTCACACTCTTCTCTCATTCTTTTCTCTATTATTCTTTCCCAGACTTTCATCGTATGTGACATGAGTTTTATTCCCCCGGTAACTGCTGCAGTTTTGAACGTCTCCTTTGTTTCTAAAAATGGGGACCAGTATACTACTGCACCATTCCTCAGGTATTTGTTCTTCCTGCAACAATTTACCGAAAAATAAACTCAACCACTTCCATCCATCCGCACTCAGCAACTTCCACACTTCTACTGGTATTCCATCTGGGCCGACCGCCTTCCCATTCTTCATATTCCTAACAGCCATTTTTACTTCTTCCACACTAATTTCTCTCACTAAGCCCATATTCACTGGTGGGTTTTCAAGCATACCATTCCATTCATTCTCCTTATTCATCAATTTCTCAAAATACTCCTTCCATCGCTTCTTTATACTTTCATCGGTAGTCAAAATCCTTCCAGAATCATCTTTTATACATTTTAGATGTGAAACATCTCTTCCATTCCTTTCTCTCGCTTTTGCAATTTGAAAAAGTCGTTTTTGACCTTCGGGGCTTTCAAGGGACCGATATAATTTATCTTGCGCCTCTGCCCTACAAATAGCAACTTCCTTCTTTGCTCTCTTCTTACATTCTTTATACGCCCCTCTCTTACTTTCTTTTATGGAATCATTCTGGTCTTCTACGCTCTGCCATTCTTTAAAGGCATTTTTCTTTTCTCTCAAAACTTCTCTAATACTTTCACTCCACCACCACCCATCCTTATCTATCATACGCTTCCCTTTTGTTTCTCCTAACACCTTCCTTGCCACACTTCGGATACAATCAGCCATTTCCTTCCAGCACTCATTCACACTCATTCCTTCCATATCACCCATCTCTATCATCTTGTTTACAACTAGCTCTCTAAATTCACTTGCATACTCCTCCTTATGCAACAAATGCCACTTTATTTTGGGTGGGGGACGATCCTTATGTTTGTTGAGGCGAACAGTTAAGCAGATGTCAGCCAGCAGAATTCGGTGCTGGGATACTAAGTCTTCACCTGGAAGCACTTTGCAGTTTTTTACACTCTTGATTTGGTTCCGTCTTATCAGAAGATAGTCGATCTGTGTCGTGTGGTGGCCACTTTTATAAGTAACAAGATGCTGATCTCGTTTTTGGAACCACGTGTTTACTACAGCCAGGTCATAAGCACATGCTGCTTGCAGAAGAACTTCCCCCTCACGGTTCCGCACTCCGTACCCCCATCCACCGTGTACTCTTTCATACCCGTCATTCACTCTCCCTACATGTCCATTAAAATCTCCTCCCATATAAACATCCTCACTCTCAGGTATTCCCATCATCATACAATCAAATTCCTCCCAAAACTTCTCTTTCACACTCTCTTCACAGCCTGTTTGCGGAGCATACACACTTACAACATTCACTACTTTGTTTTCAATCATTAATTTAACAACTATCATTCTGTCATTTACTCTTTTCACATCTGTCACTCGTTCTTTCATTCCACTATCTAACACAACTCCTACTCCATTTCGCTTCCCATCACTTCCACAATAATAAAACTTGTATCCTTCCCCAATCTCTCTTGCTTTATTGCCCTTCCATTTTGTTTCCTGCAAACAGGCAACATTCACTCTTCGTCGTTTCAAAACATCTGCTAACTCTCTTCCTCTTCCAGTCATCGTACCTACATTCCAGCTTGCAAACCTCACTCTGACATTCTTCTCTCTCCGGGCTCGCCTCTTACGTCGCACCCGCTCCGTAAGGTGCGACAACCCTTGCCCACTTCCCACAGGAGCCGGGTGCTGCCCCTGCGCGTCGCCTGCGGGGTACGCCCTAGCCCTGTCATATATCCCACAACTCGTAATATTCATAGGTTTACTGCATGGGATTTGGCAAAAGTTTTACAGTCGGCCGCCTGCCTGACACCAACCCTCTTTGGGTATGCTATTGTTGGTAGAGGAAGCTACCATTTTGGGAAAAGGAAAAAGAAGGTTGGGGGTAGGAGCGCAGGTGTAAGGATACTGTTATCTCGGCAGGAAAGGTATGAGAATAACAGTAGCTCGGGGAGCCGGGGTCGCGTACCCGTATTCCATAACAGGATCACCGGAAAGGTAGACCAGCATGAAAACCCCCTGACTATAATATAAGTATGGTAGTGATAATTTCTTCTAAATACATTACGATATATATTTAGAAGAAATTATCTAGACCTGCATAGCTGCTCGCATATAATAAAAAAGGGGTTTCACGAAACTTCAGACTGTAACAAATCAGTATGCGCACTGCTGTTGCCACCTAGAGTACATAATTTTAAATTTAACAATAATAACAAAATTTTCGCATATTATATGCAATATAATTAATAGGATTAAGAAAACCTCCCGTTCACCCTCAATAGTGTATTTTACACCATGTAAAATAAAATTAACAAATATATATTTATGATAGATTTTGTTAACAGTAAACGAGAAATATTTATTTCTGTTTATAAAATTGCATTATAATTTTTATATTTCCATTTTAAGAATATTTTTTCGTCTGTGCCTCAAATCTGCAAAACGCTGTCCGCTATATTAGCCCGTGTCGTGACGTCACTGATCCAGCCTAAGGGTATTAGCGTTCTGTGTTACTGATTAAGAGAACTAGCTAACGTGCTGTGTTATTTCGAAAATTTTCAAGTTATCATTACGATTATTGGGTTTTATTCCGAATTTTATTGAAAAGACATCATGGAATACGAATTCGTAAAAGCAGAAAGTACTAATCTACCAAGGATAAATAAATTGATGATGGCAAAATTTTTTGCATGTAAACCCAATTTTTGTTCTGCTGAGTTGAGGAATGTTAAAACATCAGTGTAAGTACCTATTACCAACTTTTGTTTATACAAAAACAATACCAGTTTGGAGCGTATTTTGATAAAACATAGTTTAGTAGCTATCATAGTTTAGTTTATCTACTCGTATAATTACAATAGTTAGCAATCATTAGTTATAATATCCAAGTTAACCTAATTTATTACAAAATTTGACTTGCGATACCCTTCACCTCATGATGTTTTGTTTTGTATTAAACGATAATTAAATATAAGTCATACATTAAAATGATCTTCACAGAAGAATAGTCTGGTTTTTGTAGACGATGTATTCGGGTATCTTCTTGCCAGTTTTTACCAAGTATTTCCTATATTTAAATACTTGGCACTTGGAATCCATAATTTTCCCGGTGTTCTTATGCTCGTATTTTTGCATTCAGGTACAACACAACAATGTTTTACGTTTTAGTCGTATGTGACAAATCGTACACAAAAAGTAGTTATAAGAGGTTTTGAGTCAGATATTGTGCATATAAGTTCTGGTGTGCCACAAGGATCAATCTTAGGGCCTCTTCTTTTTTATCCTGTACATTAATGATGTTAATAGTTGTTTCAAGTTTTGTAATTTTATTCTGTACGCAGATGATATTAAAATTTATCACAATATTCAATATTATCATGACCATCTTAACTTTCAAAAAGATTTAGATAATTTTACATCTTACTGAAAAACAATAAGTTAGATTTGAATGTTAATAAATGTAAAGCCATAACGTTTACCCGTAAGCGTCAGGAAAGTAATTTTAATTATTCTTTATGTGGAGTTCCATTAGAAAAAGTTCATAAAATTAAAGATTTAGGAATAATATTAGATAGTAAACTTATCTTTGATACACATGTTGAAAATGTCATTAATAAGGCTCTTAAAATGTATGAATTTGTGATACGTATTGGACGTGAATTTAAAAAACCTCTCACTTATTTGCACCTCTATAAATCATTATTAAGGTCATAAGTCGAATATGCGGTAGCTATTTGGTGTCCGTATTATAATAAATATATAGATAAAATAGAATCCATTCAGAAAAAGTTTTTGCGTAGTGTAAATTACAAGTGCAGACGAGTTAAATTACTCTACTATCAACTGATGGTCGAATATAACTTACTAAAATTAGAATCCAGACGTCAACAGATTCAAGCTATGTTACTGTATGATATTTGTCATAACAGGTACGATAGTATAGAACTAGTTAAGATGATACAATACAGAGTACCAAATAGGCCATTGTGTCGCAGAGTTCGTGCCAAATACACATTTTTTACTAATAAATGTCGAACCAACGTAGGTAAAAGATCCCATGTTGGTTCGACATATGTTGTTAAATTGTTATAATAATACTTTCAATAATATTGACATTTTTGCTCACAAGGTGGGTATTTATAAAAAAGAATTACTTTCAGTACTCAGAGGAGAATGAGTTTGTATAATTGGTTATTACAATAATTATTATTTTTCTTTATTATTGTGTCATTTGAAAACACAATCACTGTATTATATGAAAAAAATTGTACGCTATACTCAATCTAAACATTTGTTAATAGTAATTGGTAGTCAACGGTGTTGGTTGCACTATTATATTATATTTTTGTAGTGAATGTATTTTAGATTAATAAATATTGTGTAAACTGTTTGTTGATTCTAATAAATTAAAAAAAATAACTCATTATTAAACATTAAAAAGTATCTTATTCCTTCGCAAAAACGGCAAAATCGAGAACAGTGGCGTCACGCGTTTTCACGCGAAAATTTAAAACGATAGATTAAAAGTAATTTTTATGGCACTATTCGGTTTTAAAAAAATTATGTAAAAATTATGGTGGTTCATTATTACTAGGATTCATTTAAAACATTTTTGAAAGTGGGTGTAATACCCAATTCCGTGCAATTTACCCGTCACCACTAATCCAAGCACCACTACTCCCAAGACAATTATGCTGGGAAAGACACCACCGTCGATTATACTACACATGCTTTGCCTATCAACACTAATGCGAAGTACCCTCGGGTGAAATAGACTCTGCGGTGGATCACCGTTAGACCTCTTCAAATTAGATAAGGCATATCATACTATTTTAATACGCGGAACTTACCTAATTAAATAATTTTTAACATTTTCATATAATATGTAATAAATGAAATACCCAACTAAGGTATTGGGTACACAGCGATCCAAGCAGATTTTAATATGGCGTGTTAGTATACATAATATTCGTTGTAAACCTCATCGACTTAGACACGTCTCGTACAGTATAAAACGATATAAAACTTGGAACTCTAATATTCCCTACAATAATTCCCGTTCTGCTGTGTTTTGTATGGTGGTTTATTTGTTACAAACATACAAAAATAATAATCTTCCCTCTTTATAATATTGGTATAAATTATAAGTTCTGTGATGAAAAATTATGCTGTAAGGAAAAGTTATTGAATTTACATCAATTTTTTTTACTGAATTTGTGCATTGTACGTAAAAAATTCACATAACTAAAAATGTTTGTTCATGTGAGTCTTACAAAATGCCGTAATGCAAATTGCATAAATAATACAAATAAAACTATAAAGTCCCTGTTTGTCCCATAGTAGGGTTAGGTACTGTGTGTGTAAATTCTCACAAGACTACTCCAACCGGTCAATAATTTCACACTCGTAGTATGTCGGTCTTTTTTTAATTATGTACTTACCCCATACTTTCGGGGGCCAATACATCGACTATGACATTATTCGCGGTCTTTGTGCTTGCACTACTCTGTACAATAGAGAAGAAGAAAGTTAATCACTTTCCGAGAAACGTATAAATGATTAGTTTGGCTAATGTAAATTAGTAAAAATGCAGCCTATTAGGAAGCCTCTACCAAAATGTACCTTACAAAAAAATATAACCTCAAAATAGAACTTAGCAAATTCGAGCAGCGTTTTTTGGTTTACCACTTAGGTAATATTTATTTCTTTTACTACCGATATTCACATTTATGGTCGCTTAAACGCGTGTAAACCACTAAATTTACGATTTTCAATACAGACATGACTAATGTCACCTTACGCCACATCGAAGCGCCTGGTAATTTATGACGGCAAACTTTTATCTGGCAATGTACAATATTATAACTAGGCGTTAGTAATTAAAACGAATTATGTTAATAATTATTTTGTATCGTAAAAGGTCGAAAATGAAGACGGCAGGCACCTTCGGAATCACAATACAAATATTTTTAGGTAAAAATAATTTTTGCTAAATTTATAATCACAGAGTTTTGGAAGGGAAATAATTTTTAGATATCATTTACCTTGTGAAGGAACCGAACAAACCTACAAAAAATGTTTTAACGTTTAGAATTACTTCTGGTAAAAGTTCTAGTGAACAGAAATACTTGAAGTTTCGATAGTTCTCTTCGTATTCGGCCTTAATATTTCCACTTACCATCAGGTGGACTGGGCGTTAGTTTGTTACCTTTATTCTATAAAAAAAAGTTACGTGGCACTGAGCAAGCGGACATCTGCACTTAGTCATCTTTATTTTTACAAAAAATAAAAAATCCATTTGCCAAATCCTACCTATAAAGTCCTAGGATTAACATTCCGTTATTTACAATTTACTTTTGTTGGTTTACGTTACCTTATTTCTAAATACAATTTAGTTTGAAAAACTTTTACAAAGTATCCATGTAAAATACGAGTCGATATTACAAACGCGTGAGTTTTACGAATAGAAGTGCCGCAGTCTTTTACAAGTTGCCACGATTTTGTCAAGTGGGAATTTTACTTCTCCGTGCTTTTTCGGATGGGCTAAGTCAGTATTCCTTGTACATTACTTCAGTAGTCTAAAGTTTTAGAATTAATATATAAAACTTACTTGAATATATTTTTTATCAAACAGAAGTAACAAACGAACTTGCAGTTCACCTGATGATGAGAAGCTACTGCAGTCCATGAACATCTTCAACCAACATCAATTAAAGAATATCATAGATGCGTTAATGAATGCCATTTCTTTTAAGGGTCTCCGGTCCTCTACACTCACCATATGAAACACAGAGCATTACGCTGCTATTTCTTGCTGATAGTCTGTGAGAGCGTGGTCCTTCCTTAGTCGAGCCGACCCATTTCTTGCTGCAACAATAATAAAATACGGCGTGACTCTACCAAGATTTGATAAGTGAAACACGTGTACGAACAATTTACTTTTTTATTAATATATAATTTACTTTTTTGTAAATATATTGTTCACACACGTGTGGCAGCCATTCATAAACATCCCTCGCTGTGAATAATTTATATTTGATTTGGCAACCACTCTCGTTGTTCTTTGAAAACGTTTGTAAATAATTGTGTAGTACTTGAACTGTATAATATTGTATTTAATAATATTATGAAAACTAGCATAAGAATCAATAGAGTTTCGTTTTTTGATTCCGTTGTTATGAAGAGGTTAAAGCGGCTTTATTTTCATAGGGGCCGACTTTTCAACCGTCAAAAGTTATCCATCGAGTAAGCTGTCTGGTGAAATCTGTATCGTCTTCTTCACCTGATTACAAGTCCCAAGGTGTTCGACGAATATAGTGGTACAAGTCAGCTGATTGGGATAAGATGCGATACTTTTGCATCCTATCCTTGGCGAGAGGACTGTTTCTCTTCTGCGGATCCGTCGAGCTGCGCGGATGCAATAACCGATGTGTTGCGTCAAGCTATGGAGTAATTTATCCCTTTTTCTGATGCTCCAACCTGTAGCATAGCTCGCCCGTGGTTTAACGCCGAATGCGCTCAAGCTAAAAAACTCAAGCACATAGTGTACCTGTCCAGGGTTGCCGCTTGAAACTGCAAAGCTTCGGATATCAGCTTCAAGAAGAGAACTTTCAACCGGGCCGCCAAGTCCTACAAAAAATAATTACGGAAAGCCATTCTCGATCGCATTAAACATATTGGTGCAAACTCTCTGCCAAACCATCCGGCACTAGAACCACTTTTGGTCACTTGCCAAAGCGGTCGAGACAAACTTCTGTTGGCCTTCGCTGCATCCGCTGGTAAAACCGGATGTCACATTAGCACACGGCTAAGGAGAAAGTGGACTTTTTCGCATCTCTATTTGCCTATAATTCACTTCTGGACAGTGGCAACAACCATTCACCTAAATTACCTCACTGCGGGACCACTGAGTCACAGGTTCGTATTACAAATAAGGAGGTTCTCAAAACCTTGCGGTGTCTAGACGTGAATAAAGCTAGTGGACCAGATGGTACATATAAACACTCATGCCTGTCACCCAGAGGGGTAGGCAGAGACTACGGACTTCCATTTGGCACAATCCTGTGATATCTCTCCTGTCACTTCTAATGTGGCCCATTTTCAAAATATTGCCAATTTTCTCGATAAACTTTCATCTAGGGCATCTCTTCCTAACTGGTACCAGCTATAGTTCTAAAGGCTTGCGCACCTGAGTTGTCTCCTGTGTTGACACGCTTGTTCCGCCTCTTATTTAGGACTGGAATAGTGCCAAAACCTGGAAACTGGCCAACGTGCAGCATGTTCCAAAAAAAAAAAAGGTAGCCGTGCCGACCCTGCCAGTTATCGGCCAATCGCAATTATCTCCATACTCTGCAATATTATGGAGCGAATATTGAACGCCCGGTTAATGGCATACCTAAATAGAATAGAATGACGTTCTTAGTGACCGGCAATACGGGTTTCAAAGTAGCCAGCATTTCGGTCTTCTACAGGTTGCATTTCGAAGAGTGTGCGCAGGAATTGCATTATTTAACTTCTACATTGACTTATATATTACTAGCGAAAGGACCAGGTCAACCGCGCAACTGAAACGGACCCGTGCATTGGCCCTAAAATTGACAGTTTAAGGCCAACGCGATTCGGTCAACAGTACTACGCGTGCAGGACACATTTGCCTGTCATAAAAATGCAGAGTAGCGTGGTAAAAGGATGAAAAAATCAGTATTGCGTGCAACGAGACTGTACATAGACGTGATGCACTGTTTGTTGTCGACTCGGTGACTCATCGATTGCGAGAGTGAAAATGACTTCTAATACTGTGAAGTGCGCAAGAGAGTATACATCAATTGTGTACATCTTCTTTCTCAGTGACTGATATTGTGGAGGCCAAGACTCTTCTCTACGAGTCGATACCATCCGCAAAAAAGATGCCTCTTCGAAGGAAGGATGGGAAGAAGAGAATGTCAAAGGATCTTAGCGATATGACTGCTCTGATGAAAAGTGTTGATCCAGGAATTTTTCCTATTTTCGTAGCCAAAGAACTTCATAAGCTCCCGCCGGTCACCTTTGATCACGTAGATGTGACTCGACTCCTAAGGGACATTTTATGTTTAAAAAATCAAATGTGTGCTTTGGAGGAGAAGGTTGTAACATCGGAAAAATTCGAAATGCTCAAGCAAGAGGTAGACCATATGAGACGTGCATCTCTTATCAATTTCTCGGCGGGTTCTAAAGTTAAGAACAGAAGAGGTGCCTGTTTACAAAACAGTTTCGTGCTAGATAGTGGTCCCATCGGTCTTCAATATGAGCCGGATTATAGATCGCCGCTGCAATCAGCTGTTGAAAAGGTTAACGACCTAACGTCATTAACGGAACACTTGTCGTTCAAAACAAGTGCACTGGATGTTTGCGTCCCTATCGATTGCATGGCACTGATGGAGAACATAGGGAAGCGCCGCAGATGCCCACTGCGGATTCGGAAGGGACGAAAGAGAGCAGTTGCCGCGCGAGTGACAAATACGTCGACTACGCTGGAGTGAGCGGGACGGAGCGGCGATCGGGGCATGTCGAGCCCTCCTTAACAGCCAATGCGGTTCCGAAGCAACTGGCTTCCTCGGATGCATGCGCGTGCAATGACGTCACGTCCCCAACTATCATCACTCGACCGTCGCGTGAACCAAACACGAGCCTATCAAAACATATTGCGCGAGTGTCGCGAATTAATGTCTCAAACTTAAATGCGAATTGTGGACCAGTGGTAAGGGACAGTAACTCGGAGTGGCAGGTGGTCAGAAATAAATCGGCCAAGCCTTATAAACTGATCGGTCAAAGAGGTTGTGCTGTGACTGAGCCTGATGGTAAATTCAGAGCGGCTGATATAAAAGTGCCTCTTTTAATTTCGAACATCAGTAAGGATACAAGTGAAGATGACATTATTAGTTATATAAGGGATAAAACAAGTGAAATTGTATCTTTAAAAATGATAAATATGAAAAAAGTAAAAAAGTATAATGCTTATAGTTATATGTCTCTAAAAGTAAATTAAATTTATTTCTTGATGATAACTTTTGGCCTAATGGTATTACTTTTAGGCGTTTTGTACGCTTTATGTACAAAACGAAGTCAGAAACTTAGTTAAAGTTACCTAATAATAATTTGTGATGTCTTTAGGCCCTAAGTGTGATCTTAAATTCGTTAGTTTCAATTGTAAATCGGCTAAACGTTCGTTAGATGACATCCGTGATATTTGTGAAGTTTCTGATTTAGTAGCTCTTCAGGAAACTTGGCTGCTGCCCCATGATATACCAATGTTAGGAACTATTTCTAAAAATTTTGAATATAGTGGTAACTCTGCTGTGGACACGACTGCGGGTTTATTAGTTGGGAGACCTTACGGGGGAGTTGCTCTTTTTATTGATTATAAAAAGGCATTCGACACCCTGGAACACGAGGTACTACTGCGTGCGATGGATGAATGTGGTATCAGAGGTCCCATCAACCAATGGTTTAAATGCTATTTGCAAAATAGATCCTTATGTACATTGATAGACGGAGTAACAGGGGACGATATAAGCGTGAGTCTTGGAGTACCAACCGGATCGGTTTTCGGTCCAGTTGGGTACATTATGCATGTTAATAGTGTCATTAATGTAATAAAGCATTGTAAAACGGTTATGTATGCAGACGACATGTGCCTAATGTACTCAACCAATAACATGAGTGATGCACAAAAATACATACAGGAGGACTTCGAAAACATTATTAAATGGGCACATGATAACGGTATAATTATAAATTTATCCAAAACAAAGGCTATGTATATAAGTTCACCCCACAGTAACGTATTTAAGCAAGGTAAATTAAACATAAATATAATTGGTCATACACACGAGTGTCTACACCTCAATAAAGCTGGCTGCCAGTGCACAAACATAGATGTAGTAGATAAATACCGATACTTAGGCCTAACAGTAGATAGTAATATGAACTGGAAACTGCACGTCAATGGTGTGTGTAATAAATTGCAATCAATACTGGGTAGATTCTTTCACTTAAGCAATTTCATGAATCGAAAAGTCTTGTACGTACTGTATTATGCACTGGCTGACTCGGTAATCAATTATGGATTGAGCAGTTATGGGCTAACATTCAAAACACAGTTAGATCGTATAAAACATTTACAGATTAGACTACTTAAGTATTTAGTAAGTAAAAAAGTAAAATTACAGTGTAAAAAAAATTATGACAAATTATTTAATATATGTAAAATACTTCCAGTGCATCAAAAGGTAGATTACCTAATTGCTTTAGAACAATATAAAATAAATAAATTTAAACAACCTATAACGCATAAATATCGTACCAGGCAAGTTGAGAAGGGTAAATATGTGATACCACATATAAGAAACTATTATGGTAAGAGAACTATGCAATATTTAACTCCGCTAATATATAATAGAATAGATTTTATAAGAGATACGTCCAAAGACATAAGCACAGTAACATTAAAGAAAAGACTGAAAAATACATTCCTATGAAAAGTATAATGTACTACCTATAATAAGTATTAATTAAAGATAGAGATATTTATTGTAATAAATATACCTAAGTAAAGTATGTATGTAACAAAAAATACATATTAATATATAACAAAAGAGCGCCATTATCGCCAACAAACTGTTGCACAGTTTGGCGATGTTTATTATTATTTTAAATCTGTGTATTTTATATGAATAAAGATTTAAAAAAAAGCTATTTTATGGAGGAAGAGTATTTTTAATAAGGTTATAGTCTTAGAATGTAAAAGTACCCGGCTGGCTGCAATCCGAGCTACATTAGAAGATCGCTCTATTATTGTTTTTACGGTGTATATGCCAACCGACTCTTTAGATAACTTGTCAATTTTTACTGAGGTGTTAGGTGAAATAAGTGCAATTGTCGCGAGCGGAGATGTTGAAAGTATATTTGTATTAGGTGATTTTAATGCTCATCCTAATGAGATGTTCTTTAAAGAACTAAAAAATTTCTGTTCTGATCAGTCATGGGTTTGTGCCGACGTAAAAAAGCTAGGATTGCAGTCCAATACTTACACGTTCGTGAATGAGGTCCACGGATGCAGACGGTGGCTTGATCATTGCGTTGTGTCAATGTCAGCTGCGCAATCCCTTGTTAATGTGAGTGTCATAGAGGATGTTTTTGTGTCAGACCATTTACTGCTACTCATTGAATGCAATTTAAATGTAGTAAGGCCCAAAGTAGTGTTGTCAAGCATACCACGTAGCTCAGTTATATGGGGTGAGAGAAGTGAATCTCAATTAAATAATTACCATGACTTATGTAACAAAAGGCTTCGGAATATAGATTTCCCCAGTGAGTTTACCGAGTGCAGTCATGGTTCATGTAACCTGAATGAGCATAGAGCTGTGTTGGACAGATTCTATGAAAATATTGTACAAATATTGTGTAGCGTGGCTAAGGATACTTGTGGGGAGCGCTGCTATAAATATGATCAGAGAAAACATCTATGTGTCTGGAACAAGCATGTTCGTGCAGCTCATGCGGAGGCCAGGCTTAAGTTCAAAGTTTGGGTTCTATATAATCGACCTACCTCGAGCATTTTTTACGAAGAATAGTACGAGACGCGTAAGATTTTTGAAAGTCACCTGAAATGGTGCCAGAATAATCAGGAACAATTAAAAATGGATATTTTGGCTAAACATAGATTAGCAAAAAAATTTCATAAATTTTCTCAAGCTACAGGAAGGCAAGAGGTTAGGCCTGGTCTCCCAGTGAGTGTGGGCGGGATTAATGACCCTACTGATATAGCTAACACGTTTAGAGATCATTTCAGGGTGCGCTCGCCACTTGGCTCCTCGACCGCGTCTAGTAATACTATGCCCGGTTGCTTAGGGGGTGGACCGCTAGTACATATCACTGCAAAGCAAATTAGGCATATATTAAAGAAGATGACTGGTGGAAAATCTCCAGGGCACGACGGACTCAGTGTTGAATACCTGAGATACGCGGGGGTTCACTTGCCGAGGGTACTGTCTATGTTTTTACACTATGCATAAGTCATTCACACTTGCCACATGACCTAATGAAAACCGTAGTGGTGCCAATTGTGAAGAACAGGACAGGAGATGTCTCGGACATGGGAAACTACCGCCCCATCTCACTAGCAACAACCATTGCTAAGGTACTGGACGGTCTGCTCGACTCTTGCTTGCAAAGTCATTTAAATGTCCACAACGCCCAGTTCGGGTTTCGATCCGGACTATCCACGGAAAGCGCCATCATAAGCGTCAAGCATACCGTCCGTTATTACACTGATCGCGGAACCCCGGTGTATGCCTGTTTCCTCGACCTCTCTAAGGCTTTTGACCTTGTGTCATAAGACTTTCTTTGGAGGAAGCTTGGTGATAGGGGTGTACCGGTTGGAGTTCTGAGTATATTAAAGTATTGGTATGCCAATCAGACCAACCTTGTAAGATGGGCAGACTCTCTTTCGGAATCGTATGTGTTGGAGTGCGGGGTGAGACAGGGGGGATTGACGTCTCCTGGGCTCTTCAACGTATATGTAAACGATCTCATCGTGAGGCTGAGTAGCATGCGTGTTGGGTGTCGGATAGATGGCGTCAGTATAAACAGCATAAGCTACGCAGACGACATGGTGCTGCTTAGCCCCACGGTGGGTGGTCTGAGGGAGATGCTGAATGTCTGTGAGACGTATGCTGCTGGGCACGGAATACATGATCTTTGAGGCTGCTGGTAAATGTCCCAATAATACAACAAATATCACCCTTAATGACGTGAACATCAAACGTGTGACTCAGTTTAAATATCTGGGGCATGTCATCACTAGCAGCCTCAAAGACGATGATGATATTGAAAGGGAGCGAAGGGCTCTCGCGGTTAGAGGTAACATGTTGACTCGCAGATTTTCTCGCTGTACAGAAGAGGTTAAAGTGACGATATTTAAGGCATACTGCCAAAGCATGTACACGAGAAATCTGTGGGTAAAACATACCAAGAAATCGCTAGATACTCTTCGAATCCAGTATAACAATGTCTTCAGGATGATGTTGGGCCTGCCGCGGTTTTGCAGTGCATCGGGAATGTTTGCAGAATACCAAACTGATGGCTCCGATGCCATCATTCGTAAAAAACCGGCCAAGAGCGTGTCGGGCCACGCTCAGTGTAGGGTTCCGTAGTTTCCCGTCCGTCACAATAAGTGTTCCCACTTATGAGTTTAAAGGTGGGTATCCATTATGTTCGCGCTCCAGCAGCGCTCCGCGCTCCTGCAACTGCTCCCGGTATTGGGTACTGTTGTTTCCATCCAAGTTCAAAATGATTTTCCTAGAAAGTCCTTATAAAGTTCTACTTTTCAGATTTTTTTCATATTTTCTAAACTTATGGTTCAAAAGTTAGAGGGGGGACACATTGTTTTTTATTTTTGGAGCGATTATTTCCGAAATTATTGACATTATCAAAAAATAATTTTAGTAAACCCCTATTCATTTTTAAATACCTTTCCAACAATATATCACACGTTAGGGTTGAAATTAAAAAAAAATCACTTCCCACTTTACATATAGGGGGGCTACCCTAATAAAACATTTTTTTCCAATTTTTATTTTATCACTTTGTTGGCGTGATTGATACACATATTGGTACCAAATTTCAGCTTTCTAGTGCTAACGGTCACAGAGATTAAGCGAGGACGGACAGACGGACAGACAGACATGGCGAAACTATAAGGGTTCCTAGTTGACTACGGAACCCTAAAAAACGAACTCCCTGATTAGCAGAGTGAGGAACAGTTCCAATAGCATCCTGAAGACATTAGCAAACCGATTTACTTCTCCAATTTGGAAATGCTTTATGCGAAGAGTGACGATTACGGGAACATACCCTTTCCCCTGATGGTCACTCATAGTAACAAATATAACTGTAGGTAATTAATTTATTATTGTTATTGTAATGCGTATAATTTTTCATCCCAATTAATAAAATACTAACATATTTTGTAAGCCATTTTACTAACACAATATGGATGTACAAGTTGTCCGAAATAAATGATTTGTTATTATTATTAAAAATTACAATACCAGGATTAAAAAGGGACATGGGATATCGTATCGTCGGTAAATAACCTTATATTAATTTTGTTACAATAAAATTATTATATAAATGCATTTTTAAAGTTTCATTTTATAACTCGTTTAGTTACGTTACCAACATTAGACTAGGGCTAGATTCAGACCCTCAAAAATATTGTACATGGTAATTAAAATTATACTATTTAAAAAAATTATATCACGTTTGACGTTTCATATTTCTTTTTTCCTATGTGCCGGGATTTTAACGTCACGCGTCTAGTTTATCTAATACGTTGCGTTTTTTGGCGGTTTTATTTTTATTTCTGTTAATTTAGTCTCAAGAAGTTAGTTTAAGTAAAATTTTGAATATTGGTACCTAATATATTTTATATTCAATAAGGGTAAAAAGAAAACAGTACAAAAGAAACAACACCTACTTAATTGAAACTGAAAATCTGATTTATTAATTCTGTTTTCAAACCGATTGCTTCTGGAGCACAGGGTTTTTATCGTGTTAGCCCTACATTATATTTGTATCACGGATACAACATAAATGCATCGATCGATCACCGATTGACCAGAAAGGGAGCTAATGCTAATTTTATAAAAAACGCAGTATTCATGTAAAATACAGAAATTCTCGATATCGTAGGGTTAATATTATAAAGTAAAAGAACACAATAATAATACAAGTAGGTTGACCTTAAAGTTAATTTATGATATTTTTGATTAGTATTATTGCGATACTACATATTACACACTATGAAATAATGGTACAAATAGGATAATTATACAACGAAATCCGACCCTGGTTACGTTGTGTTATGACGTTTGTATTATGACAGATGTGCTAATTTTTTTGTATGAAGAAGTTATGAGTAAAATATTAAGTAGGGCGTATCCTTCATTTCGAAATTATTGAATTCCTCCCCCTCCCATCCATCATCGGCCAACCAGACGTTCGGCCAGTCTCCACCCTTTCGTTGTTGACATGGTGCACTCGACTCCAGTAGCGCTGTGAACGCAAACGCGTTATTGGAGCAATTCTACCGGTCTTCGAAGCCTGGATGTAGCGATGAGTAGAAAAACTTACCTACAGACTTACACAGATACTTACCGGGCACGGGTGCTTCGGTGATTACATGTGTAAGATCGGACGCGAGGCGACACTGAACTGCTTCCACTGTGGAGGACGGGACCAGGACTCCGCTTCTCACACGCTCGCGGTATTCCCAGCGTGGGAACGGGAGCGGACAATTCTGGTAAACGGCATTAGACAGAACCTCTCCCAGTCAGCAGTCGTGTCAGCGATGCTGAGCAGGAACTCGGAACTTTCTGTGAATCCGTTATGATTCAGAAGGAGGCTTATGAGCGGGGTCGGGAGAGCTGGATCCCGCTCGGAGATGACGTTGCCAAGGCGTTATTCACGGCCCTTTTCTTGAAAACGGTGTTCCCCTACCAGAAACGGGGCCTCCGGGGTTGCAGTCGCTCGGGACGAGGGCCTCAAACGCCTAGTTATGTAACCGTCGAGGAGGACGATGACTCGAAAGTGGTCTCGAGACATCGTGGTAGCACTGCGAGGGTACTGGGGGCAGCAAGTATTGCCCCCGGAACGTACTATGAGTGTAGCAAAGCCAAAATAGAGGGGCTCCGGTTGCGTTCCGAACGGAGATCCCGGGAGCCGATGTATAATTAAAAATAAATAGGGGGTAAAGTATGAAAAAGGCTATTATTAATAAAATAAAGGGTTTTGGGTTTTTTTTTTGGTTTTGTGTTTTTAAGAGGTTTTTTGTGTTTTAGAGGAAAACGGGGAGAAAATTTTTTTAAAAATTATTTTTTTATTTAATTTTTGCTTCTTGTTTTTTTTTTTGGGTTTTTTTTTTTTTTTGGGGGGGTTTTTGGGTTTTCCTCACGAATTTTGCACAGGGCATGTAGTAAAATCAGTACTTAAAATTGCAATGAACAATTTCATAGGTGCCGAGAGTTACAACGGCCTATTACCTACATAAGAGAGACCTATCACGTAGAAAATTTGAACGTGATGTTAATCTAAACATTATCTATTAATACTACATACGCAGTGTATTGCTGCTTTTTGAACAACTAATCCTAACATAAAGCGCTTAACAAAAGTTTGTTAATTAAACTGTACATTAATAATCCCCTTAACTGTCATCAAAGTACGTGAGTACAACATTTCACAATAATCATGCTATTTAAACCTTAATATTAAGTCTTGAACTATTGTATATTACAACACCACTTGTAGATCCTTGAAGAATTGAATTGATTGAATAAGGGTGACAAACGAGCACAATTTCCACCTGATGGTGAGTGGATACTGCAGCTTAGAGACATCTAAATCTATTTTCGGTTAAAAATGGTAATCCAATAATTTTCTACCCCTGAGGATTAAGATGAAATGGCTCTATTCCAGTAAAAAGGGCCTCAGGTTTTGTACACTTACCATAAGAATGACACAGCAGCATTGAGCTACTATTTTACGTTGGTATTTTGTGAGAGAGTGGTCCTTCCCCCGTGGAACTGGCCCATTCGTGCTACAACCACATATGCCTGTAGCATCGCTCTACCACAATTTTGGTATGGTATGTTGTTTCTTCTATCTGTACGAATATTTAATCTTTTTAGTGGTTAATTTAAATATGTGAACATCACCAAAAACTCACTGCTTAATTTTTATTTTATTAAGCTCAAGTGACAAATAAGTTGACATTCCATCTGATGGTAAGTAGTCAATGCAGACCGTGGACACCTTTAACTAACTTAAAACAAATAAGAAGACTACAAATGCATTTTCATTTTTTTGTTTTGAATTCGATCACATTGTCTAGGCAGAGATGGAAAGAGAGGGAGAGAGATTGTCATAGGTGCCACGCTTTGTTGTGGTATCTTAGTTGTAAACCGCAAGTATTTATTTTTTGCATTTCCCAATTTACTTAAAAGAAAACCTAAAAAAAATATAGTGATTTCTTTTATCTACGCGAACACTTTACGTTTAAATAAAACTAGATAAGTTAATACACGCGATAAAATCCGTAAAAACTAGTTTTATTTAAACAAAATATTCTGGATATGACGTTAAATTTGACACCTAAATAACATGCGTAAAATGAGACTCTGGACATCACAATGTTCGTTAGCCGCGTGAATTTGTTTGATTGCAAATACTTGAGTTAATCGCTCGGAACAAACTATCCCGCACAATAACACTACATAAACGTTTAGCCCGCATTTACGTCTAAACTCCATTATACTTTGTAACCGTCACCATTACGCATCTGTAGCCGAATTAGTTTGAAGTGAGCTGCTGGTGTATACGGACAACGTTAGCTACTTACCACCAATGTATCTATTTAAGTTTTATAAAAAGCATACATTCATTAATGCGTTTTTGTGAAATGACATTCAAATTATGTTGCTTTTAAAAGCATTTGATGCATGATTAATCGCCTTAACTAACAAAATCAGGCGTTGCATTGCGGAAATCAATTATATTAAGGATGTTAAAATTAATTTCTTAAGATTCGCGTAATTTATTACGCTTCTCTTATAGCAAATTGATTTTAACATCCCTAATTTAATCGAATTTTAAAAAGAAGGAGGTACACAATTCGACATGTCTTCTTAATCAAACAAACAATATATTATTATTTAACGTACATCAATACACATTAATACAAAAATATGGGGTCATGTCGCTGTGGAAGCAATTTCTTCCATACAAATTAAAATAGTTTTAGTTCAGTTTAAGATGGGCTATTTTCAACTCCACGTCTAGGCGCGTATTTTGAGTTTAGGTAGGAATATTGTGAATTATTCGAACCATGAAATCTCCTCGAAGAAGTTGAACAGTCTTTTGATGTTGCAAGCAACTTCGGGGAGTGATCACGGCGTGCCGAGATGTTTAGCCCTGTGTGCAGCGACCTGCGGACGTGCCAGCAACACGTGAGCCGCCGTTTTCTCCTCCTTCATACATACCCTGCACAGGGGACCTATCTGTAATACCCAGTAAATAAATACACAAAATCCATACAAACTTATTACGCGGTGAATTGTTATACATAACGAATGGAGGGAGATGCTAAAAATTAATTAGCAAATATCCGCGTATAATATAAAAAGTTGTGACTTATCTACTAGTTCGAAGAGCGCCTCTCGCCCTTCGTCCTCCGTCACCACTAACGCCAGCACCACTACTCCCAATAACTTTACACTAAGAAAGACACACCACCGTCGATAATTTGACATGTGTTTAACACTCACACTCAATGAGACAATTTCATTATTTAATTCAGGGCAATTTCTTAATTTTAATCTCCTCTTGATTTTTTTTTCGTTATTTATTGCCACCATTATAAGTGGCTAGCAATTTATTACAAATATAAAATTTTATCAGTAGAGTTGAAGAAAATTTTCTTGTAGAATATGCGGTTCGAAACTACAAACATGAAAGTTTTGTAGGTCACAGCCACACTCTCTAAACTCACTCAAACTGTCACCCAGTGGGAAAATTAGTTTTATGCTCAACTGAATAGGTTTACTTTTTCGTTAAAAGTCTCATGATAAGAGTCAACGTAACTTCGAAAAGAAATATTAAGTCTATAAAATACTTGCATTACACGTTTTTTAAAGAAAAAAAAACTTAAATTCTGAAATATGAGGGTGCAGGAAAATGACCGCCGTTCTGTCCCTGTGTGTTTTTATTGAAGATAACTTTATATGTAATGATTCCGCGTGTTTGTCGCTGAATTCGTCCAAATGACGATTTTAATTAGAAAGAATTATCATTGAATGGATCTCCGGATGGTTAAGATTTACAATTGAACCCATAAATTGACCGGTAGATGGCACTATTGTCACCACTAAGGTATATGCAGCACATTTAATACTGGCGGCTGGCCGGCGATTAACGATCAAAATACCACGTCTTGTATGTATCGTAGGCCTCCATATTTTCCGTCTGACGTAAACGAGATGGCTATACCGTTACTTATTGGAACCATATGATTTTGCTGGCATTTCCCACTGTCGCATCTTACGTCACCCAAGAGGCATGACGTGTTCTCTTACACCGCCACCACACAACAACTTTGTTATTGAATGGTATTTTCCTAATTAAAATATCGAACAACTTTCAGTTTCATTACCCGCTCAGCCGTCCATTCATTACAGTGTATACAATTCCACTGCTGTGGACACGGGTCGATTCTATTGACTGAGTCAATAGGATGATATTGCCGCAGAACGCATACGAGTTGGCAACCGCTTTTTTTTACTATTTGGAGTTGCAATGAGGAAGATGCTGCTGGCCAGCGTTTGTTTTAGTTTCCCCCTGACGACTTTTACATCTATCACGGGAAGATTTGAAATAGTGGGTATTCTTACACTGCCACTGCACGGTTTACACCTACTCTAGACTATGTCACAATCTTCTCAGTTTCATTTCCCCCTCAAAAATGAAAATTCGACTATCAGATATATCTCTCTGCATCACCATTATCATCAAATTAGTCTATCACAAGTCGAATGCTGAACATACGTCTCCAACATAGATTGCCACAAAGTACGGTTCTGAGTCACCGGTATGCATCAAATACCCACACATTCATCAAGTCGTTACTTAATCTCTAACTACCAATGAACCTATAGATATTACAGTAGGTAATACAAGGTGACAGGACTCCTCTTCCGCTCAGGAGTCCGTCTGTATAGGTTCCACACTTTCACCTATTTCCGTCTTCTGTCAGCAGTGCTGTTACTGCTGTGTCCAGGCCTGAACGGAAAAGAGAGAGCCAGTATAATTACAGACAGTGAGGTATTCCATCCTAGTCCTTAGAGGTGACAAGGCATCTGTAATTTTCTTATTTTATTAAAAGTTGACAGCAGGTGCTTATGAGCTGCAGTAACCACTTGCCAAGTAACTTCGTTCATCACTTCAAACTTAAAAAGATACCTAGCATTTACAAAAAAATTTATCTTGCATTTAAGCCTTAGTGTAATGCCTAAGATTAAGCATTTACAGACCACGATTTCAGAAAGCACATAAATCCCTGTTCTATAAATTAACCATAAACTTAATCGCTTCAACAAATGACATTCAAAGCCGTAAAATGTCGAAGCGAAATATAAATTGTGTTAGCTGTTTTGCATAATCGTGTTCAGAGGAATAAGTGCAAGTAAGAGTTTATGTTAATTCAGCGATCCATCTTGCTTAAACTTTGCGGCAGTTTAGTTGTTCAAACGAACGTCGGCGATGGAACCGCAGCCTGTATTAGAGCTGCGTAAGCCGGCTGCTTGTATCTTCAGAAGTATTTATGCTTTGCGACAGCTCACGATAAAACTCCACGTTTATTTTGTTCTCTCCTGGATGCTGCTATTGCCCTAATTTACGTAAATAAGAAGCATGACGACAGTCTAGTCTAATGAGGGAACGCTTATGTTTGCTTATGAAAAAAAAATACTTTTTAATTAGGTTTACATACAACCGACTTTATTTTAGAATACAACAAACTATAATACAGTCCACTTGATCATAAGTGGGTGTTGTTGCCCATAGACTTCTACATTTATCCTTGATTAAGAATCAAAACATAGATGCGATATCACCCGTGAGGACTAAGATGGAATGCATCGTTTCCAGTAAAAGGGTCTCTGGATCTCTATATTCACCATACGAAATACAGCAGCTCTTTTACGCTGGTGTTCTGTGAGAGCGTGGTACTACCTTCGACTACTCGTGGTCGAGCCGACCCCCTTCGTGCTACAATCATAATATGGCTGCAGCATGGCTCTACCACGTTTATGTATATTCATATATTTATTTTATATAACCATTACTAATAGACGTATATAGCGTTCGGACGTACAGTAGATAGAGTACAATGAACAGCAAAAGTATTACCAAACACAGCCGAACGTTCAGACGTACGTAGAGTATAACTGGTACATAATGTTAGATTATTAAGTTTAAATATTTCTTTTTATGTCAAGTTTCTAAACGATTAATCGTCATTTTAAGTTATTCTTTTATTATCTAGACTATGCTATTTCTTATATAAAAATAGTTGAGACCCAATTTTTCTGTGAGTGTAGGTTCGCAAACTGACATTTCAGAAATA
Organism: Parnassius apollo; assembly: GCA_907164705.1. NCBI lineage: Eukaryota > Metazoa > Arthropoda > Insecta > Lepidoptera > Papilionidae > Parnassius > Parnassius apollo. The sequence goes on along the minus strand of CAJQZP010000095.1, from coordinate 1,144,965 downwards.
ATTTGGTGACACTGTAAGCAACGTTGAAGTATGTTTTATGAATATGACATTTTGATCTCTGTTTAGTGCCTAATGTGTGGATGATTTGATGAATTTTTGTGAATATGGATGTTAAGATTTTAATGAGGTTCCATTTGAGTTTTATAATATAATTACATAATGTAATGACTTTATTGCCATATGAAATCATTAATAAAACATAAATATTGTGTATGTGTATGTACCTACATTTGAGGGATAATCACTTAACATCAGGTGAGCCGCATGCTCGTTTGCCCCCTCTTCTATAAAAAAAAAATAAAAAATAGGGATCATCAAGGATCTTATTCTGACCGTGACCAGTAGCTTGTCGTTATGTAAATATAAATAATGTTACATACATACATATACATAAACACTCACGCCTGTCACCCAGAGGGGTAGGCAGAGACTACAGACTTCCATTTGGCACGATCCTGACACACCTCTCTCGCCTCCTTCACATCCATACACCTACGCATACATGCTCGTCGGTTAAGAGTACTCCTAATTTGGCCCGTTTTCAATAAATCGCCAATTTGGTCGATAAATTTTCGCCTAGGACGTCCCTTTCCGACTCTGCCATTCACTTTTGCAACATAAATTTTCTTCGTCACTCTTTCCTCATTCATTCTTTCCACATGAGCAAACCATCGAAGCATTCCTTTCTTAATCCTGGTCACAACATCATCTTGCAAACCACACTCTTCTCTTATTACACAATTTCTTACCCTATCGTTCAGATTCAGCCCTAACATACTCCTTAACGACTGCATTTCTACTGCGTTCTTCTCTCTCTCGTGCTTCTTCTGCCACACCCAACTTTCACTACCATACGTTAAAGTAGGGACTAACACAGCATTGTGAATTGCCATACGTGCCTTTTTTGACACATTTTGGCTCTTCACAATAGAGTGCAGGGCCCCATTTACTCTATTTCCCTCATTCACTCGTCGTTCTACAACCTTATCATATCTCCCATCCCTGCTAAATACGCAGCCCATATATACAAACTCATCTACTTGCTCGATCAACTCCCCTTCTATTTTTATTTCACAAATCGTTTTACTTTCTTCTCTTTCAAAAACCATAACCTTCGTCTTACTTGCGTTCACTTTCATACCCCTTTCTTTTAATGATCTGTTCATTAATGTAACCATCATTTGCAACTCGGCCGCCGACGACGCAAGGATAACTTGATCATCGGCGTACAAAAGGCATTTGACGATTAACTCTGGGTGAGTTAACCCATTTTTAATCCGCATTCTTCAACTTTCAAATTTTGCAAACAACTGTCCATGCATAGGTTGAATAGCCACGGGGAAGCCACACAGCCCTGTCTGACACCTTTATGGATGTCAAACCAGTCCGAGTAGACCCTGTTGATCCTAACACAAGCACTAAAGTAAAAAAGAAAGCACCTATAAAGAGACTCCGATGCCTGTATCAAGCCAGCGCTCAACCCAAATGAGTTCAGTGTTTGCCATTGCACATCCCTATCCACTCTGTCATAGGCCTTTTCCAAGTCCATGAACGCACAAAAAACCTTTTGGTTTTTGGCCAAAAACTTCTCCGCGATCATGCGCATGGAAAAGACTTGATCTGTACATCCCATTCCCTTTCTAAATCCCGCTTGCACATCCCAAATTTTTCCATCAGTTTCTTTCATGACCCTTTCAATCAGTACCTAAGCATTCAGTTTTCCCACAATGCTAAGAAGGCTGATGCCACGGTAGTTTTTACAGTCCTGCTGCGACCCTTTTCCTTTACATACTGGGACTATCACGGCTTTGCACCAGTCTACCGGTACCCGCTTCAGTTCCCAGCATAAATTAAACAAGGTGTGCAGCAGGCCTGCCACGACTTGCTCTCCAGCCCTTAGCATTTCGAGTGAAACTCTATCATATCCGGCAACCTTACCTGCTTTCATGCTTTTCATTGCTTTCATTATTTCATCTATACTTATCTCGCTACCTCTTTCCTCTTCTTTCGGAGTTTCTACTTCACTTAGTACACACGTTGTCTCCTCACTCATAAACACGCTTTCAAAATATTCCTTCATTAAACTCAAAACTTTATCATTCAGAATATAGCCATTCTCGTCTCTTATAGCATTCATCATAGGCTGTTTTGAATGTCCCCTGGCAGTTCTTTTAAGTTTCCAGAACATTTTAATATTTGCCTGGAAATTATCCGATATTCTTCTATCATTCTTATCCGTCCTTTCTTGCTTTTTTCTTTTAACTACTTCTTTTACTCTCTTATTAAGATGTCTAAAGACTGCCTTTTTTCTTTCAATATCATCATTCGTACCGCTAGAACTACCAGCCTTTGTTGCTAGTAAATCTAGCCATGCTCTCTTCTTTGCTTCAAATTCCATACGTATCTCATCATCCCACCATAACGTATTATTTTTCCTTTCATTCTTTCTCTTACTAACAGCACATACTTCGGTAGCTGCATCCACGAAACCTTTCTTTACGTTTTGCCATACATTTTCCAAGTGTAACTTCTTCATACATAATTCATCCAAACCACTTATATTTTCTTTCAGTCTACATTTGAACTTGTTTTTCTCACCTTCATCTTGTAAGCTTTCTGTTCTAATACACTGTAACGCAGTGCTAGACACAGATACTCGATGGCACCAACGCCTGAATAGACCACTAATACGGCATAAAACCAAATAATGATCCGTTCCTACGTTAGAACCCCGGTAAACCCTTGTATCTACCACTGCGCCCCTCAATCTTTCATCCACAATTATGAAATCTATCATGCTTCTATCGTCACCTCTTTCCCAAGTATACATGTGAATCCTCTTGTGGCGAAAGCAAGTGTTCGTCACAAAAAGATTCTTTTCCATACATACGGTGAGGAGACTTTCACCATTCTCATTTATACTTTCATCACCAAACGTTCCCAATATCCTTTCATAACCAAGCCTCCTCACCCCAACCCTTCCATTAAAATCTCCTAGCATAATAATATTTTCATTTCCCTTACACTTCGTTAACACCATCCTTACCATTTCCCAAAACTGCTCTCGGATATAAGTGGGCTTAGACATGTCCGGGGCGTAGACCCCTATCACAAACAACTTCTTTAAGCCCACTTTCATTCGTATCCATAGCAGTCTTGGGCTTACACATTCATACTCTTTCACACATTGGCCCATTCTTTCTGAGAGGATGATACCTACTCCCTGGCATGCCCACTCGATCTCGTCTACACCAGACCAGTATGCGGTATACATGCCACGTGTAGTGACATCCTTCCCCTTCTTTTAGTCTCAATTACACATAACAAATCTATTCCTCTATCATACATCATATCATATCGCATACTTCATCTATTGTATCATTCATTGCCCCTTATAAATTCAACGTAGCCAGACGGGCCTCTGCAATCCACTTTTCGCCTCTCCGGGAGGCAGAACGTGACGGGTGGCGAACCTCGTCGCCGGTTTCCCTCCCGGAGATTCTTCGCACTCCTGCCCCATTAAAGGGGCGCCGGGAACTCGGGGCCATTTCTTTTATATGGTTCCTCATGGTGATTATTATATATAATAGCATAAATAATGTTATTAATGATAAATCACTTTGTTCTTATGTTGTACATAAACCGACACTGAGTCCGCCGGAATCTGGTATCGCTTTCCAAGACTATAACAGTTCGACAGAGACATATCATGAAGTTGGCAACTTGGGAGACCAGGAGACCGAAGCATCCTGTGCGTGCACGCGGTATCTTTTTAAAATAGGGTAGAGGCCGATACACCCTGTGTGTGTACGCGGTAGCCACCAATTTAAAGTAAATAGACAGTGGCCGATACACCCTGTGTGTGTACGCGGTAGCCCACCAAATTAAAGTAAATAGACAGATGCCGATACACCATGTGTGTGTACGCGGTAGCCCACCAATTTAAGGTAAATAGACAGAGGCCGATACACCCTGTGCTGTACGCGGTAGCCCACCAATTTAAAGTAAATAGACACAGGCCGATACACCCTGTGTGTGTACGCGGTAGCCCACCAATTTAAAGTAAATAGACAGAGGCCGATACACCCTGTGTGTGTACGCGGTAGCCCACCAATTTAAACTACATAGACAGTGGCCGATACACCCTGTGCCTGTACGCGGTAGCCCACCAATTTAAAGTAAATAGACAGAGGCCGATACACCCTGTGTATGTACGCGGTAATCCACCAATTTAAAGTAAATAGACAGAGGCCGATACACCCTATGTGTGTACGCGGTAGCCCACCAATTTAAAGTAAATAGACAGGAGCCGATACATCCCGTATGTGTGTGTACGCGGTAGCCCACCAATTTAAAGTAAATAGACAGTGGCCGATACACCCTGTACGTGTACGCGGTAGCCCACCAATTTAAAGTAAATAGACAGAGGCCGATACACCCTGTGTGTACGAGGTAGCCCACCAATTTAAAGTAAATAGACAGTGGCCGATACAACCTGTGTGTGTGTACGTGGTAGCCCACCAATTTAAAGTAAATAGACAGCGGCCGATATACCCTGTGAGTGTACGCGGTAGCCCACCAATTTAAAGTAAATAGACAGAGGCCGATACACCCCGTGTGTATACGCGGTAGCCCACCAATTTAAAGTAAATACACAGAGGCCGATACACCCTGTACGTTTACGCGGTAGCCCACCAATTTAAAGTAAATAGACAGAGGCCGATACAACCCGTGTGTATACGCGGTAGCCCACCAATTTAAAGTAAATAGACAGAGGCCGATACACCCTGTGCGTTTACGCGGTAGCCCACCAATTTAAAGTAAATAGACAGAGGCCGATACACCCTGTGTGTGTACGTGGTAGCCAACCAATTTAAAGTAAATAGACAGTGGCCGATACACCCTGTGCATGTACGCGGTAGCCCACCAATTTAAAGTAAATAGACAGAGGCCGATACACCCTATGTGTGTACGCGGTAGCCCACCAATTTAAAGTAAATAGACAGAAGCCGATACATCCTGTGTGTGTGTACGCGGTAGCCCACCAATTTAAAGTAAATAGACAGAGGCCGATACATTCTGTGTGTTTACGCGGTAGCCCACCAATTTAAAGTAAAAAGACAGAGGCCGATACACCCTATGTGTGTACGCGGTAGCCCACCAATTTAAAGTAAATAGACAGAAGCCGATACATCCTGTATGTGTGTGTACGCGGTAGCCCACCAATTTAAAGTAAATAGACAGAGGCCGATACATTCTGTGTGTGTACGCGGTAGCCCACCAATTTAAAGTAAATAGACAGAGGCCGATACACCCTATGTGTGTACGCGGTAGCCCACCAATTTAAAGTAAATAGACAGAAGCCGATACATCCTGTACGTGTGTGCACGCGGTAGCCCACCAATTTAAAGTAAATAGACAGAGGCCGATACACCCCGTGTGTGTACGCGGTAGCCCACCAATTTAAAGTAAATACACAGAGGCCGATACACCCTGTGCGTTTACGCGGTAGCCCACCAATTCAAAGTAAATAGACAGAGGCCGATACACCCTGTGTGTGTACGTGGTAGCCAACCAATTTAAAGTAAGTAGACAGTGGCCGATACACCCTGTGCGTGTACGCGGTAGCCCACCAATTTAAAGTAAATAGACAGAGGCCGATACATTCTGTGTGTGTACGCGGTAGCCCACCAATTTAAAGTAAATAGATAGAGGCCGATACACCCTATGTGTGTACGCGGTAGCCCACCAATTTAAAGTAAATAGACAGAGGCCGATACATCCTGTATGTGTGTGTACGCGGTAGCCCACCAATTTAAAGTAAATAGACAGTGGCCGATACACCCTGTGCGTGTACGCGGTAGCCCACCAATTTAAAGTAAATAGACAGAGGCCGATACACCCTGTGTGTACGAGGTAGCCCACCAATTTAAAGTAAATAGACAGTGGCCGATACACCCTGTGTGTGTGTACGCGGTAGCCCACCAATTTAAAGTAAATGGACAGCGGCCGATACAACCCGTGTGTATACGCGGTAACCCACCAATTTAAAGTAAATACACAGAGGCCGATACACCCTGTGTGTACGAGGTAGCCCACCAATTTAAAGTAAATAGACAGAGGCCGATACACCCTGTACGTTTACGCGGTAGCCCACCAATTTAAAGTAAATAGACAGAGGCCGATACAACCCGTGTGTGTACGCGGTAGCCCACCAATTTAAAGTAAATAGACAGAGGCCGATACACCCTGTGTGTACGAGGTAGCCCACCAATTTAAAGTAAATACACAGAGGCCGATACACCCTGTGCGTTTACGCGGTAGCCCACCAATTTAAAGTAAATAGACAGAGGCCGATACACCCCGTGTGTGTACGCGGTAGCCCACCAATTTAAAGTAAATAGACAGAGGCCGATACACCCTGTGTGTGTACGCGGTAGCCCACCAATTTAAAGTAAATAGACAGAGGCCGATACACCCTGTGTGTGTACGCGGTAGCCCACCAATTTAAAGTAAATAGACAGAGGCCGATACACCCTGTGTGTGTACGCGGTAGCCCACCAATTCTAAGTAAATAGACAGAGGCCGATACACCCTGTGTGTGTACGCGGTAGCCCTCCAATTTAAAGTAAATAGACAGAGGCCGATACACCCTGTGTGTGTACGCGGTAGCCCACCAATTTAAAGTAAATACACAGAGGCCGATACACCCTGTGTGTGTACGCGGTAGCCCACCAATTTAAAGTAAATAGACAGAGGCCGATACACCCTGTGTGTGTACGCGGTAGCCCACCAATTTAAGGTAAATAGACAGAGGCCGATACACCCTGTGTGTGTACGCGGTAGCCCACCAATTTAAAGTAAATAGACAGAGGCCGATACACCCTGTGTGTGTACGCGGTAGCCCACCAATTTAAAGTAAATAGACAGTGGCCGATACACCCTGTGCGTGTACGCGGTAGCCCACCAATTTAAAGTAAATTGACAGAGGCCGATACACCGTGTGTGTGTACGCGGTAGCCCACCAATTTAAAGTAAATAGACAGTGGCCGATACACCCTGTGCGTGTACGCGGTAGCCCACCAATTTAAAGTAAATAGACAGAGGCCGATACACCCTGTGTGTGTACGCGGTAGCCCACCAATTTAAAGTAAATAGACAGTGGCCGATACACCCTGTGCGTGTACGCGGTAGCCCACCAATTTAAAGTAAATAGACAGAGGCCAATACACCCTGTGTGTGTACGCGGTAGCCCACCAATTTAAAGTAAATAGACAGAGGCCGATACACCCTGTGTGTGTACGCGGTAGCCCACCAATTTAAAGTAAATAGACAGAGGCCGATACATCCTGTGTGTGTACGCGGTAGCCCACCAATTTAAAGTAAATAGACAGTGGCCGATACACCCTGTGCGTGTACGTGGTAGCCCACCAATTTAAAGTAAATAGACAGAGGCCGATATACCCCGTGTGTATACGCGGTAGCCCACCAATTTAAGGAAAATAGATATAGGCCGATACAACCTGTGTGTGTACGCGGTAGCCCACCAATTCAAAGTAAATAGACAGAGGCCGATACACCCTGTGTGTGTACGTGGTAGCCCACCAATTTAAAGTAAATAGACAGTGGCCGATACACCCTGTGCGTGTACGCGGTAGCCCACCAATTTAAAGTAAATACACAGAGGCCGATACACCCTGTGTGTGTACGCGGTAGCCCACCAATTTAAAGTAAATAGACAGAGGCCGATACACCCTGTGTGTGTACGCGGTAGCCCACCAATTTAAGGTAAATAGACAGAGGCCGATACAGCCTGTGTGTGTACGCGGTAGCCCACCAATTTTAAGTAAATAGCCAGAGGCCGATACACCCTGTGTGTGTACGCGGTAGCCCACCAATTTAAACTAAATAGACAGAGGCCGATACACCCTGTGCGTGTACGCGGTAGCCCACCAATTTAAAGTAAATAGACAGAGGCCGATACACCGTGTGTGTGTACGCGGTAGCCCACCAATTTAAAGTAAATAGACAGTGGCCGATACACCCTGTGTGTGTACGCGGTAGCCCACCAATTTAAAGTAAATAGACACAGGCCAATACACCCTGTGTGTGTACGCGGTAGCCCACCAATTTAAAGTAAATAGACAGTGGCCGATACACCCTGTGCGTGTACGCGGTAGCCCACCAATTTAAAGTAAATAGACAGAGGCCGATACACCCTGTGTGTGTACGCGGTAGCCCACCAATTTAAAGTAAATAGACAGAGGCCGATACACCCTGTATGTGTGTGTACGCGGTAGCCCACCAATTTAAAGTAAATATACAGTGGCCGATACACCCTGTGCGTGTACGCGGTAGCCCACCAATTTAAAGTAAATAGACAGAGGCCGATACACCCTGTGTGTGTACGCGGTAGCCCACCAATTTAAAGTAAATAGACAGTGGCCGATACACCCTGTGTGTGTGTACGTGGTAGCCCACCAATTTAAAGTAAATAGACAGTAGCCGATACAACCCGTACGTGTACGCGGTAGCCCACCAATTTAAAGTAAATACACAGAGGCCGATACATCCTGTGTGTGTACGTGGTAGCCCACCAATTTAAAGTAAATAGACAGTGGCCGATACACCCTGTGCGTGTACGCGGTAGCCCACCAATTTAAAGTAAATAGACAGTGGCCGATACATCCTGTGTGTGTACGCGGTAGCCCACCAATTTAAAGTAAATTGACAGAGGCCGATACTCATACATATCCACTACCCCATATCTTCCCGTGGGTGTCGTAAGAGGCGACAGAGGGACACAGAAAGGAGATGGGCAGCAGCATCTTCCTAATAAGAACAATAACATGATAAAAAACTGCGGTTGCCAACCCGCTCGCCAAGCGTGGCAACTATGGCAAATATCCCCCCATGAGCAACGACACAAATAAACGGCCCCCAGTCCCCGGCGGCCCCGCTATTCCTGGCTACGGTGGCGACCATGGTAACGGCAGGGCAGGGGGTGCTAAGAATCTCCGGTGGAGGTTCGGTTGCCACCTACGACGACTCGACCTGGCAACGTATAACGCACGCACCCTGAGGACTGACGAGAAGATACTGGAGCTGGAAGAAGAGGTAGACAAGTTGTGCTGGCATATTATTGGATTATCTGAGGTCCGAAGAGAGGGGGAGGACACGGTAATCCTCGAGTCCGGCAACTTGTTCTATCACCGGGAGGGCGACCATTTGTCCCAAGGAGGTGTCGGATTTATCGTCCACAATTCTCTCGTTAACAACGTTGTAAAGATTGGGAGTGTGTCGTCGAGGGTCGCGTACCTGATACTCAGAATCACGAAACGGTATTCGCTGAAGGTCATACAGGTCTACGCACCAATCTCGGCACACCCCGATGAGGAGGTGGAGGAAATGTGTGAGGATATTTCTAGAGCCATGCATTCCTTCAAAACCCACTACACGGTGTTGATGGGAGACTTCAACGCAAAACCAGGCACAAGAGAAGGCGGTGAGCTGAAGTTAGGAGTAGGGCAACGGAACCGTAGGGGCCAGCAGCTGGCTCACTTTATGGAGAAAGAGGGACTCTTTATGATGAACTCTTTCTTCCAGAAGCGGCCCCACAGGAAGTGGACCTGGTCGAGGCCCGACGGTTCGACAAAAAATGAGATTGACTTCATTATGACGACCAGACGCCAACTGTTCAGTGATGTCTCAGTGATCGCTAGGGTGAAAACCGGCAGCGATCACCGAATGGTTAGAGACACACTGAACCTAAACGTTAAGTTGGAGAGGTCTCGTCTAATGAAGTCAACGCTCCGTCCCCCTCGTGCTCTGATCAAGAATCCCGAGATTTTTCAGCTCTAGTTACGTAACAGCTTTCAGTGCCTAGAAGATTGCAATGCAGTGGACGATATGAATGACAAGCTCGTGGAAACTGTCCATGTGGTCGGAGCTAAGTTCTGCAAGACCCGCCGCAGAAGAACACAAAAACTCTCCGATCACACTCTTAATCTCATGGCTGTTAGACGGGAGATGAGGCTGCAATCGTCAACAGATTTGACAGCATACAGGCAACTGAACAGACAGATCTCCAAATGCATGCGGCAAGACTTACGCAACTTCAATATTGCTAGTATTAAAGAAGCGATCGAGCGGAACCAGGGCTCCAAAGTCTTTGCCAGAGATCTGTCTGCCAGAAAGAGCCAACTGTCAAAGCTGAAGACTGAGTGTGGCAGCATCGTTTCCGGGACACCTGAGATTTTGAGTGAGATTGAGAGGTTCTATGGGCAGCTGTACACATCATCGTTGGAGCCACACGCAAGTGTGAGTAACGATACAAGAGCAAGTCTTACCCGACACTATTCCGATGATATCCCGGACGTCAGTCTGAGCGAGATTAGAGTGGCTCTCCAGCACCTTAAAAACGGCAGGGCCCCCGGGCGAGGATGGAATTACAGCGTACATAAATGAGCTTCTGAAAGCGGGTGGAACACCGGTACTTGAAGTCCTTCAGAAGCTCTTCAATTCCGTCTTCCATGGTGGCACTACTCCGGAGGCGTGGAGCAGAAGTGCGGTGGTCTTGTTCTTTAAGAAAGGCTCTTGAAGAACTACAGACCGTTTTCCCTTCTGAGCCGCGTCTACGTGCTGTTTTCGAGAGTCATTACGAATCGTCTCGCACGTAGACTCGACGACTTCCAGCCTCCCGAACAAGCCGGTTTCCGAAAAGGCTTCAGTACCATAGACCACATACATACCCTGCGGCAGATTGTACAGAAGACTGAAGAGTACAATCTGCCACTTTGCCTGGCGTATGTGGACTATGAGAAAGCCTTTGATTCCGTCGAAATTTGGGCGGTGCTACAGTCCCTTCAGCGGTGCCAAGTTGACTGTCGGTATATCGAAGTGCTGGAGTGTTTGTACAGTAGAGCTACGATGGCTATCTGAGTACAGAACCAGAGCTCGAAACCTATCCTACTGCAGAGAGGTGTAAAACAGGGTGACGTTATAGCCCCGAAACTCTTCACCGCTGCGTTGGAAGACGTTTTCAAGCTACTGGACTGGGAAGGATACGGGTTTAACATCAATGGCGAGTACATCACTCACCTTCGATTTTCCGACGATAAGTCTTTATGGCAGAATCGCTGGAGGACCTTAGCACTATGCTCAATGACCTCAATGGTGTCTCCCAACGGATAGGTCTTAAGATGAACATGGACAAAACAAAGATTATGTTCAATGTCCATGTCACACCTATGCCGGTAGTTGTGGGGAGCACTATGCTCGAAGTTGTTGACGAGTACGTTTACCTGGGACAAATAGTCCGACTAGGTAAGTCCAACTTCGACCGAGAGGTCAATCGACGGATTCAACTCGGCTGGGCAGCGTTCGGGAAATTACGACGCATCTTCTCGTCAGGTATACCTCAATCTCTGAAAACTAAAGTGTACAACCAGTGCGTGTTGCCAGTGATGACTTACGGATCAGAGACGTGGTCCTTCACTGCTGGCCGTATGAGGACGCTCAAGGTCGCTCAGCGAGCTATGGAGAGGGCTATGCTCGGAGTTTCTCTGCGTGATAGACTCAAAAATGAGGATATCCGCAGTAAAACCAGAGTGACCGACATAGCCCAACGGATTAGTAAGCTAAAGTGGCAATGGGCCGGCCATATAGCTCGAAGAACCGATAACCGATGGGGAAGAAAGGTTCACGAGTGGCAGCCTCGTACCGGTAGGCGCAGTGTAGGGCGACCCCCCACTATGATGAGGAGTGACGACCTGGTAAGACATGCAGGAAGTCGATGGTTGCAGGTGGCTCAGGACCGTGCTTTGTGGCGTTACTTGGGGGGAGGCCTATGTTCAGCAGTGGACTTGTGAAGGTGTAATGATGATGATGATGATAATGATAACTTATATGTGAAGGACATTCCGTCAGAGTGCTGTGGTAGTGCCAAATTATGAATTATGCCATATTAAATCCTTTTCCTGTGTTTTAATAATAGTATCACAATTGTAATGGATACTACTGTTAAGTTTCCTGGTTATAGTTATGTCTTAGCTACATATAGAATTGAATAAGGGCATTCAATTAATAAGTTAGGACGGCCGAATTGACAATTTATTTGGTAGTAAAAACAAGTATACAGTTTTTTTTTCTTAGCAGATGAAATTTCATATTAATTGTCAATTGTACTTTGGTAAAAACATTTATATTGTATTTATAATTTATTTAAAAAAAGTGTGTAAACTCACATAACATGATATCAGACTGCCTGTGGACAGGCAGGAAAATCAGTATGGCCGGTTGTTAGATTATTAAGTATAAATATTTCTTTTTATGTCAAGTTTCTAAACGATTAATCGTCATTTTAAGATATTCTTTTATTATCTAGATTACGCTATTTCCTATATAAAAATAGTTGAGACTCAATTTTAATTTCTAACGTTTAAGAATTATAAAAAATATCTTCCTTACTAATAATCAATATTTTACAAATAATTATATTCACATAATTAATTACTGAAATAAAAAAGTACTTATGTTTCAAATGTTATTGTAACTAGGAAACTAGCAAGACTGAATAAGTGACGAAGCCTGATTTGTTAAAATTGATTAAATAATTAAAAAGACATCCAGACCTATTAATTTTATAATAATGAACAGAACTAGCTAAACTGATGTTTCTTTAATATTTTTTGTTGAACCGCCACCGATCCTATTTACATAAGTACTTTAATAACAATTGTTATCAATTTGGCGCTAAATAAATATTATTATTATTACAAAATTTACAACAAGTTGTTCATTTTGTTATTTTATCATCCGTTTACCATCAAATTTTAACAGTAGAAGATATTTGGGTCGTCGTTGAAAAAGGTTAGAACCCCTGCAAAGTAAGGTGTGTAGTCACTAGTCAGGCGTGCTAAGCGAAGTGGAATGAAACAAGCTTTATATAAAGTCAAAAAAACTATCAATTCATTTAACTAATATTCCCTTTGACTACTTGCCAACCGACTTCAAAAAGGAGGAGGTTCTCAATTCGAGTGGGGTTTTTTGTACGTATGTTACGCGATATCATCACAGATTGTGAACCAATTTTAACAAATCTTTTTTATTTTTTATAAAAAAGTGACACAGTCCACCCGAAAGTGAAATGGCTGTAGTAAGTCAGTACTTGATTATTCAAGATGTGAATGCACTGCCACCCCTGTCGACTAAGATACTAAGGTTTTCTGTGTCCTCCTTACGAAATATATCAGCGTTAAGCTGCTATTTCACGCTACCTAGTATTCTGCTAGAGCGTAATCCTTTCCCGATCGAGCCGATCCATTCGTGCTGCAACCATAATATAGCAATATACGGCCCTATATATTTTTTTGTAAATTAAAAAACTTTGCTTAATTTTATATAATGCAATATCTTAACACTCCATTAGTCGCGCCCCTGTTTGGGACGCGAGTGGTCGCGCGCTCTACATATGTAGAACTATTTCGTGTAAAGATTTTACAGGAACAATAAACAAATATAAAAATACTTCAATATCATATGAAAACAAACTTTAATAAGAAACTAAAATAGATGAAACATAACTGTTACCATTTATTAGACACTTAATATCAGACTTCTTGTGAATTTTGAGAAAAATCAATGATTTTTTGGCATCAAACCTTCTCAGTCTCCTTTTTTTACTCGCTCATATCTTCCACACAGTCTTTATCATTTTTACAACAGTCAAGGCATTGAAGAACTTGATGTTTAGGACGAATCAACTTTTTATAGGTGTCACATTGTTTTCTAGTGGACTTGTTGCGCGCTCTGCCACAAAAGGAACATTTCCCGACTTGACCAGTATTGGGGAGTTGTGCTGGGCATGGTTGTAATTCCGATGGCTCTTTCATGCCCAAAAGCATTTTCCCTTTCATTTTCAATGATTTTGGAATACTTTCAATATTTATTCTGCGTTGTACGCATGGCGCGACTAGGTGAAAACCAAGTTCATATAAAAAATTCTTCCTGGCCTCATTTCTGTAGTCCTTGTTTATAGTATGTACAATATAACTGTGTATAGCACTTATATTCATTAAATTAAAAAAAAAAATGGTAAGTGGCCATCGCCTAAAGTTTTTAGAAATGTCATAAATACTACAAATTTTGTCTACAATGTCCACGCCATATTTGGTATTGTTGTAAAAAGTTATTATTTCCGGCTTACGTTTCTCTGCTGTTTGTAAATCGATATAATCATCATAGTGCATAGTTGAGTATATAAGCACTACTTTCTTTGATTTTGGCATGTAAAATACTAAAGTACCTTGTTTTTGAAAGCCAAAAATTGACCTCATTTCGATTCCGTTTCTTGTGATTTTGAAGTCTGGGAATTTGTGGCTTATTTTTCTCCACAGTGCCTACGAAAGTAATTTTGCTATCTAAGATTTCTAAGCATTGAGGTATATTCGTGAATCAATTGTGCATTGTGACGTTATAACCTAAACCATCCAATGGGGTAAGCATTCGTTGCACAATGTCCACAACTTTATTTGGTTGTGCATAATGACCATCTGGCTGAGCACCTGCGTATATTTCCATATGGTAGGCATAAGGTACCTTTGTATCCGTTGGTAAAAATATGTTTATCCCATACTTTGCTGGTTGCTTCATCAGTAATAACTTCTTCCAACCATTTCAAAATATGTGCCATTATTGTGCGAAATATAGTTCCTTCGGTTAAAAATAATATTATCAAACAAAAAAATTCATAATAACAATATTTATACATAATATATACACTTACATAAAATAAAAACGTTAGGTAAACTTCCGACAAAAATAATCACGCGAGTGCTCGCGCGCTCTACTATTGTAGAATTTTAGTTTTGGTGCGAAATTTCTAATAAGTGCGATCGCGCAGTTTTCCGAAAGGGTACTAATTGTGATCACCAGCTAGTAATAGAGGAATACTATGAGTGTATGCGTTAGACACCCACAATTAATATTAAAATTCCACGAAATGCATGCCTGTTCTACAATAGTAGAACGCGCGACTAATGGAGTGTTAATACAGTGCGGTGTAATAATTGTTGAAAAGGACCAAGGTTCGGGGTCCTCTCAATCCGGCCGCGAAGGACCAATTGAAAAGGAACTCAACTTATTCAAACTAAGAAACAGAAGGGAGGAATCGAGGCTTCTCTCGATCCGGCCTCCTATAACGCCTACGTTGGGTTCGGGAACAACGTATGTGATCTCCGCAACGGAGTAACACACAAGGGCGATAACCTCTTCCTTTTCAGCAAGTAGGTTCAGACGGGGATTACGGGTCTTCCGAAGTCGTCCCGGTCCCGACGCCTTAATTCTTCGATGTGGACTGTATAACTTAAGGGATGAGTTTCTTGGGAATAAAACAGCAATTATCTTCAAACCGTTCCGTGAGAGAGTAATCACTTTTCCCTATCACTTCCCTACACTTTTTCTTTCTTCTTCTTATTGACTGCTGGTAAGATCCCCGAACTTCCCGAACGAATTGCAATAAAACCCGTTCACTAAGCTACCCCAGAGCTATACGCGAAAGTGAGCCGCGCCATTCGCGCGCTTGCGCAACTCAATTACATGAATTTGTTCTATTACTCTCTCACGTTTTACTTAATTTCTTTATTTCCATAAGTCTTACATCAATACAATTTATCCGCATAGATAGCACAAAACAATATCTACACTACGATATACATTACACTTTCATATCACGAAAAACCTTTTATTTATTAAATGAAATATGCCTATTTTAATCACAAGTGCAAAGTCAAAATATCTTAAATATTTAACACAGAAAGTTAAAACAATGTTTCCCACTTGAATTTATACATAAGTTAACTAATACAATAGTTTAATTTACATTTTCTCTATTTATTTCACTATTAAAACACTTTTAAATTTCTTATACAAAACTATCATTATTTCACTTATACACAGGAATTTTCACATAAAAATAACACAGAATTCACCTTTTTTAGCACACTTTTTAGCACAGTTTTACAAGTCATTTTTACATAAATTGCTGAAATTACAAACATTTAAATTTTTACATATTCGGCCTCCTAAGGGCGTGGCCTAGCGTGCGTCTATGAACTCACACTATTTGAACAACTAACTTTGCACGGCTCTCGGCTATCAGAAAAAATGAAATTCTGAAATTCACCAATTTTATCAATATTTGGCAAATTAAATGCTTTTATACAATTTTCGTGTAAACTGTATGAAACTATCTTTAATCAGATTTTTATCTGATAACAATATAAATGAATGTTCTCATTAATCAATCATAACAAATAGGCATTTGTTTTCGTATAAAACATATCAAACTCATATAAGACAATACTTATGCAATTAATTTCCGTTAATTCTGTTTATGTACAGAGTGATTATCTCGACCGGAGAACAAATCCGATCTCTAATTTCACTTTAATATTCCTTTGAATTTACATCATTGGAAAGATGATTTCAACCGGGGAACAAATCCGGTAGCATAATTTATATCTTAAACTCCTTATGAATTTATTAAGCGATATTACTTAAGAAAACAATAAACTAGTCCGGCCTGGGAGTCGAACCCAAGACCCATTAATTCGACATTTCTTAAGATTTAACCAAGCATTTTCTTATCAGAGCGTTGTTGCTCGATAATTTGCTTTTTTAAAGTTATACGTCATCGGTTGACTTAATAAACTGAAAGATTGAAAAAGTGATTTAAATAAAATCTCGTTTACAAAGTTAAGCCACTAACGTCATAACTTTGACTAGACTCACTTCACTAGAGTCACTTCATAACTAAAACCCTCGGGCAATAACCGTATCAGGTGGCGGAACTTTCAAAGTCGCTTTGTTTTTTTGAAGATATTTATGAACGCTGAATGTTCCCAATAAATGGGCTCCGAGAAACGTTTAGTTCAAAACTTTATGTAATTTTAATACAATTCTGTCCATCTAAAGGCAAAAATATCTTTCAATAATGAAAGAACGGGTATAATATTTTGATTATCGTAACTAGATATTACCCATTACTAGTAAGAGATTAAAAAGGCTCGTGGTATTTTAACGGGAACTTACCTTGAAGATTGCTGCTCCTCTATAATTGATGTAGTAATTTGAAGATTTCAATACGTAAAAGTAACGCGATTTTGTTATAGAACGGAGCAGGTGGATGTCATTTATGGCATTACTTGGGAAAGCCTATTCGGCATGGACTTGAAGGCTGTCATGATGGTGATGAATATATATATATATATATATATATATATATATATATATATATATATATATATATATATATATATGTGTGCATATACGGCGGAAACGGCGGTTATTAAAATGAAATAAATAAAATGCGATAAAATCCGTTTAAGTAATTTTATTCAATGTGTAATGTTGGCGTAAATATAAGAAATCATAACGTTACCAAACATTAAAGAAAAATCAATAGTGAAACCAAGTAATTTATATTATCACAAATGTTTTCAGATTGTTATATGGAAATATATTAAGCTAACTATAAATATTTTTAAACTCTTAATTTACCGTGTCGTAAACACAATGCGTTGCCAAGAAATAAATTCAGCGTGCATACAACATTTATAAATTATATTTAAATATTTCTATAATTTTTAGGTCACCTTAAATGCTCTTCTCGGTATTGCTTGGTACCAATTCAAAAATGTCGTGTCGACTTGAGAAAAGATATGAGAAAAACGCGCCAAAAATTATAGCGGTTGTCTTATAATAACTTCTTTGTGGAATTATTTATCACCAGCGATTTCTCCGTACCGATGCTATTTAGGTACCTTCAACGAACGAGCTGGCTCCTTATAAAAGGCTGGTAACACACCTACAATTATCATGCAGTTACAGTTAATTTGCAGTTGTTCGTAAGTGTTGGTTGACACTTATCATCGGGTGGGCCGCATGCTCGTTTGCCCCATCTTCAATAAAAATAACTTTTATTGAAAATAAAGAAACACGTTTTCACTTTTATACAATTTTTCCGCAGAAATTCTAATAACATTTATGAGTTTTTAAAACAAATAATTCCTGCACAAGTAGAGAGAGGTAGAGCTTCATTATCAAAATTATCATCATTACAACCCTTCACAAGTCCACTGCTGAACATAGGCCTACCCCAAGGAATAACACAGAGCACGGTCCTGAGCCACCTGCATCCATCGCCTTCCTGCATGCCTTACCAGGTCGTCACTCGTGGGGGAACGACCTACACTTCGCCTGTCGGTTCGAGGCTGCCACTCAAAAACCTTTTTTCCCCGTCGTATATCGGTTCTTCGAACTACATGGCCAGCCCGTTGCCACTTCAGCTTACTGAACTATTGGGCTATGTCAGTTACTCTAGTTCTACTGCGGATATCCTCATTCCTAAGTTTATCAGACAAAGAAGTTTTATGGATAGCTCCCTCTCTCCAGAGCTCCCTGAGCTGCTTTGAGCTTCCTCATACGACCATTAGTGAAGGACCACGTTCCAGATCCATAGAGGCAACACGCACTGGTTGTACAATCTAGTTTTGAGGTTTGGAGGTATGCCTGACGAGAAGATGTGTCGTAATCTCCCGAACGCTGCCCAGTCGAGTTAAATTCGTCGATTGACCTCTTGGTCGAAGGTAGACTTACCTAATCAAACTATTTGGGAACAACTTCGAGCTTAGTGCTCCCAACAACTACCGGCATAGGTGTGACATGGACATTACCCATGACTATTGTTTTATCCATGTTCATCTTAAGACTTTTCCATTGGGAGACACTATTGAGGTCATTGAGCATGCTTAAGTCCTCCAGCGATTCTGCCATAAGGACTATATCGTCGGCAAATGGAAAGTGAGTGATGTACTCGCCATTGATGTTAATACCGTATCCTTTCAGGTCCAGTAGCTTGAAAACGTCTTCCAATGCAATAGTGAAGATTTTCGGGGATATTATGCCACTATATCTTACACCTTTCTTCATTTGAATAGGTTTCATGCTCTTCCGAACTCGGATAGCCATTGCAGCCCTACTGTACAAACACTTTAGTAGTTCGATATACCGACAGTCTACTTGGCACCGCTGAAAGGACTGCAGCACCGCCCAAATTTTGACGAAATCACGGGCTTTCTCATAGTCCACATACGCAAGACAGAGTAGCAGGTTGCTATTCGGACTTCTGTACAATTTTCTGAAGGGTATGTATCTGTAATCTATGGTGCCTAAGCCTTTTCAGAAACCGGCTTGTTCGGGAAGCTGGAAGTGGTCGACTCCGCGTGCGAGACGATTCGTAATGATTCTCGAAAACAACATGTATACGTAGCTCAGAAGGGAAATCGATCTGTAGTTCTTCAAGAGAAAGTTGTCGCTTGCTTGAAGAAAAAGACCGTAGGGTCGATGGGCCGGTAAGCCGGCCGGGTCTAGATTTCGGCCTTTGGCACGAGGTGATGCAGTAAATTTGATTTAATAACGGTTTTAATAAATATTATCGTACGAAATTCAGTTTAATGCATTTTTAAATAGTTGCACTATTTCTGGTAACATTTATTAATCAGTTAAACACAACATGCGATTTATAATAAATAGTTTAGTTCGACGTCGGCACAGAAGCTGTCAAAACGTGTAAGATCGAACAAAAAAAATAGCGGAGCGCGTTCTATTCAAAAGTAAGTTTCGTGCTGTATTTACTATAATTATTTAATATTGTGCTTATATTTTACTGTATAAATAATCTAATACATTTATTTGACATTAATTATTATAATACTTTATTAATAAAGTTAATAAATTAAGTGGCCGAAAAGTGACACATAAAATTGTCCTACTATTTGGTTGTCGGCCGTGCGGCTGAATAGTAGCCCGAGTTTAGCCTAAATACTTTGTCTCTTTCATTTATTTGATTACGTACTATAATTCATCTTTCTTACTTATATTGAAGCGTAGCGTGCATAGACACTAACTTTCAGTTTTCGGCCACCAAGTACTGCAATCTGGACAGCTAGCGATGAAACATAAATACCCATTTCGGTCATGGCCGAAAACTGGATTGACTCTAAAATAATTATTTAGTTTTCGGCCAACTTAAAATTGTATGAAAGAATAAGGTGGCCGAAAATAGAACGGTGCTTTATTTTACGTTTACGGAAATTTCATGAAATATTTCATTCACGTTACGTTTTAGGAAGAAGGTTCAATAAGACTTTTTTCCTTCAGTGAAGAGAATTTCTTCCTCCAAAGAAATATAATAAGTAAATGGCTTCGGAAAATGCGGACTTTATTAAATAAATCTCAATGCAGTGGATTACTCGAAATGAGCCGAGAATACCCTGGAAATACTAATTGGTGCTAATTGAAAAAAGAATAAATATTTCTAAAGAAATAACTAACGAAGTCCGAAGAGTACAATCTGCCACTTTGCCTGGCGTATGTGGACTATGAGAAAGCCTTTGATTCCGTCGAAATTTGGGCGGTGCTACAGTCTCTTCAGCGGTGCCAAGTTGACTGTTGGTATATCGAAGTGCTGAAGTGTTTGTACAGTAGGGCTACGATGGCTATCCGAGTACAGAACTGCAGTACTGTAATATCCCCGAAACTCTTCACCGCTGCATTGGAAGATGTTTTCAAGCTACTGGACTGGAAATGATACGGTTTTAACATCAATGGCGAGTACATCACTCACCTTCGATTTGCCGACGATATAGTCCTTATGGCAGAATCGCTGGAGGACTTAAGCACTATGCTCAATGACCTCAATAGTGTCTCCCAACGGATAGATCTTAAGATGAACATGGACAAAACAAAGATCATGTTTAATGTCCATGTCACACCTATGCCGGTAGTTGTTGGGAGCACTAAGCTCGAAGTTGTTGACGAGTACGTTTACCTGGGACAAAAAGTCCGAATAGGTAAGTCCAACTTCGACCGAGAGGTCAATCGACGGATTCAACTCGGCTGGGCAACGTTCGGGAAATTACGACGCATCTTCTCGTCAGGTATACCTCAAAACATGAAAAGTAAGTTGTACAACCAGTGTGTGTTGCCAGTGAAGACTATGACCTACTGAACCGAGAGGTGCTCCTTCACTGCTGGGCGTATGAGGACGCTCAAAGTCGCTCAGCAAGCTATGGAGAGGGCTATGCTTGGAGTTTCTCTGCGTGATAAACTTAGAAATGACGATATCTGCAGTAGAAGTCCAGAGTGACCGACATAGCCCAACGGATTAGTAAGCTGAAGTGGCAATGGGCCGGCCATATAGCTCGAAGAACCGACAATCGTTGGGGAAAAAAGGAAGTCGATGGATGCAGGTGGCTCAGGACCGTGCTTTGTGACATACCTTGGGGGAGGCCTATGTTCAGCAGTGGACTTGTGAAGGGCTGTAATGATGATTATGATGAACTAACGCGGACCTAGTTTCCACAAGAAAAGTTTTGAAACATTTTAAATCAACTTTGGCAGAAAGAAAACATAAAAATTGCTATTATAGTGATTTAGATAAGGAAATTGAAAAGAAAGTCTTCCCAAATCAATATTTTTACACTATGAATACACAAATTTTGTAACACAGACAGGCCAACGAAGACTTAATTCTCCAATCAAGCAATATAATACCGCTAAGTTCATTTAAGTCTCAAAAAAGTCTGTGCAACACAAACCAAGATAAAAATATTCTAACTCACAATGTTCTGGTAACCATTTATTCATCAACCGATGCATTAGAATCGTTAATGGATAACAAAATTTCAACATTGCATTTGTCAGGAAGTTCTTTGGATATTGGTTTCTTAGTATCGTTATATGATATTCTTGTAATCCAAACTCTTATTTTAGTTACCTACCAACGACAACAGTACTGACATTGCCTGAAACGATAATAGATTTCAGTAATGAAACAATAACGAAATCTCAAATGATTCAAATGACCAAGATGACACTGCTACAAACTTTGACGATAACAAACTAGATCTCTGAAACTTTAGAAAATGTGTGGATTGATTCTCCAACAAAACAGACTATAGTACATCTCTACAAACTAGTGCAACATTGTTTTCAGTACCATTAAATAAAGAGTACAGTGATGCAATTGAAAAAACATTTAGTTAAACCGTAACCCGTAAAAAAATTATACTATTAAGGACGCGTTTACAAAATTGATAGGTATAGAATCGCACTACTACATTGACAAAAGTCACACACACACACCAGTGTTCGCACGGTTGGCTGTGGGAATCATAGTCAAATGAAATTATTTTGATAATTTGAAAGATTGAATTTGTTTTTCATTTCTTATACCTACCTCAGAAATATACTTCGATACGAAATACGAATACCTGCTCCAGAGACTGCTTGGCACTGGAAGCCCTCTACTGGTAGTGAGATGTTAGCTCTGGACTTTGAACTGGTTTTGTCAGTTATAAGACCTTACCTACCTGCGCACTTGATGGAGTGACCTGAAGGTGTAATTTGGTGATTACAACAGGAACTCCTAGACTAGTGGAACTGGGTATGCCGAGTTTGGGTTCGTTTTGTTGGTTATGACGAGACCTTACCACCGGACTTGATGGAGTGACCTGAAGGTGTAATTCGGTGATTACAAGTGGAACTCCTAGACTAGTAGAACTAGGTGTGCCGAGTTTGGGTTCGTTTTGTTAGTTATGATGAGACCTTACCACCAGACTTGATGGAGTGACCTGAAGGGGTAATTCAGTAACTACTGCTGGAATTTCTGAACGAGTAGAACTAGGTGTGCCGAATTTGGGCTCCGTTTTGTTAGTTATGACTAACATAACTAACTAACGTCATAACTAACAAAACGAGCCCAAATTCGGCACACCTAGTTCTACTCGTTCAGAAATTCCAGCAGTAGTTACTGAATTACCCCTTCAGGTCACTCCATCAAGTCTGGTGGTAAGGTCTCATCATAACCTACAAAACGAACCCAAACTCGGCACACCTAGTTCTACCAGTCTAGGAGTTCCAGTTGCAATCACCGATTTACACCTTCAGGTCACTCCATCAAGTCCGGAGGTATGGACTCGTCATAACTAACAAAACGAGCCCAAACTCGGCACACCTAGTTCCGCTCGTCCAGGAGTTGCAGTAGTAGGTAAGTTTATATATCCTACTTATTTTTAGCTAAATAAAAAACTGTGAGTATAAAAATAATAATTTTATCACTTGTCAAGTACTTATGTTTCCAATTTGTTTTTTTTTCTAATATTTTGTGTATGTACAGCGATCTTTTCAGAATGAGCCGCTGCAAACAGGCGATACAGTGTCCACTCACGACGGCGGCCAAGCGCGGACTGTGGTTTCATCGAAATCTTTGTACAATAAATCAAAGCAGGCACCAACAATAAAATAGCCCTTATTGCAATAGATTATGATTTATCCGTATTAGCAAAATATGTGAAATAATGTGCATCAGTTTTTATTTTTTCTACGACTATTTGTGACATTTTGATAAAAATAAACACAGGGTTTTTTAATTGAATATGTCTGTTATCTTATAGTATTTTTTAAATTTTTTAAATATGTTGATAATAGACCAAAACATGTACCGAAACACAAGCCGGTATCGTTAATTTTGTAGAAAATGGCAACGAAAGTTCGTTTTTACAATATAAAAAACTACTATTTTCAACAAAAGAGTTACAGACGTTTGCAGATGAAGAACCAATCTATACATGGTAGTTTTTACTTATATTTGATTTGGTTTAGTTTTGTCACAAAATCTCCCGAAAAACACCCTAATTTTGGTTGATTTGTAAACGCGTCCTTAACAGTACACGTGCACCTTCGGTACGGCTTTCGAAAGGGAATGCTGTGTCGCTTACGATCACAATACACATTACGTAACAGGACGACGTAAAATTAAAATGGGAAATAACCGTGATAAAAATAAGAAGCGACTGGGCTGGCGTAAAGAAACAGGCGTAAATATGATAAACCTAATGAAATAAGTATCTAACGACCTATCTACTTACAGTATTAGTGATTACAAACATGTCGGTACATAGCATACGAAGCGCGGGGAAGTGGGGGCGAAATTAGAATTTGAGCTGACTTACTATATCCCCTTAAAAGTGTCAATTTTGGTAATTCAATCGGCAGTTTTTATTGTCACGAACCCTAAGCTTGTAACACTATTATACTCGCTCGCTAAGATTAGATAAAGATAGACACACAAACATGCAATGGCGGGGTGGTGGCTATATGAAATTTTACCTAAAATACGCAATAAAAATGAGTTTTTTTTAAGCTGCAGTTAATTGTTTTTATATTAAAAAGGTATATTTTATTTTAAAATCTTTATTACGTCACCTTAGAAAAAAAAGATTCAAAGCTTATCAGATGAATAGAGGTAAACATAATGATGAAATAAAACGTATTTTTATGGTATTAATAAATCAAACAATATAAAATAGGTAGTAAAATATAATTAATATAAAATTTATATGAAATTATAAATAATATAAAATTATTAATAAAAAATATGTAATAAAATATATTTAATAGATAATTCATGAATAAACTAAAATAAGAATAATTAATTATTTTGTATGAAAGTTAAAACGTAGTTTTTATTATAATTTCCAAAATATTTAAAATCAGAGGTATCAAATTAACTTACTCCATTAATTATATAGTTTCCCATTAATGTAGGATAATCACAAATGCGGAAAAGTGGCAACATTGAACCTAAATGGCAATATTCGATAATTTTATTCAATTATTTGAGGTTTTTTACGTTTATATGGAAATAAGAACTAAAAATTATGTGTTGAAAGTGATTCCGCTTGATTTATTACGTTTTTGTGACCTTGAATAGCATTTTTTCACTACGCATTTACCCATTTTTGTCGCGGCTCAACTCTGTCGGCGTCACATTGAACAATGAACTCACGTTAGCTAGGTATATGGCTGTGGCCATATGTGCAGTGGCAACGCTTTGGCGCGGTTATTACTGATCTAGTGTTATATAAATCAATGCTATTATAGGTCTGCTATCTAAGCTCGAGTCCCGCCCGTACATTTCCGAACACGCATCAACATTTGAAAACAATTAGTAAGTAACTCGAAGTATAATTTCTTACAAGTGATTTTGTTACTTTAATGAGTATGAAACATTGTGTAAATCATCCTTCAGGAATTTAAAAAGCAAGACCTCAGTAATTTGATAACAAAAAAATTGAGTTTATCACCGTTTTAGAATCTGCATGAAGTAGGCATGTTTTTAAGCTATTGGGCTTATATCTATAGGCCTTAGCATTCACTTACAATCAGGTATACTTTGCGCTCGTTTGTCACACTTATTCTATTAAAAAATATATGATTCCCATATTTTAGGGCGAACCATTTTTCTTAGGTTAAACTATTTTATCCTAAGCCCAAAAGAAAAGATGATGCGTATGCGTGAATGTGCGTACTCTAGGATAAACAAGTTTTGCTAAGTCTATGCAGTAGAGAATTCGTGTAGAATTTTTTTATACCTATGACCTGTGATTTTTTTATACCGGTAAAACTGAAAAAAATCTACAATAGGTGACGATTTTTTTAAGGAAATATATGCGTTAACTAAACAATGTATTCAAATCCTAAATAGTACTAGAAATTGCTTTAAGGTAACATTATGCCGGAATAAATGAAAGAAAATATCAAAAATACGTAGGCACCTATCAAACAATATTAGAAACAGTATTGTACATTAACGCGTCTGGAGGAAAACTAGATTAGTCTACCGTTACCGTTACAGCCTATTACAGTTTACTGGTGAACATACGCCTCCCCCATAGGCTGGGTCATAGGGGGGATATTTGCCACAGCTGCACCTCTTGGCATGCAGGTTGGCAACCGCAGTTCTTTTCAAGTTATTAGGACAACGCTGCCGCCCATCTCCTTATTTGTTTCACTCTGTCGTCTTTAACGATGTCGACGGTATGATATGGGAATTAGTCCAGGAAATGCTATTTTTTTTTTTCTAGATGGGATCGGGCATATAAAGATAGCGTTGATACATATTTTGGTAGTCCATTATCAAAAACAGACGGGATGTAATTAAAACTAAGTGTAAACAGATCGTTGAAGCGAAAACAATAAGTCGTAATAAATATAACCCACAAACTTAAGTGTCCTTTTACAGCCGTACAATAAATGAAACGCTTGAGTTTCACACATAAATTATTCCATTGGCCTATTTAAACATTGTTAACAAGTGCAAGCGAGCGTAGCGCTCGTAAAAGTACACGTGTTTTACTGCGGGATCAATGTCAACGTTCCCACTTTTTATGTATGAAATTCATTGCCATGATTAAAGTTATTTATGCTGGAGTAGCTATGTAAACAAAAGACACACACCTTATCTAAAAGATAGATGACCCAGTTTCGAAACTTAGACTTGAATTCGAATACTGATCAAAGTATAATGTTAAGTAAGAACTTTGAGTATATAGGTACTCAAAGGTTAAAAATGTCAGAATATAAAACTTAAAACTAATTATCTAAGATGCGCGTATTAACATAATGTGTCTTGTCTAGTTTGAAGAGCAGCTTTCGCCCCCCCCCCCCTCAATTGCATTCACCGCTAATTCCAACACCACTACGTTATGAAAGACACAACAACCCTTTTTTTCGATCCTGTGACGATAAAATTGCATTTTATACTTTCTTTTCTTTCTTTCCTCTTCATCAAGCCGTGAAAATCTTCTGCTGGAAGTATGCCTTTCCCATTGTAGTCTGTATTACCAATTTCATGCTTGATGGACGCTCGCAGTACCAGTCTTGAGCACCTTAGACTCTGCAGCTCGTCATTGGTGTGAGAATTTTACGCTTAGCGTAAATGACATCGGGCCAAAATGAGTTTTTGGTCAAGAATTTCTCAGTAGCAGCCCGGAGTCGTGAAGTTGGCGGTTTTTCAGTCCCATGCTACGGAAAGCACGAAAAGCCGTTAGTCCTGCACCTGATCTCTCACAGGTCTTGTCGGATAACAATCCCATTGTCACATTGATCACATATTCATTCACTACAGTGTAAGGGGAGTGGGGGAAATGGAAGATCTAAGGCTCTCCAGAGCTATTCATATATACCGCGGTACCCACTCCACTTGGACACTCTAAACATAAAGGAAAATAATATAACTATAATCCCGCCTGGCTGCCGTGACCGTAACTCTGTCTGCAGGACATTATTGTCATAAGGCTTTACTTATGACTAAACTACACGTTTACCAAAATGGGTTTCGAATGTTGAAAGTAATATTTGTTGCCAAACAGTTACTTCAGCAGCGCCGCCACATTTGAGCAATAATGCAAATAATAATACTTACAGCAATAAATGCAGCATCGCGCCTTATCAGTGTTCTTGGAGCTGCTCGTTAATTTAAAATTATGGAGAAACCTCGACAGAAGCTGTTCGCGTAGAATATATTATGTACATTCAAAATGAAAAATGACAATGTACGTT